>JAMPIV010010095.1:102500-497755 GCA_024509875.1 Oreohelix idahoensis | reverse complement strand
AAATCACTGTGCAAGTCACTCTTTCATCCACTCATCCACTCATCCATTCACTCACAACAAGTCCTGTGGCGAGTGGCGAAGCGGCAGGCGTGGGTGCGCTGGCAGTCGTAGTCGCAGACCTACACACAGGCGGCTCAGGCCATATGGTCGTCTTCCACTGATCGGAGCAGCAGTGGGATTCGGCAGCCCCCTGAGTGACTGAGCAGCCCTCTTTAGGAAAGCACTGCTCACCTCCATGGCATGAGGAAGGGGCTAGAAAAGGTGCCCTAAACATTGCCTGCTCCACCATTACCTAACCAGCTTACCGCGGAAGGTGGGTACCCTACTTCAGCGGGCGACACATAAGAAAAAGAAAGGACAGATTTTTCCCCCTCATTCTAGGCGCATGGAATGTGCGCACTCTACTCGACAAAGACTTTAACACAAACAGACCCGAGAGGCGAACTGCCCTGATTGGGAGAGAACTGGCCAGATACAACATTGACATAGCAGCACTGAGTGAAACTCGACTTGCAGGCGAGGGCCAACTTTGCGAAAAGGGTGCAGGTTATACATTCTATTGGAGCGGAAGAGGAACTGAAGAAAGACGAGAAGCAGGGGTTGGATTTGCAATCAAAACAGCAATTGTCAGCAAGTTAGCGGAGCCCCCAAAGGGAATAAATGACCGACTCATGACGGTCAAGATCCCGCTGCTTTATGGAAGGAAACATGCCACCATCATTAGCGCGTATGCACCAACTATGACAAACCAGGATGATGTCAAGGATAAGTTTTACGAAGAACTACATGCAGTCATTGCATCAGTTCCCAAAGCAGATAAGCTTATTATTCTTGGTGACTTTAATGCAAGAGTAGGCTCAGATAACATCTCCTGGAATGGCACTATCGGAAAGTACGGCGTGGGTCGCTGTAACAGCAATGGACTTCTTCTCCTCCAGACTTGCGCAGAACATAACCTCCTTGTCACCAACACCATTTTTCGACTTCCTATCCGCAACAGGACCTCCTGGATGCACCCTCGCTCGAAGCATTGGCACCTAATTGACTATGTAATTGTTAGGAAGAAGGACAGGCAAGATGTCCGGGTGACCAAGTCCATGTGTGGTGCCGAATGCTGGACTGATCATCGCCTCATTGTGTCTAAACTTAAAATTCGTATCCAACCTGCCAGGCGCCCTCAGGGAAAGAAAACTCAAAAAAGGCTGGATATTACCAAACTAAAGAAGACAAAAATTAAACAGTCATTCACTGACACCCTAGAAGACCGTCTCAAATCTATCTCGTTAGACGGCCAAAGTGCGGAAACAAATTGGACAGCCCTAAGCGAGCAGATCTACAACACTGCTACAGAGGTCCTGGGTCCCGCCATCAAGAAACAAAATGACTGGTTTGATGAGAACTCAGATGATATAAAGAAGATGTTGGCTGAGAAACACCATCTCCATAAAGCATATTTAAATGATCCAAAATCTACATCCAAGAAAGACGCTTTCAACAACATGCGTAGAATCGTCCAACATAAACTACGCCAGATGCGGGATTCATGGCTGAGTAATAAAGCAGATGAGCTCCAAGGCTTTGCTGACAGCCATGACTTGAAAAATTTTACCATGCACTCAAAGCGGTCTATGGTCCAACATCATCAGGATCATTTCCCCTCCTTAATGCAGATGGAAAAACACTAATTACAGACAAGGAAAAAATTCTCCAACGCTGGGTCGAACACTTTAATAATATTCTGAACCAGCCATCATCTATTAACGATGAAGCCATCAACCGACTGCCCCAAATTCCTATAAATGAAGCACTAGATGATATACCGACTTTGAGGAGACTCAAAAAGCGATTCGTCAACTTTCTAGTGGAAAGGCCCCCGGCTCCGATTCAATTCCTGTTGAGGTCTATAAAGATGGCGGTACAGTTCTGATAGAGAAACTTCACATGATCTTCCAGCAAATGTGGCAGAGTGAAACCATCCCACACAATCTCAAGGATGCGTCAATTATACATCTTTATAAACGTAAAGGTAATCGCCAAGACTGTAACAATCATCGAGGCATCTCACTACTATCAATCGCTGGGAAGATATTTGCCAGAATCCTTCTTAATCGCCTTACGGCTCATCTTGACAAAGGTCTTCTACCTGAAAGTCAGTGTGGATTCCGGAAAGAACGTGGAACCACCGATATGGTGTTCGCTGCAAGACAGCTTCAAGAAAAATGCCAAGAACAGCACTGTGACCTGTACACAGCTTTCATCGACTTGACAAAGGCGTTCGACACGGTCAGTAGAGAGGGTCTATGGAAGATCATGGCAAAATACGGCTGCCCAAAGAAATTTATCTCAATAGTGCAGCAGCTGCATGATGGAATGCAGGCTAGAGTTCAGGAAAACGGTGAGCTATCGGAGCCTTTCCCAGTCTCAAATGGAGTTAAACAAGGGTGTGTACTTGCACCGACTCTTTTCAGTATCATGTTTTCTGCTATGCTGACTGATGCTTTCAGAGACGGGGACACAGGAATCGACATCAGATATCGTATTGATGGAAAATTGTTTAACCTTAGGAGGCTTCAAGCAAAAACCAAGGTCAAATCACACACCATCAGGGATCTTCTGTTTGCTGACGATTGTGCCCTCAGTGCTGGCTCAGAGGCTGATCTGCAGCGTAACGTTGATAGATTCTCCAAAGCCTGCTCCAACTTTGGGCAAACAGAAATCATGTACCAACCAGCTCCTGGCACAATTTATACTGAGCCAGTCATCAAGGTAAATGGTGAGAAACTGAATGTTGTGAACAGGTTCACATACCTTGGTAGTACACTATCCCAGAACATCGTCATTGATGATGAGGTGAACACCAGGATCTCCAAAGCCAGCAGCACATTTGGCAGACTATACACCAACGTTTGGCATCGAAGTGGCATTAGTCTACAGACAAAGCTGAAGGTATACAGAGCTGCGGTGCTTCCAGTGCTGCTTTATGCATGTGAAACATGGACTGTATACAGGCGCCACGTAAAAAAGCTCAACCACTTCCATACAGTCTGTCTCAGGAAGATAATGAACATCAAATGGCAAGACAAGATCCCGGATACCGCCGTTCTTGACAGAGCTGGTATCCCTAGCATCGATACTATTCTGATGCAGTCACAGATTCGCTGGGCAGGTCATGTAGTCCGCATGCCAGACCATCGACTGCCAAAGATACTCTTTTATGGTGAGATGCAGAAGGGTAGACGCTCCCATGGTGGCCAGAAAAAGCGCTTCAAAGACACGCTTAAGGCTTCATTAAAAACCTTTGACATAAACCCAGACACATGGGAAGCTGCTGCGCAAGACCGAACTGCCTTGCGCACATCTCTTCGTAAAGGTGCAGTGGCATAAAAATCTTCCAGAAGAGCAGCAGCGGAACAGCGGAGACAAGCTAGAAAAGATCGTGAAATAAAACCTTCACATGAAGTTAACATTCTCTGCCCACACTGTCCGAGATCCTTCCAGGCCTGCATCGGGCTCATCAGTCACCTTCGTACTCATACACTATCCTAACATCCTAATAATTGGATGAACAGAGTGGTCTTCATCACCTGTGATGGACGAACAACACATGAAATATGCATGATTTACTGATGAACTTTATTGATGCTTAATGCTATGTCCTGCATTGTCTGTGACTCATATATGTCGATGTCAACATACCTGTCATTGTGGCATCCCAAATAAATGATGGAAAACGTCACCTGCTGTTCCTATCTATTTGACTTCCTCGTCGTGAGTCCATGTGACGTCCTCATGACATATGTACTGTAGTCTTGTGTGGAACTTCATCTACCTAGCTACCTGCTATGATCCATACTCACATCAAGCAACAAACCAGACGAGACACCATACTACACTGCCTTTGACATCCCTGGTGTCTACTGTAGTAGTAACATTACACGGCTACATCTTCAGCAGCAACATTAGACATCTGTCTACATTTCTGCTGACCAGTATAATACTTCTACATTTCTGGTAGCTGTGTAGCTAAAATATCACTGCTACATTATGGTGGCCAAAAGCTGTGTTGGTCTTGTATCCAGCTATTTACGGGGTCCATAACCCATTCGTCGTGCAACATTTGGAGGTCAAAATACAGTGAACTATTGTCACTTCATGCATTCATTGTGACGTACCAGCGTAATATGTCTGCTGTACCTAGGAGCTGAAAGTACCCGGCGCTGCTCGATAGATTGCCTACTTTGCAGTCTCTTCAACATTATAAGGTCAAGTGCCATTTGAATCAAGTGAATGTATTTAGAAGGTCAAGTGCCGATTGAATCGAGTTACTGAATTTAGAAGGTCAAATGCCGATTGAATCGAGTTGCTGTTATATATGAGAAGGCCAAGTTCCGTACCGTGTTCAGTACTACATCAGAAGCTCAAGTCTGTAACCATCGTCTTGGCAATTGTGTTGATGCAAGTGCAGATGTTCAATCAGCGTTGGATCATCAGGTCTTTAGAACACTGATTACTACCTGTTGCTGCCATTTTTGACGTTAGGATACATAAGATAAGTGGCATTTTGTTTGTGAACTGTGCCCTTGTATTGTTTACTGAGCCTTCTGTATTTTCATGTTTATATGTTACATGTTATTATATTTGTTTATATTGCAGCAGGTTTTTCGGTTGGGCGGTGTCTGATTATAGGTGATACCACGTGACAGAGGTCCTATTTCAGCGTTCTGTAGGGACTCTGCAAATTTCCTTTGCGAAATTTGCTAGCGACTTTTGTTGCTATTTCTGTTTAGGTGTGACGAAGTGTACCTTTTCGTTGTTTTCGTTATATATTTTTTTCTGTTCTTTAGTTTTGATTTCATTTGTTTGTATGTGTAGGTCTCCTCTTTTCTATTATTTAGTTCTATACACCCTTTTGTTTATACACTGTGACGTCATTTGTTTGTTTACTTTTTTGCATTTGTCGTAACATTTTTTGGTGATATTTTCTTTTGTTTTGTTGTTTATTTAGTTGACTTCTGCGAATGTTTTCGTATTGTCTTTGATCTTTGTTATTGTTTACATTGTTCTTGGTTATCATTCAATATTAATAAATATATGGTCATGCACTATTAGCTGTGTAGTGCACTTATGATAACAAACTGGTGGATTTGCTCATGCACTATTAGCTGTGTAGTGCACTTATGATAACTAACTGGTGGATTTGCTCATGCACTATTAGCTGTGTAGTGCACTTATGATAACTAACTGGTGGATTCGCTCATGCACTATTAGCTGTGTAGTGCACTTATGATAACTGACTGGTTTATATTTGGTCATGCACTATTAGCTGTGTAGTGCACTTATGATAAAGGATTGACTGGTATTATTATTATTATACAGTTGATTATATAAGTTTTCTTCCAAGGACTTGTCTCCCACAGAGATTGGGGTAATGTAATGTGATTATACAAGTACTTTATTTAAGACTTGTTACCATTAAGGTTGAAATAAGATAATTTATTATTTCAGGTTTTGAACTCATAATATTAGACATTATGTCTACACTTGAGTACTTTATTGAGCAAGGGAAATCTCTTGGCAAGACTGGTGATAAATTGGAAGAATTTGTGACTGTTCAATATGCCAAGGCATTGAAGTCGGAAGAAAAGAGAATGAAAATAGAAGCAGAACAAAAGAAAGCAGAAGCTGAGAATTTAAAATTGCAGATGCAGGTAGATGAAAGGAGATTCCAGATGGAAATGGAAAAACAAAAAAGAGAATCTGATGGGAAGAAAATCCAGCTACAAATGGAAGCTGAGAATAAAAGACTAGAAAGAGAGGCTGAAAATAAAAGACTGGAAATAAAGGCTGAAAATAAAAAGTTAGAGAAACAAGCTGAGGCTGAGGACAGAAAGTTACAAAGAGAGGCTGAGGAGAGAAAAGCAAAAATGGAGCACGAAGAAAAACTAATAGTTTTGGAGTTAGAGAAGTTGAAGTTGATGAACATGGGTAATGCTAATGATCCAAATAAGGTGTCATCTTCTGATGTCTAATGCTAGTACTTTCAAGATTAAACTACCAGCTTTCAATGCTTCAAGTGACGATATAACGTTCTATCTGGACAGATTTGAACGGTCATGTAAATTACATAATATAGATAAATCTTTATATGTTGATCAGTTATCAAATATACTTAGAGGTGATGCTCTGCGTATGCTAAGCATGGTAGATGAGCCTGACAAGAACAATTATGAGGTTGTCAGGGCGGCCTTGCTAAAGAAATTCCAACTTAATGAAGACGGCTATCGTCTTCAATTTAAAAATATGTTGCCAGAAACTGGAGTAGAATTCTCTGAATTCATTTCAAAAATACGTCTCACACTTACACGTTGGGTTGAGCTGTCTAAGACAGAACATACATTTGAAGCACTTATGGACTTACTACTTAGAGACAAAGTTATGTCTTCTGTCAATGAGTCTTTTCTTGCTTTTTTTCATGAGCGTAAGCCTAAAAACATAAAAGAAATGGAAGAATATTGTTGCCAGTATGTTACTGCACACCCTCATGTAACCATTAGCAAATCTAAAGTGAAGGAAAGTTTGCCAGTTGCTTCAGCAGCACCATATGGCCCAAACTTCATGTGTAAATTTCAGGGTACTCAACAAAATTTTAATAGGAAGAGTAACCAGAATTATACTCAGAATCAGGACAATCAATCACATAGTGGTTCTTCTTCAAAGAACTGGAGACGAGCTGACAGTCCTCGTTATTCTACACCCAATAATTATAGACATTTCCGCAGAGGTAGTCATAATAGAGGCTATCAAAACTTTTTTTCGCGGAGACCGCAAAACCAAACTAATAGATGTTTTCATCAATATGGAAACGATAATGATAACTATGGAAACTGGGATTCAAACCAGGATAACAGTTACAATAGAGAATACAATGATAATTTCAGAGGCAATAATAGTCGCGGTAGAATTCAACATAAAAAAAAGAGATATCAACAGGCAAACTCTGTACAGCAAGAGTCTCAAGAAGCCTGTAAACAGGTTGATTATAATAAAAACTCTAGCGCTATCACATGTTCTGCCTTTGACTTTGGGAGAGCAACTAAATGCCCCCAATGCTCTACTTTGTTCACACCGACTACTGTAACTACCTTGAGCTGTGGTCACCCTCTTCCCGCTCTCCCCGCTGCTGTTGCGCATGACGGGAGAGGTTCTCTTATCCTACATAAAGGTCTAGTAAATAGTAATCCAGTCTCAGTCCTTTTTGATTCTGGATGCATTACTATTGGAGTTCCAAAGGTTGTTATTGCCGGGAGTTGTAGTGAGGATAAGCTCTCACTGCAGATAAAATACTTCTATGGCACGCGCCTCAAACAGCCTCTGACAACCAAGTCCAGCTCCCGGCCTTCACGTGTGGCTCAATTTGAGCCCGGCGGAACTGTTTCCACTGACGGGAGAAGGGGCAAAGGCGAGCGACTGGCGCCTTAAAACCAGCAGCTTCGGGCAGATAGGGCTCGTGATCCTTGGTTGGTAGCTTATCTAAGAGAAGGAACTCTGAATTCAAACCACCGCTGCCTTGCGGGAATATCCATTTGTGGAATTGGCTTCGGGAGTAAACCCTGAGGATAAATCCGGAGTCGGAGTCCCTAAGGCAGTCTAATGTCGATTCGACATTATTCTGGCAACTCCTGCGACATGGCTGGTACCAAACTGTATCGGCTACTGCCGTTCCTTTGGATCTACCGGCTGTGTGGAGAGGGGGAACATGCTGCATGGGCAACAGCTTGATCTCCATATAACTGTGCCCAAGCTCGCGCCCTGGAGAGGACACTCCAGCTTCACCCTATAGGTGTCGGCAAAACACGGGAAGTAGCAGTTACCGGTTATAAGCATTTTGCCCAATTGGCGTAGGGCATGGCGCCAGGGGCTACTTCCGACAGTGGGAGAGGTTCTAGGATCTCACTGGACAGCTACCGCCCGCTTCAAGCTGGGCAGCCCCCAGTCAATAAGGTGTTGTCCCGTCACTGTCTGCTTTCCCCATTGGGTGCATGGGGATTAGGGTCAAACCCGAACTGTGGACAGAAAATTTTGCACCAAGCAATTATCGAAAAAATAGAAATAAGCAAACTCTCAGATTGGGATGCTGGAACGTCCGGACTATGTTGACTGGACTATCCGAAAACCTACAGGATGTAAACGATGTAAGGAAGACAGCCATAATTAATGATGAGCTTAAACGACTTCAGGTGGATATAGCTGCACTTCAGGAAACGCGCCTGGCGGGCTCTGGAACGGTGAGCGAGAAGGACTACACATTTTATTGGCAAGGGAAAGATCTTAATAAAGCTAGAGAACACGGAGTAGGTTTTGCGGTCAAAAAATCGCTAACTAAAATGGTTGAACCAGGCGAGAATGGATCAGAACGCCTGTTAACGCTCCGCCTGCAAACTAGCACAGGTCCCATCACCCTTGTCAGTGTGTATGCTCCTACTCTGTACTCTGCCTCAGAAGCTAAAGATGAGTTCTACGAGAATCTAACAGCAATTATCAAAAGCATACCTAGGCAAGAACAGCTTGTTCTCCTTGGTGACTTTAACGCTAGAGTGGGTGCCGATAATGTTTCATGGCCTTCATGTCTGGGCAGGTTTGGTATTGGCAAGATGAATGAAAATGGACAACGGCTCTTAGAGTTGTGCGTCCACCATGACCTCTGCGTGACCAACACCTACTTTCAGACAAAACCCCAGCATAAGGTGTCATGGAGACACCCACGATCCAAGCACTGGCACCAACTTGACCTGATTCTCGTCAGAAGGCCACTCCTCAGGTCTGTGCTCTCCACGCGCTCGTACCATAGTGCAGACTGTGATACAGATCACTCCTTGGTTTGCTGCAAAATCAGAGCACAACCAAGAAAACTCTATCGTGTCAGACATGAAGGGAAACCACGCATTGATACCAGCAAGATGTCAGACCCTTTCATGATCGCTCAATTCACTGCGACCTTCGAGAAAGTGCTCAGTAGCCCTCAGCATGGTGATACTATTACAGAGAACTGGGAGCATCTACGGAACACCATTCAAAGTACTGCACTTGCCACCTTTGGTAAGAAAACAGCAAAGTCAAATGACTGGTTTGATGCTTCATCAGATGTGATGGCACCTGTCATTGAAGCTAAGCGCAGTGCTATGAATGAATACAAACGTTCACCGAGTGCCAGAACCCTACAGATCCTGAGGGCTACGAGAAGCAAAGTTCAACAAACTGCTCGACGCTGTGCAAATGACTACTGGCTCCAGCTCAGTGAGAGCATCCAGATCGCAGCGCAAACAGGCAACATTAGACAAATGTATGACGGTATAAAGAAAGCACTTGGCCCCCATAAAAGTAAGACGGCACCGCTAAAAACCATCAGCGGAGAGAAGCTAACCGATAAGGGTAAGCAGATGGAGAGGTGGGTCGAGCACTACTCTGAGCTTTACGCTAGAGACAATACCGTTACGCCTGCAGCCCTTGATGGTGTCAACAGTCTGCCAACTATGGAGGAGCTGGATGCCGAACCAACATTAGAGGAACTCAGCAAGGCCATTGATAGCTTGGCCTCTGGCAAAGCACCAGGCAGTGATGGGATTCCTCCTGATTTAATCAAATGCTGTAAGAGCACGCTATTACATCCCCTGCATAGGATGCTGTGCCAGTGCTGGGAAGAGACAACTATTCCTCAAGACATGCGAGATGCCAAGATTGTAACACTGTATAAAAATAAAGGAGACAGAAGTGATTGCAATAACTACAGAGGCATCTCTCTTCTTAGTATTGTTGGTAAGGTTTTTGCCAAAGTCATCTTAATGCGACTACACAAGTTAGCTGAGCGCATATATCCAGAGTCACAGTGTGGATTCCGAGCTGGCAGATCAACAACAGACATGATCTTCTCTCTCCGCCAGCTTCAGGAAAAATCAAGAGAGCAGAAAAGACCATTATATATCGCCTTTATAGACCTCACAAAAGCATTCGACCTGGTTAGTAGGGATGGACTCTTTAAAATCCTCCTGAAAATAGGCTGCCCTTCTAAAATGCTGGAAATGATAAAGTCATTCCATGACGGCATGAAGGGAACAGTCCAATATGCTGGAAGCACGTCACAGCCCTTTGATATACGAAGTGGCGTTAAACAAGGCTGTGTTCTGGCTCCGACCCTCTTCGGAATCTTCTTTGCCTTACTCTTGAAACATGCATTCAGAGATGCAACTGAAGGAATATGCCTTCACACTAGGTCAGATGGCCGTCTGTTTAATCTTTCAAGGCTGAAGGCAAAAACAAAAATCAGAAGGGTCACTATAAGAGACTTGTTGTTCGCTGATGATGCTGCAGTCGTCACTCAAAGCCAACAGGAGCTTCAGAGCTTGATGAATCGCTTCACTAAAGCATGCAAGGACTTTGGCCTCACAATAAGTCTAAAGAAAACGAATGTGCTGAGTCAGGATGTGGGTGCTGCATCAGTTATCACTATCGATAACTATGAATTGGCAGTGGTGCACCACTTCACATACCTAGGGACGATTCTCCAAGACCCATGTGGTCATTACTCATCCCTGTCGGTTATACAGGATGAGGAAACTACGTTCTTAGATGTCAATCTTCCTCTTCCTGTGATCCCACTTCATTCTACGGAATCTTGGAAAAACGTTACTGTTTCTCCTAATCTTTCCGCTGAGGAACACCGACAAGTCTCTTCGATGTTACAAACATTTTAGGATGTCCTTACCGACATTCCTGGACACACACATTCATTGCAAAGACATAAATACTTACTGATCATAATCCTATCAGAGTCAGACCCTATCCAATACCTATCCATTTCCAGTCTCAAGTCGAAAAAGAATTGGATGAAATGATACGTTTGGAAATCATTGAACCATCTACTTCAGCATACTCTTCGTCCATGGTTATTGTTCGAAAAAAAGACAATAACATACACCTTTGCGTTGATTATCGCAAGTTGAACCAAGTTACGAAGTTCGATGCCGAATCTATGGTAGCATCAATGACAAACTCTCACTGGATACAGAAATCGACAGCCGCATTGGCAAAGCTGCAGCTACCTTTGCCCGCCTCACATCGCGTTTTTGGGGAAACTCTAAACTCACAATGAAGACCAAAGCTGCGGTATATAATGCCTGCGTCACCAGCACACTCCTATATGGCAGCGAGACCTGGACGACCTATGCTAAGCAAGAAAGAAGGCTCAATACCTTCCATTTGCGGTGTCTACGCCACATCCTCGGCATCTCGTGGAAAGATAAAGTGACAAATGTCGAGGTGTTGTCACGTGCTGGCCTTCAAAGTATGTATACGCTTCTTAGACAGCGCAGACTTCGCTGGCTTGGCCATGTTCGCCGCATGGAAGATGGTCGCATCCCAAAAGATATCTTCAATTGCCAATAGCAGATGGCAGAAGAAAAGTTGGGGACCACAGCTGAGGTTCAGAGATGTGTGCAAGAGAGATATGAGGGCACTGGACATGGATCCAGCAACATGGGAGGATGAAGCTGCCGATCGCACTAAGTGGCGATACTATTTACGGCGCCACCTCAGATTGGGCGAAGAGAGGCTCACACAAGAAGCAGAGGTGAGAAGAAAACGTCGAAAATAAGGAAAATAAGCAGCTGAGGGCTGTCACCTCAGGGGCGCATTCCCATAGTCAGTTATGACTGAAGGGGCTATTATTATTATTATTATTATTACTATTGGAGTTAAGCAATCTCTAGTAGATCCATCCTGTGCTATGTAATTGTTAGGAAGAAGGACAGGCAAGATGTCCGGGTGACCAAGTCCATGTGTGGTGCCGAATGCTGGACTGATCATCGCCTCATTGTGTCTAAACTTAAAATTCGTATCCAACCTGCCAGGCGCCCTCAGGGAAAGAAAACTCAAAAAAGGCTGGATATTACCAAACTAAAGAAGACAAAAATTAAACAGTCATTCACTGACACCCTAGAAGACCGTCTCAAATCTATCTCGTTAGACGGCCAAAGTGCGGAAACAAATTGGACAGCCCTAAGCGAGCAGATCTACAACACTGCTACAGAGGTCCTGGGTCCCGCCATCAAGAAACAAAATGACTGGTTTGATGAGAACTCAGATGATATAAAGAAGATGTTGGCTGAGAAACACCATCTCCATAAAGCATATTTAAATGATCCAAAATCTACATCCAAGAAAGACGCTTTCAACAACATGCGTAGAATCGTCCAACATAAACTACGCCAGATGCGGGATTCATGGCTGAGTAATAAAGCAGATGAGCTCCAAGGCTTTGCTGACAGCCATGACTTGAAAAATTTTTACCATGCACTCAAAGCGATCTATGGTCCAACATCATCAGGATCATTTCCCCTCCTTAATGCAGATGGAAAAACACTAATTACAGACAAGGAAAAAATTCTCCAACGCTGGGTCGAACACTTTAATAATATTCTGAACCAGCCATCATCTATTAACGATGAAGCCATCAACCGACTGCCCCAAATTCCTATAAATGAAGCACTAGATGTTATACCGACTTTGGAGGAGACTCAAAAAGCGATTCGTCAACTTTCTAGTGGAAAGGCCCCCGGCTCCGATTCAATTCCTGTTGAGGTCTATAAAGATGGCGGTACAGTTCTGATAGAGAAACTTCACATGATCTTCCAGCAAATGTGGCAGAGTGAAACCATCCCACACAATCTCAAGGATGCGTCAATTATACATCTTTATAAACGTAAAGGTAATCGCCAAGACTGTAACAATCATCGAGGCATCTCACTACTATCAATCGCTGGGAAGATATTTGCCAGAATCCTTCTTAATCGCCTTACGGCTCATCTTGACAAAGGTCTTCTACCTGAAAGTCAGTGTGGATTCCGGAAAGAACGTGGAACCACCGATATGGTGTTCGCTGCAAGACAGCTTCAAGAAAAATGCCAAGAACAGCACTGTGACCTGTACACAGCTTTCATCGACTTGACAAAGGCGTTCGACACGGTCAGTAGAGAGGGTCTATGGAAGATCATGGCAAAATACGGCTGCCCAAAGAAATTTATCTCAGTAGTGCAGCAACTGCATGATGGAATGCAGGCTAAAGTTCAGGAAAACGGTGAGCTGTTGGAGCCTTTCCCCGTCTTAAATGGAGTTAAACAAGGGTGTGTACTTGCACCGACGCTTTTCAGTATCATGTTTTCTGCTATGCTGACTGATGCTTTCAGAGACGGGGACACAGGAATCGACATCAGATATCGTATTGATGGAAAATTGTTTAACCTTAGGAGGCTTCAAGCAAAAACCAAGGTCAAATCACACACCATCAGGGATCTTCTGTTTGCTGACGATTGTGCCCTCAGTGCTGGCTCAGAGGCTGATCTGCAGCGTAGCGTTGATAGATTCTCCGAAGCCTGCTCCAACTTTGGGCTTACCATCAACACGGGGAAAACAGAAATCATGTACCAACCAGCTCCTGGCACAATTTATACTGAGCCAGTCATCAAGGTAAATGGTGAGAAACTGAATGTTGTGAACAGGTTCACATACCTTGGTAGTACACTATCCCAGAACATCGTCATTGATGATGAGGTGAACACCAGGATCTCCAAAGCCAGCAGCACATTTGGCAGACTATACACCAACGTTTGGCATCGAAGTGGCATTAGTCTACAGACAAAGCTGAAGGTATACAGAGCTGCGGTGCTTCCAGTGCTGCTTTATGCATGTGAAACATGGACTGTATACAGGCGCCACGTAAAAAAGCTCAACCACTTCCATACAGTCTGTCTCAGGAAGATAATGAACATCAAATGGCAAGACAAGATCCCAGATACCGCCGTTCTTGACAGAGCTGGTATCCCTAGCATCGATACTATTCTGATGCAGTCACAGATTCGCTGGGCAGGTCATGTAGTCCGCATGCCAGACCATCGACTGCCAAAGATACTCTTTTATGGTGAGATGCAGAAGGGTAGACGCTCCCATGGTGGCCAGAAAAAGCGCTTCAAAGACACGCTTAAGGCTTCATTAAAAACCTTTGACATAAACCCAGACACATGGGAAGCTGCTGCGCAAGACCGAACTGCCTGGCGCACATCTCTTCGTAAAGGTGCAGTGGCATGCGAATCTTCCAGAAGAGCAGCAGCGGAACAGCGGAGACAAGCTAGAAAAGATCGTGAAATAAAACCTTCACATGAAGCAAATATTCCCTGCCCACACTGTCCGAGATCCTTCCAGGCCCGCATCGGGCTCATCAGTCACCTTCGTACTCATAGACTATCCTAACATCCTAATAATTGGATGAACAGAGTGGTCTTCATCACTTGTGATGGACGAACAACAACACAGGAAAGGTCATCAAATGTGTCACATTTGGTGGCACTTTGGAAAAGTATCCTACTGCCATAATACATATTGCTACTCCCTTCTTTACTGGAGATGTTCACGCGTGTCTTCTACCAAACCCTATTGCGGACCTTATCGGTTGTATTCACGGAGTTAGAGAATGTACCCCACAGCAGATAGCTGCTTGGGAAGAACAAAATATTCAAGCTACCAATGCAATGGTCACAAGAGCACAAGCTCTGGAGACAACTCAAACTTCATTAACTGATAATAATGAAGTACATAGCCATAATAGTCACTTGATTATTTCACGTGACTCTTTCATAAAATTGCAAGAAGAAGATCCTTCTTTACAAAAATTCTTCATTCTAGCAAAAAAAGGTGATCCAAATCAAAATACAAATAGAAAGTCTTGGATTACTGTTTCTCCTAATCTTTCCGCTGAGGAACACCGACAAGTCTCTTCGATGTTACAAACATTTTAGGATGTCCTTACCGACATTCCTGGACACACACATGTCATTGAACATGACATAATACTTACTGACCATAATCCTATCAGAGTCAGACCCTATCCTATACCTATTCATTTTCAATCACAAGTCGAAAAATAATTGGATGAAATGATACAATTGAAAATAATTGAACCATCTACTTCAGCATACTCTTCGTCCATGGTTATTGTTCGAAAAAAAGACAATAACATACGCCTTTGCGTTGATTATCGCAAGTTGAACCAAGTTACGAAGTTCGATGCCGAACCTATGCCTTCATTAGAAGAGCTACTAAACAAACTTGCTAATTCTAGATTCTTTACTAAACTCGACTTTTTCTACACCTAGGGGTTTATTTCAATGGAATTTCATGCCTTTCGGCCTTATGAACGCCCCTGCTACATTCGTACGCATGATGCGTCGAATTCTTTCATATCGTACAGATGTCATAGCATACTTAGACGATATCTGTCTCTTCGGTGATTCATGGGAAGATCACTGGGTTTATACGAATTGCTGTCTACTCTTCGTGAGTATAATTTAACTGCAAAACCCTCTAAAGCCTTTATAGGATTTAGTGAAATTTCTTTCCTGGGTCACCATGTTGGTCATGGTCTCTTAAAGACAGAGGACCACAATATTTCCAAAATACTAAACATTTCTGTCCCTAAGACAAAAAAACAAGTACGTAGTCTCTTAGGCTTGATACAATTTTATAGACGATTCATTCCAAATCTATCCTCCATTATGGCACCTCTTTCAACCTTAATGAAAAAAGGATCGCCTAATCTGATCCGCTGGTCTCAAGAATGCCAATCCTCATTGGACCAGATTAAAACTTTATTTTCATCTCCACCTATCTTAAGGTTACTGTAGTGGATTTGATGGTATTGTATGGTTGATGTTACCTAGTGTGATGCATGAGGTCAGCTGTGAAGGCTCCTGAGATAAATGTAGCTGTGAATTTACAGAAGGCCCTTCTTGCTACCACTTACGACCTCACACATATCTTTTTTACTAATTAATGTGGCTACGTTAAAAATCTAGGGTACTGATATGTAATGTGTTGTGGTAGATTACATACACACACACAGAGATATTTAATAAGTCTAATAATATTAATAAAATTTATAACACACTGAACTAACTCAAGCTGTTTAAATTTTTGATATTAAATTTTCTTTAAGTTTATTTGTTCTGAACCAAGGTTTTATTTTGGTCAGAACATATGAAAAGATTTGAAATTATGAATGAAATGCATGAATATATGTCATAATAAAATAGAAAATGTGTACATATGTATTTAAAATGACTGGTTAATAGTAATTATCTTAAGATAGTCCCATTAGAACTTATTTCTAGATATGCTGTTGGGGTGATATCATCACTCCCTGTCTATGACTACCAAACATTGTCCAATTAATGATGGGAGTAATACAAGTTTTATTTCCCAAAAAATTGGTGGGTTTTAGTGATGGTAATATAGTTGGTGTGTTATTTAGTAAATAAGTTGGTGAAGGTCCAGCAGGCCAGACGCTCACGTATCTTCACTGAGTAGTTCTGGTGCTGGAATCTGGTGGCCCCCATCTCTCCGTGCTTGGGGGCAATATAAGGCTGCTCTGACAAAACACTAGACTTCACTGGTCCACACTTGTATATATCAACACAGTATTTGACACCACTTTGGTGCCAAACAGAAACTCACACTTCTGCAACAAAAGTATTTGGTCATGTGTCAGAACTCTACCTCCTGAGCCACTTCTGCACACAACACTACACAACAACACCACATAGACGGGGTCAGATCTCTCTGACCATACAGCACATCTTACCAAATTGGTTTCACATAGTACTGGTTCCCCAAGACTACATATTCTGAGATATTTTCATTAGCTTCCTGCTATTGAATAGGATAGGTGATATGTTCCACTGATCTCAACACTTGATCCGTGTTGCACCCCCGTAAAATACGCCCATGGAAAGTCATGTGATATCGCCAATCACTGATAACGTATTGGTTTGGTGGATACGGTAAGGTGTCTATAGATTATCTGCTAACGTTACTGTTGTGTTGTGTATCTGGTAATGTCTACATTTGATACATACATATACGCCACACAGGCAAACACCGTAGAAGTCTACTGGTAAGCGATGAACAGGTTCTCGATATAAATAGGCCACGCCCACTCCGGGGCTATTTCTATATACGTGTTAAGTTCCCTGTCACCTCTGTAATATTAAGTGCATTTGTTGGTTTAGTCGTTCACGCCACAGGTGCATACACACGAGTCATGAAGGGTTGTAAACGACTGGTGACATTTCATATGGGTTTATTCACGTCACAACACATTGATATGAAATACACATAGAATACCGTTCACAGCACAACACAAGATATAAATTACCACATAAGGACTACGCACTCGGCAGCTACAATGATATCATAATACATGGCCTCGAGTACTCATATTAAACTCAGCGCTATAAAGAATCCTGCACTCAGCAGCTATCATGATTCATGGCCTAAAGTACTCTTATTAAACTCAGCACTATAAAGAATCCTGCACACAGCAGCTATCATGATTCATGGCCTAAAGTACTCTTATTAAACTCAGCACTATAAAGAATCCTGTACTCAGCAGCTATCATGATTCATGGCCTAAAGTACTCTTATTAAACTCAGCACTATAAAGAATCCTGCACTCAGCAGCTATCATGATTCATGGCCTAAAGCACTCTTATTAAACTCAGCACTATAAAGAATCCTGCACTCAGCAGCTATCATGATTCATGGCCTAAAGTACTCTTATTAAACTCAGCACTATAAAGAATCCTGCACTCAGCAGCTATCATGATTCATGGCCTAAAGTACTCTTATTCATCAATACTCCTCACACAGGAAATAATGGCCTTTAAAGATTGCACACTGCAGTTATAAACATTTCCACAATA
This sequence comes from Oreohelix idahoensis, assembly GCA_024509875.1. Lineage (NCBI taxonomy): Eukaryota > Metazoa > Mollusca > Gastropoda > Stylommatophora > Oreohelicidae > Oreohelix > Oreohelix idahoensis. Next base: position 479,951 of record JAMPIV010010095.1, on the reverse strand, counting down.
ATTCAAAATGCAGGTTTATACTACGCTGTATCCACAGCGAAATACTAGTCGACATATTAACCTCAGCACTGTACAGGCATACACTTCCCAAAAACACAGGCTCGACTTACTCCATCGAACGCCTGGAATACACTCTAGATAACACACTCGTCCCGCTGAAAAGCAGTCACGAGACTTTCTCACTGTTCACACAACACAAACAATTGCGGGCTAGCAGCGAGCTTCTCTCACCCAACTCAAAACAATACAGAATAAATATATCAGCGCTCTTCACGCTGTCTGTAATCTGTCTCTCGAAACTATCACGAGATACTCTCTAAATAATTCGATAGCTAACAAGCAACTAAGTGCTATAACTCAAAATCTATTTCAACTACTAACATACTCCAGTTTACTTCCCCTTACACTAAATCTGTTCGTTACATCTTACCTCACCCCCGGAGAAAAAAAATGATTTATCATTTTTTTACAATTACATCCCCAAAAAATTAAAAGGACAATGAATCTCTAACATATGCGTCTAAGAATTACCTTAAGTTAAGTCAAAATAAGACGTCTACAAAATATAAGCATTAAGTGAAATGTAAAAATGAAGTATCCAATGTAATCAATTAAGCATACCAAAAAATAATGCATTACAAAACCGAGTTAAGTGAATACAGCACAACTAAATAGGAAACAACCGATAGTAAAAGAAAAGACAAGATCAAGCAAACGAAAAATGATCCGTAATAAAGGTAAGTATGAAATCAGAATATGAGGAAAAAACAATAATATTACATTCAAACAATTTCTTATATGTAAAATAATTACAAATGTCACAAGTAGCTACACTATATTAAGTTATACCATTAAAGTAACAATACATAGAATGAAAGTATAAGAAGCGAAAGAAGAAGTATACAAGGAGAATGAAGTGAAACGTAAAGCATGAAATGTAAACAAAATATGAAACCATACTGAAAAGACAACAGAAAAAAAAAGGAATGGAATGAAGAATAATCAACAAAGACAGATAGAAAGCAAAAGGTATGAATATAGAGAACGTTGATAAAAATATATACTAATAACTATTTAGATCAACAACGTATTTCAAAATACATACAAACACGATCGAAAAGCACAAAAGAAAATAACAAAGTATTCCTATACTAATACTACAAAAAATAGTTTATAACTAAACAAAACATAATCAGTAATTTAAACAAGTTATACAAGTTATACATAACCAACAATAAATTATCGACACCACACAAAAAAAAATAATAGCATTGCTATAACCAAGTTCGAACAACGCACAATCAAGCGCTAATACAACATAACATCCAAAAAACAAAAAAAACTTTCTTTAAAGAACTAACATTATTCTACATATCAAACATAGCACATAGTCAAACGCTGGCATACACAGAAAACCAAAAATTAAAAAAATTACAATGTCTGGGAAAAAAAATATTTTCCAAAACATTACATCACAAAGAAACACATAGGAAAATACACTATTACCAACATACAAGTTTGCAAATATATGAAATCAACGTAATGTATGTTAAGCAAGTGCTTAAATCAGATCTCTAGATTTCTCAATCAAATAACAATATCAGCAACCGCTGTTAATTTTCTCTATACAGTTCAATTTAAACTTTTAAATATTTCCGGCTGACAATCACGTTCAGCTTAGCTACAGTGTTATTCAGTTATAAATTTATATCTATCTCCACCTGATATATTAAAAGTAACTATTGTAATACTACAACTAATGAGTATGTGCATAGGGCTAGCAAACTCATCATGTACAAAACTATTCTACCCAACACATCTGTAAAACAAATACCAAAAAAAAACTTCAAGTTGTACACCAGAGTATAAAAGTCAATGATTATAAGGTGTAAATAGGCATAGGTTTGTAACCAGTAAGGTTAAATATAAATCTGCTCATTGCCTTCATCAATAGTAAACAACACGTCACTACCATCTAACACACTACATATTATCCAAACACAATAGTACAAAAAATAGCATCGAAATGAACTAATGCATAATTAAAACAGTCATACATATCAAGAAAACCAATAGACATCAAATGATGCGTAAAGATGATGATCATAATATAACAACCTATAATGATCTATGCAATAGAATACATTAACATCTACTGTCCTAATAAACAAACAAAAAAAGAATCAAACGCAAAAAAAAAAATCTCCATAGGTCTTGCCGACATCTCATAAACACTAGGGGTAACCCGTCCAATGTATCGTTAGCACGCTGATATGTTTCGCTTGAGAAAACACTCGGGCACAATGTTGACCTATATTCTTGCCGTTAACGTAAACAGCCGTTAACGCAAACAGGAGCGCTGACCCATATCAAGAAGTCGCCTCTGTTAAAAAAAAATACAAATGATAATTCCATTTTAATGAATGGTGAAATTTACTACGAACAACGGAGAGGTTAAACAAACAATTACCCCGCAATGTGGTCCGTGTCGAAATCTGGTCACCCCACGATGTCATCGACTCTTCCTTTAAGTTCACAACAACGTGCTGCTCTTTCAAAATCAGAAACATAACAAGCAGTAGTATTTGTGACATCATTATCATTGCTAATTTGCTTAATAACAATGCTTCTAGGCTCATGTCGAGCAAAATTAGCATAACTACAATTATTATTTGTTGTTTGATCAAAATATTTATCATCATTTCCTCTTTGTTTGAGACCATTATTATGTCTATAATCCCAGTCAGACTTGTTATGATTAACGTTTCTACTCCGCACAAAAAATCTGTCAGAAAAATTATTGCACGATTGAAAACCTTTCTTGTATTTGTCTGTACCATTATTTTCAAAATTCTCAGAATTAAAATGTTGAGATACATTAACTTGTCTCTTATCTCTCTGAGAAGGAAAATTATTATCATATGAATTTCCTTGGTACTTTCTAACCTTAGAAACATCTCTCCTACAAAAACTCTTTCCATTCTTTTCTTTGACAATATGCTTGTTTGCAGTATCATCTGCAGATCTATAAGTATCTTTATCGTTACGCCTATAATGGGTTTCATCCTTGGAACCACTACTTATAACTTTATTCTTTGATATCATCTTCTGAGAACTTCCAAAATCAGTTACTCGTCTAATCTTTGGGCTTTTAGCTTGCAATCTATCAGGACTGACTGTTACCTTATCATTCTCTCTATTACACTGCCGCCAAGAATTGTTGCTATTGCAAGAAGAATCAAAAGATCTTCGAAAGTTATATTTTCCCCGAAAAGATATTTCATCTCATCTCATCTCAACCCATAACCCGTCATGGGTTGTAGGGGTGCCATGGTGGAAGCATCAGCAGACAGGGTCCTCCACTGCTCTCTATTCTCAGCAATGCGTACAAGTGTGGAGAAACCATGTCCTGCCCATTCTTTGATGTTATCAGCCCAGGATTTTCTTTGCCTTCCTCTTCTCCGTTTACCTTCGACTGTTCCCTGGAGGATCATTTTCGAAAGGGAGTCATGACGAGTTACATGCCCAAACCAGGCAAGCTTTCGACGTTTCACTATTGACAAAAGTGGTTCTTGATGGCCTGCATAGGTGTTTATCTTCTCTCTAACATAGACATTTGTTTTGTGCTCTTTATAGCAAATGCGCAAAATTCTTCTATAACATTTGTGCTCGAAAGCCTGAATCCTTCGCTCCGTATCTGCAGTGAGTGTCCAGCCCTCACACCCATACAAGAGAATAGATAATACAAGTGATTTGTATAATTTGATCTTCACAGGAAAAGATATTTGTCTATCACATTTAACTTTTCTATCAGCAAAGATTGTATAGGGCTGGATCTTTGCTTTTTTAACCTGTTGGCAAACAACTTTCTGTCTAGCATCGTCCACATTTACAGAAGACCATATTCCGCTGTTCAAAATAACATCGAGTAGACCCTCTACTCTTTTTGTACTTTCTGCAATTTCAACATTTTTTTGTGAAATTTCTTCACTTAATTTCCTATTTAATATGTCAAATGTCAAAACTTTACTTCTCTCCTCTGTTAGCAATCTCTCAATCTTAATCATCTTCTCTCTCTCAGTCGTTAATTCTTCTAATTTGTCTTTCTCATCCTTTTCTTTATTAGGTATTAAGTCTATCTGAAGCTCCTCAGTTTCACTATCATAGCCATTTACAAGCTCATCAATCTTCTCTGGGCATACAGTGTTCTTCTCTTCAAGTTTACCAAAACATATATCATGAAGCATTTCTATGTATAACTTCTCCCGTTCATTTGTTTCAGCATTTAATTTCTGATACATCTCTTTTTTTTATGAATCTCTCGAGTGAGATTACCCACTTCGTCATCTTTGTCTTTCACCCGAATTTCCAACTCTTTGTTCTTGTTCACTGCTGCATCTAACGCCGCTTGTACTTTAGTAAGTTCCGTGTTTGACTTATCTAGATCATTTGTTAGTTTCGACACTGTTTCTCTTAATTCCTTCTTTTCGGCAATATCCTGTAGAAAATTGGCTCTTCCCTGTAGAGCATTTTGTTTGATGACTTTCATACGCTCCTGCTCTTCTAACTGTTTCTTCTGGTCATGAAGAATGTCATTATAAATTATATCTTTTAACTCCTCATTTCGTAACTCCTTTTTCTGATTGTTAGGAATGTCGTTGTAAATTATATCGTATATCACCTCTGTCATATAATCATGTCCAGAATCCGTATGCTTGTGCAAAAATACCCGAAGGTAATGCACCAAATCCGCCAAATGCCTAGCCATCATTAAGTGAGGAACGGAATTATAAGTATCCTCAGCAAAACCCCTTAGGGCCCATGCCACTTCAACCAAAAAACGGTCCATCACAAATCCCTCTAATCGTGGGCCTCGCAATCTTTCAACATGTCTACCTCCCTCAAATATATATTGCAATATGGGCTTCATATCTTCTGGATCATCATCAGAGTCCATGGTGATTCAATCAACTCTCTATCCTTCACAGTTAAATAACTATTCCAGAAATTGCAATTATTTATTAACATTGTATCCCCGATTCCTCTTCAAAGAACCTTAATAACATCATATTCATATGAGGGAAGACTACATATATCATACAACCATCAATACCTATGCATTAAATCCTAATACAGTTGTCAGTCTATACCTAGACAACAAAAACAACAGTTATAAACAGAATAGGTATAGGAAGGCTCGTTGACATAGTTAAGGCGACACAGTTCACAAAACAAAAAATAACCACTTATCTTGAATGAAAACTCTCCTGTTCCTTTCCGTTAACACCCTGGATATCACAAAGTTCAATGGTAAAACATTCAACAACAGAAAGGCATTGGAACTTGACACCTTGATTCCGCTCAGGTCCTTGATTCAGCACGCTACGTGCTAACACACCGCACAGGAAAGCAGGAAATGGGTCACCGTCTGTCAATTTCGTTGAAAGGAGGTACACCGCTTGTTCATCCTGCCAGATGATTACTTGTACTGGTATACAGACGCCACTGTATATCATGACATCTCATAATCTTGAGTAATAAATTCCTTGACTTGCGACTGTCACTTGAGTTAACAGTTCCCAGTTTAACTGATACTGAATAAGTTTTCCTTGGGCCTGGATACAGCTCTCAAATGTGATGTCTGTCTTTCATATACTAACGCCACTCAGGCTACAAGCTAACACTTGTGAATTAATATCACGCGAATTTCGCGGGTATCTGATCATATAAAACTAGCACACCACTGTTGCACCCCCGTAAAAATATGTGAAAGTCATGTTATGGAAATGGGCCATGGCCATCATCGATACCGGATTGGTTTGGTGGATACGGTAAGGTGTCTATTGATTATCTGCTAACGTTACTGTTGTGTTGTGTATCTGGTAATGTCTACATTTGATACATACATATACGCCACACAGGCAAACACCGTAGAAGTCTACTGGTAAGCGATGAACAGGTTCTCGATATAAATAGGCCACGCCCACTCCGGGGCTATTTCTATATACGTGTTAAGTTCCCTGTCACCTCTGTAATATTAAGTGCATGTGTTGGTTTAGTCGTTCACGCCACAGGTGCATACACACGAGTCATGAAGGGTTGTAAACGACTGGTGACATTTCATATGGGTTTATTCACGTCACAACACATTGATATGGAATACACATAGAATACCGTTCACAGCACAACACATATAAATTACCACATAAGGACTGCGCACTCGGCAGCTACAATGATATCATAATACATGGCCTCGAGTACTCATATTAAACTCAGCGCTATAAAGAATCCTGCACTCAGCAGCTATCATGATTCATGGCCTAAAGTACTCTTATTAAACTCAGCACTATAAAGAATCCTGCACTCAGCAGCTATCATGATTCATGGCCTAAAGTACTCTTATTAAACTCAGCACTATAAAGAATCCTGCACTCAGCAGCTATCATGATTTATGGCCTAAAGTACTCTTATTAAACTCAGCACTATAAAGAATCCTGCACTCAGCAGCTATCATGATTCATGGCCTAAAGTACTCTTATTAAACTCAGCACTATAAAGAATCCTGCACTCAGCAGCTATCATGATTCATGGCCTAAAGTACTCTTATTAAACTCAGCACTATAAAGAATCCTGCACTCAGCAGCTATCATGATTCATGGCCTAAAGTACTCTTATTAAACTCAGCACTATAAAGAATCCTGCACTCAGCAGCTATCATGATTCATGGTCTAAAGTACTCTTATTAAACTCAGCACTATAAAGAATCCTGCACTCAGCAGCTATCATGATTCATGGCCTAAAGTACTCTTATTAAACTCAGCACTATAAAGAATCTTGCACTCAGCAGCTATCATGATTCATGGCCTAAAGTACTCTTATTAAACTCAGCACTATAAAGAATCCTGCACTCAGCTATCATGATTCATGGCCTAAAGTACTCTTATTAAACTCAGCACTATAAAGAATCCTGCACTCAGCAGCTATCATGATTCATGGCCTAAAGTACTCTTATTAAACTCAGCACTATAAAGAATCCTGCACTCAGCAGCTATCATGATTCATGGCCTAAAGTACTCTTATTCATCAATACTCCTCACACAGGAAATAATGGCCTTTAAAGATTGCACACTGCAGTTATAAACATTTCCACAATAATTCAAACTGCAGGTTTATACTACGCTGTATCCACAGCGAAATACTAGTCGACATATTAACCTCAGCACTGTACAGGCATACACTTCCCAAAAACACAGGCTCGACTTACTCCATCGAACGCCTGGAATACACTCTAGATAACACACTCGTCCCGCTGAAAAGCAGTCACGAGACTTTCTCACTGTTCACACAACACAAACAATTGCGGGCTAGCAGCGAGCTTCTCTCACCCAACTCAAAACAATACAGAATAAATATATCAGCGCTCTTCACGCTGTCTGTAATCTGTCTCTCGAAACTATCACGAGATACTCTCTAAATAATTCGATAGCTAACAAGCAACTAAGTGCTATAACTCAAAATCTATTTCAACTACTAACATACTCCAGTTTACTTCCCCTTACACTAAATCTGTTCGTTACAATCCGCCCTTCATAATCCTTGCTGGCGTTTATGTATTTTGTTTGTCTCTAGACCCTGAACTTGGGCTGGCGATCTAGAGCGAATCCTTACTTGTTGTAAGGGGTAGATTTTGATATGGCAGTATCAAATCACTCGAAACATTAAACAATATTAAAATATACAAAGAAATACTTTCATTCTTACCAGAATTAGGAATAGAGAACACAGTTATATTCTAGCAAAACTCAGCTGAGCTGCTGGCTCTAGTATGGCGTCCCTCTAAATATGGCAATTAGCTTCTGGGAAATACCCCACTGAAGAATTACTGTGTCTACTACTGGACAATTTATGTTGAATGGCAAAAATGCGCGTCTGTGCGCCGATAATATGATTATCTGTGGCCAATCACCGACTTCCCCCTTTCAAATTTCAAACCTCCATCCAAAAGTCAATTCAGTCATACCTCAGTCAAGTATGTATTATTGTCTGTTGGTCCGTCTGCCTCTACTTGCTTTTCCATAAAAAAACACGCTTGGTTCTACATGCCTTTCTACACGAATCGGTCTCTAAAGTTATTTTTAGCCACAATTTTCCACTATTCCCCCCTCTCTTTCATTCCAACTAGATTTTAGCACTTGAGTCTCAAGGCCGCAATTTTTGAAAATTAGTGACATTTTTTTAACAGTGCAGTCGCTCGTCTGTTATGAACAACACAGTCTTTTGTCAATATCTCCATTATTATCTATCCGTCTGTATAAATGAAAGCATATTATTTCTCTGCTCAAGATGGGCTATCAGACTAGCTAGGTTTTATATTCCTAACATTATTATTAAGAAAAAGTTACTTTTTCAAGGTTAGTTGTTTTTTTTTTAAATATGTTCGAGCATCTTCTGTAATGCGTTTGCCGCGGAATTCAAATAAAAGGACTAAGTATCGTAAAAGCGTCCAAGAAAAGACTGTTGCGTATAATAGTTAAGGTCCCTTTTGTCCATTTCTTTACATTGTGTCAACTTGGTGACGTGAATTTTTTTCCTTTCCCCACCAATTGCGTCTTTTTAGCCTTGCTAGTTTCAAGCACGTGTTCAGTCATATTTTTTCTTTTTGATCTCCGTTCCCTCCCGTCTCCAAGGGTAAACGTTTTGTCTGTGCGTCTAACAAGTTAGTTTCCATGGCGGGTAGTGAACCGCGGCATGGGCGATCATGTCTTCTAGTAGCTTACGCATTATTTTTATCCCTACATTTTATCTTTGGAGATATTTTAACGTTGTATCACGGTTAAATTTATCACAGTTACCTACTATTGAGAAGACTTTTGTTCTTCGAAGTGACGCCTCATCCACTGGGATTGGGGCAGCACTAATGCAGGAGTATTCAGATACTCTGCATCCGGTGATGTATATCTCTAGGAAACTAAATGCGGCAGAAAGGAATTACTCGGTTTTAGACCGTGAATTGTTGGCTATGGTTTGGTCAATTCTCAAGTTACAAAGATTCCTTCTAGGCGCGCATTTTATTGTGGAAACCGACCAGAAAGCTCTTACTGCTATTCAGAGTAAAAATTTGAAGAGCTCGAGGTCCACTCGATATGCCATTGCTCTTCAACCCTTTCATTTCACGGTGCGAGCTATCCGTGGTTCGGATAATGTGATGGCAGACATTCTGTCCAGATGCCCACATGATTTCACTTAACTTTTCTGTCCTATATTTCCTGATTCACGTCGAGATTTATAACAGTTCTCTACTATAATTATACATCAGCACATCTGTTCTCACTTTTTGGGAATTTATAACATTGTACTGTATGATTGCTTTTTTTTCTGTTACCGATTTTGGTACAACGGAAGAAGGCTAATTTAGCAATATACGGGCCAAAAGTTCTCATGGCCACAATTTATATTCAAAAAAGTATTTTGATTACTGTATTAGAAATCTAACATTTATCATATAGAATTGTGTTATTTATATTTTCGCAGCAAATCATTGATGTGTGCGAGATTCTGTACATTATGTCAACCATGAAGTATGGCAACTTACCTTGGAACGACTCAGTAGATGTGCCCTCTTAATTTATGTCCACGTCTTCTGGGATCAGCTACTTAATTAGTATTATGTATAATGCATTGTTTCATAATATTATTACATGCTTACATAATGTGGTATTAGGTTATTAAGATGTGTAATTCTCTATAATGCGGTATATTAGGATATGACACCGCTGTTTTGATAACACTCCATTGTTTAATTCTATGATAATATATTTAATGTCAGATAGATTTGTATGAGTATAATTTTGCTTGCATTATATTGTTGCCAGCACTGTAGTGTATGTTGGTGGCACCTCCCTGGAATATATGTGTATACTTAGGGAAATACTTTCTCTAAGGATCCGAGATATAGTCTCACCTGTCGCTCCATGCGTCGAGCTAGCCCCACTTTAGGCATTATATTTTTTGGTGATACGTTTTATCCGCGCATCATTCGTGCGTTATGAGCCAGTTGGATCTTGCTCTTGGATGTTTAAAAAAAATGTTTCATTTTTTTCCCGGGGGGTGCGGTAAACTGTTACGCACAGATTTTTCTGAGTCAATATATAATTTACCTGTCTTATTTGTACACTCGAATTTTTTGTAATCAAAGGTGCATAACTCTTGGTTAACTGAGGTTACATTTTTACAATGATTGTTACCTTCTCTTGTGTCTTAACCTGCCGGGCTATTTTTAGATCGATGTCTGGTTGGTATTCTTTTATGGCCCATATAGGTCAGCTTTTCTTGGAATGTTAGCAACCAGAGTTGATGTTTATTCCCTGACCATATAAGGCTCGATTTCGGTCAATATCTTTGCTTGGTATGTGTCCAACATCGGCCCTTTTGAGTCTTACTCAAGTGTCTAGCGCTTCTGTGCATGTCTGGAGTTTAGGATGGTTTGAGAAAGACTTCCGTTGGGGGAGTCTATCAGTGGTTTCGAGCAGAGTAAGACGCGTTTCAGCATCTGTGATCATTTGACGGGAAATATGGAAGTCCTCTTGTGTTGTTAGTTTATCTATAGAGGATTTTCCCCAGATGATTCTAAACGCCTGGAGGCGTGTGTGTTGTGTTATTTCCAAGAAAAGGTAACTGCTCTCTTCATAATATTGAAATCTGAAGCCAGCTTAGATTTTGACATTGTTGTTCTCTGCTCGTTCGCTATCTACAGGCAGGAGAGTCTCTTCTATTAGAAATACACCCAGGTATCCTCATACCTTAGATTCATAAGTATTCGGGTCATTCTAGGCCCAGAGAACAGTTGCTATGAACATTTAAACTCTGCTATACCAGCGATGGAGCTAACTTTGGGACTGTTTGACAAGGAAGAATATTCCAGCACCTCTGATTCATGCTATACAGAGCTTCTACAAGTCTTGCAGAAATTATGTGAGGACAGCAAATCATAAGTCAGAAGAGTTCAGGACCACCACTGGTGTAAGACAAGGTGATATCCTATCACCTTACCTCTTCATACTCCTTATGGACGATGTCATCAAGGCATGTAAGGAGAGAACAAGAAAGTATTCAGTGGGGTACTGGAAGATGAGACAGGTCTATATTTCAGAGCTGGCATTTGCTGATGATGTTGCCCTGATTGCTAAATCAGAGGCACATCTCCAATCCAACCTGCAAGTCTGGAAGGAAGAGCTGGAGAAGAGAGGGATGGTCATAAGCAACTCTAAAACAAAATCTATGGTGATATCACGAGAAGAAAGAAAACATCAGATTAAGTTGGGAGAACAGGTCCTGGAGCAGGTCGACCACTTTAAATATCTCGGAACTATTATAGACCGAAAGGGAGGCATCAAAGAAGAGTTGGCCACTCGAAAAGCAGCGGCTAGGAGACTTTTTCAGGCCATAAATCGTGGATTCCTCAGCAAGAAAGAGGTTGGTAAGAAAACGAAGATGGCTGTATACCGCTCCACCTATGTCCCAGTCTTGACATGGATGCGAGTCGTGGGCAATGACTACAACCCACAAAAGCCAGATCCAAACCTCAGAAATGAGGTATCTGAGGAAAGTGGTTGAAGTAACAAGAAGAGACATGGTCCGCAACCAGATGATCCGTCAAGGCCTAAAATCCCATCCGCTGCAGACCCAAATAGAACAGTCCCAACTAAGATGGTTTGGCCATGTCTGCAGAATGGGAGAAGATCGGCTACCACGACAAGCATGGGAAACAAAGAGCCAGGGATCCAGACCTCCAGGACGACCCAGAGTCCGCTGGGAGGACAACATTAGACAATCTTTGAAGGACCGAGGATTAGAATGGAACCAGGCCAGGAAGAAGACAGCTGATAGAATGGTCTGGCGCTCTCTCTTCCAAACCTCTACACATCACGGTAGAAGGGGAACGACTAACTAAGTAAGTATACCAGCGATAATACCTTAATCAAGGTTAGATCTAGAAATGTCCACAGAGGTCAACTTGAACTGTACACATAATCCCGCCATTTCCGTGCGGCCTGCGGTAGACTTATTTACACACCTGATCTATTAGTATCACAGAGGAGTTTGTTAAACTTATATATATTGATGAGATGGAGCTGAGGCTGTTGAAGCTGGAATTATACAAGATCAGCTTACATGAAATATGCATGATTTACTGATGAACTTTATTGATGCTTAATGCTATGTCCTGCATTGTCTGTGACTCATATACGATGGAAGGTCAAAAAGTAATGCCTCCTATTTTTTATGTATGTAAATACTGTATTGGTGTGCAATTTGTAAATTTAGCAGGATTCCTCAAACACTCTTCTGCACTGTATAGCATTACCAACCTGTTTCAGTAACAGGTGGCACCACTGTAATAGTTTAAAAATGGCTGCCAAAGAAGTTCGGTTAAAACACGTTATGTCACATAATTTCTCAATGGTGAAGGCGAGACCCCAATTCGCATCCACGAACGTTTGCAGAATGTTTATGGAGATTCAACAGTGGATGTTAGCACTGTCCGACGTTGAGTACATCGTTGTGACGAAGCTGAAGTAGGTCAATCCTCAATGGCTGACGCAAAGCGGACTGGCCGTCCGTCTACCGCAGTGACTCCACACAACATTCATCGAGTTGATGGCATCATTCGTGGTGACCGTCGGGTAACACTGGATGAACTTTCTTCCATGTTGTCCATTAGTAAAGGCAGTGTCCAGAACATCATTAAAGACCTGGGTTATTCAAAAGTTTGTGCACGGTGGGTACCCAGAATGTTGACAGACAGACATAAAGAAACAAGGAAAACCATAGCCATCAACCTCCTGCACCGTTACGAAACTGAAGGAGAAGAGTTTTTATCGAATATTGTGACAGGTGATGAGACTTGGGTTCATTTTTTTAAACCAGAATCCAAGAGGCAGTCAATGGAATGGCATTACACAACATCGCCGACAAGAAAGAAGTTCAAAAGTTCACCATCTGTAGGGAAAGTTAATAGTTATGGCCTCCGTGTTTTGGGATGAGAAGGATAATGCCACGCCACACACCGCACCATTGATGCGATTGCAGAATTTGGCTGGACATTATTACCACATCCCCCTTACAGTCCCGATCTTGCACCTTCTGACTTCCATCTGTTTGGACCACTGAAAGAAGATCTTCGTGGACATCACTTTGAGGACACCGAGACCCTTAAACGCGCCGTACGCCAGTGGTTTAGGAAAAAGGACACAAATTTGTGACAGTGCGGGGATACATGCCCTTGTGAGAAGATGGACAAAAACTGTAACAAATAACGGAGAAATAACATTGAGAAATATATTTTTGAAGTTCAGACTTGGGGCTACATTTCAATGTGAATTTTATCTGTTTTCTTGCCTATTGAATGAAATTAAAAATTACGAGGCATTACTTTTTGACCGTCCCTCGTATGTCGATGTCAACGTACCTGTCGTTGTGTCGTCCCAAATAAATGATGGAAAACGTCACCTGCTGTTCCTATCTATTTGACTTCCTCGTCGTGAGTCCATGTGACGTCCTCATGACCTATGTACTGTAGTCTTGTGTGGAACTTCATCTACCTAGCTACCTGCTATATTCCATACTCACATCAAGCAACAAACCAGACGAGACACCATACTACACTGCCTTTGACATCCCTGGTGTCTACTGTAGTAGTAACATTACACGGCTACATCTTCAGCAGCAACATTAGACATCTCTCTATATTTCTGCTGACCAGTATAATACTTCTACATTTCTGGTAGCTGTGTAGCTAAAATATCACTGCTACACCTACACTAGCATTATCCATGCTATTATTATGATTTAGAATAAGACAAGCAGTTGGGACATCTCACTCAAAAAAAAAAAAAAAATTAATACGTTACTAACATCAGTTCAAGTTAGTATCTCACCGTTACCAAACGTGAGTGATCATAACAATCTAGGGACGTAAATAGAATAGTCGAGAACAGCGAAGCTTGACCAATGATTTTAATCCAAAAGTATTGGGTTAATGAATCAGAAAGTGGCAAGGTCACACACAACGCTGAGGTAACTAGAAGTCATTCATTAGTAGTTGTGCAGAGAGAGAGCTTGTACTAGGACAGGTTATATGTCTGTGGTTGTTCAGACTGGCTCTCACCGATATATACATATGCTCGGCTCCTTCAGGCAAGTCTTAATCTATCGAAAGATAGATAGTATTTCTTTAGTAAATAGGAAGTGTATATTTCTATATGAGAACAGCGATTATGCTCTCTCGTAAGTATCTGATTGTAAGTACATTCTTTGTATTAGATTGATTCTTGTTCTAGGGAACGACTGTAGAGGTACAATTAACCAATTCACCAAGAAAACTGCGAATATCTAAAGGAAACTGAATGCTACAAAGGAGCATAAGCACCACAAGTTAATGGTGTCATATTTCTTCTTCTTCTTTGATCCTTAGCCGCCGACCGTCAAAGTAGTCAGTGGCCATTACTCTTGGTGGCGTCTTGTAGGGCAACAACAAATTGATTCCACTTTGCTCGGTCGGTGGCCATCCTATGTACAGTGCCCCAACTCTGGTACATTCTTTGCATCTCAGCCTCCACAGTCCTCCGCCAAGTTGTTTTTGGCCGGCCTCTCTTTCGTTTTCCTTCAGGGGTCCATAGCAAAGATGTTCTTGTGATGGCATCAGGGTCTCTTCTGAGGACATGGCCAACCCAGCTCCAGCATCTGCCAGTTATGATAGTGTGCATGTCCTCTTGCTTGCTCCGAGTAAGCAGATCTTGGTTGGGGATGATATTCGGCCAAACGATTCGGTGAATTTTTCTTAGGCATGTGTAAAAAGAGGACAATTACGACATTTCCTTCTCTGTAACTCTCCAGCATTCCACACCATAGAGAAGCACAGAAAGCACACAGCTCTGATATAATCTTATTTTTGTGCTTGTGCTGTACTGAGAGGACTTCCAGTTGTTGTTTAGACTAAAAAAGGCTGTTCTTGCTTTGTTCATTCTGTTGTTAATGTCTTTGCTTGCTCCGCCGTCTGGTGTTACTATGCATCCTAGTTAAGTGAAGGTGTCTGTCTGTTCCAGTTGCTGATTCCTTACTGATATGGGCTCAGGGTTGCTCACATTGAGTGTCATGACCTCTGACTTCTTTAGATTGATGTTCAAGCCCACCTGCTGGCTATACTTATTAAGTCTATCCGTTTTTTCCTGGATGTGTTGATGTGAATGTGCTAGTACTACTAGTAGTAGGTACCACAAAGTGATTTTTGTTTGCACAGAAACACCAGAGAAAACAATGTAGTTTGAAAGCCCTTTGGAAACCATGAAATTTGGTACTTTATTTTTTAAAATAGGACAACAAATAAAAAAGTTATAGCATTTTAAAAAGTGTGGGGACTTCGCAACATTGAAAAAGTTACAGCACACCAACTTCAGAACACTGCCGTCTTCTTAAATATAATCTTACAACTTTCTCTGACAAACAGTATGTAGTCTGGAATATACTGATCACACAAAGAAAACTAGAGGACTACATCATGAATAATTATCAACATATTTAAGACCAGAAAATGCAAATCTGCAAAACACATTACAGAAAAATATAGTTTTTTGAATGAAAGTCAATATTCACAACATCATATTTCAAGAAGTATAAAAGGTACAAGCTTTAAATTTGTACATATTAATCTGCATACTACACAAATATATCTCAATTTTTTTCAGAGGATTTAAACATCTCTTTGTTCTTGTATAATTTTTAAAAATGTGTCCAGAGGCCAATTTGTCGCAGGGGAAGAAAAATATGTGGAAATGAAGAAAATTTTTTTTTTTAAGATACTGTCCATATGTCATTTAAAAAAATTTATAGACAATAATTAACAACATCTAAACAATAATTAACAACATCTACACGCTATATTTTTTTAAACAACTGGTTATTAGCATTTAAAAAGACATTTTTAAACTGAAGGAGAATGATCATGGTGCACTCTTTCCCTGCGAGAGGGCAATGAAGCCTCAAAACCTAAATGCTTCAGAAGTCCAAAATACAATTCTTTGATATTTCCTGATAGTTTAATGTCCTTATCATTCAATATTAATTTTCTGTATCTTAACTGAGCCTTAAGATTTCTACAGGCATTTCGTCCTTTACAAATTTTAAATGTATTTATAAGGCCCTCCCTACTTCTGAAATTATCAAGTGCTGCCAATATGGAATTGGTCATCACAAAGTCAAAGGGTGGTTCGTAGTCTGCAGGACTGGACAAAAGGTTTTTCCTAGTCAAGTTGATTGATGAGAGTAGCTCAGGAAGCTCGTCAAAATATACATCATTTGCTAAATACTGTTGCAGCTCATGATCATCGCCTCCAGTTAGAAAATGCTGCGCAGTTTGCAGGACTTTCAGCACTCGGTGCTTCAGCCTTCCTTTAGTGACAGGTTGCGCTGGAAAAAGCTTGAGGAACCATGCAGTCACCTGATGGATGGATAAATGATGAGTATAAACATTAGTCTACCTGGGTTCAAAGGTTTGAACATGTGGACATACAAAAAATAATGAAGTCATTCATGTTTCCTAATCATCTTATAAATTTATTCACACTTATTGGGTTCTTCGTCGTCACTCTTGCATTCTCTACTTTTATTTTATCTGCTCCTCCCTCTTCTCCATTTCGCTTTTTATCTGTTTGTAGTGTGTTACTTTGTGGTCTGTAGCTTTATGAAAAAGAAAAAAAAAACTACAAGCAGTCTACCTCAAGCCATGTTGCATTCCCATCCTCCTTCAAATACTGGTAATAAAGTTGTGCAAGGACCTTGTTTGTCAGTGTGACAGCTGGCACCTTTGGACGGCGGCCCTTCCCAGTCATTAAAAAATGGTTTTTTATACCATCGTAGTATGAGTCATCTGCAAGTGCAACAGTAAAATTCTAGAAGTGAAATTTTATTTACATGTATAGGGCATTACATGTACTATTATTATTATTATATATATATATACATGTATTGCATTTAAAATCAGGACTAACCTTAAAACTTGAAAAGTGCACAGCCAGCTTAAATTAAGATGTATATTAATTAACATGAATACATGAGTCTGAACTATTTAAAGTGCATTTCATGAAAGCTGTTTATATAAATTTATGTTCGAGGTAAGACTATCAACTAGTGCCTGCTAGTCCGGACAGTTCAGTACAGCATCAGCTATTTTAATTATGACATTGTCCGGTTTCCTAGCCTTGACTCCATATGTCGGCCATTGGTATTGGGTCTTGCGATATCATTCGCTTTTGAGATCATATTTCACCCTATTATGTTGCAAAAGAAACCCTCATTTAATTACCAATTAATCAAAACATGCATTTTTTATTCAAATTGGTAACTTTCTTAGCTTTTCAAGCTCTTGAAAAAATTAGATTGATGTGCGAATGTCTGAAGTTGTGATAACAATTCAATCCACGTTGTTACACAAAAACTGTGCGATCGTGTTAAATTGCTAAATAATATTAAAACTATTGTAAATTTTACATTTGAAGTTCACAACATTGTTAATAAGTGATATACTTACGTATAGTCAACCTCAAATCGGAAGATGTGATGATGTTTAAACATGAGCCAATATAAGTGGCGTCCCGATGTTGATCGACATCGGAAGTTATCATGGTCCATGGAACAGCCTCGCTCTCCATCCTTTGCTGAAATTCTAGGCCTAACTTGAGCGATACAGAACTTACTCAAAGTCAATTCTCTCAACCGCCAAATATCAGAAGTCTTTAAAATTTCACACGAATAAAGAAAAATGACTCCCAAATCTTCTCATACATTGCAAAGAAATATAACACCATTTAAAATGTCAAATTTTGTAAAATTTAAACTTCACTTCGAGATAATGACGTTTTACACTTTGTTTTCTACAGTTTGCAATAAATTAAACTAAAGATACACTTTTCCCCTTAAAATTTTTAAAAACAGTGTGCAAATTAGTGGTTTGGCGGTCTAGAGACCCTCATTCGAATGAAGCGGGATGAGACGAAAACGTTCGGAGTCCGAAGCGCGCCAGGGCAAACTACGTGTAACGTTGCAGTTTGTTTTTATTAGTAAAAAAATACTTCTATAGCTTTTATTTTTTTTAATTAATACACTTCAAAAGAGAAGAAGATAAAGAGTATCGTGATATAAATTTTATTACCATCCGCTTAATAGCAAAGGGACAGTGACGACTTAAATTTGACGAATTTCGCTCAGTTTTCTCCACTTTCGTCCGTTTTCAATAGCACGAAGCGGGCACTTTGTGGTACCTACTAGTAGTGCAATGTCATCTGCATATTCCAGATCTTCCAATGTAGAAAATGTAGTCCTTCTTTTTCCTCTTGGACTGCCCTCTGTTGTCTGGCGCATCACCCAGTCTATGACTGTTAAAAATAGAGTTGTTGATGAACAGATAGTTTATAAATGTATATATACAGGAGCAGGTATAGGATAGTACATTATAGTTAGGGATTGGATAGTTGTTGATAGAACGCAAATGTCTCCCTACGGGATACATTTGTGTGGCCCTGGTCGTATATGTAACCGAGAGACCTACGCTAACATTATCCGTGCTATTATTATGATTTAGAATAAGACAAGCAGTTAGGACATCTCACTCAAAAATAAAAATAATAATAAATACGTTACTGACATCAGGTCAAGTTAGTAGCTCACCGTTACCAAAAGTGAGGAATCATAACAATCTAGGGACGTCAATAGAATAGTCGAGAAAAGCGAAGCTTGACAAATGAATTTAATTCAAAAGTATTGGGTTAACGAATCAGAAAGTGGCAAAGTCACACACCCCGTTGAGGTAACTAGAAGTCGATCAGAAGTAGTTGTTCAGAGAGAGAGCTTGTACTAGGACAGGTTATATATCTTTGGTTGTACAGACTGGCTCTCACCGATATATACATATGCTCGGCTCCTTCAGGCAAGTCTTAATCTATCGAAAGATAGATACTATTTCTGTAGTGAACAGGAAGTTTATATTTCTATATGAGAACAGCGATTATCCTCTCTCGTAAGTATCTGATTGTAAGTAAATTTTTTTGTATTAGATTGATTCTTGTTCTAGGGAACGTCTGTGGAGGTACAATTAACCAATTCGCCAAAAAAACTCTGCGAATATCTAAAGGAAACTGAATGCTACAGAGGAACATAAGCACCACAAGTTAATTGTGTCATATTTGGAAAACCAATAATATCTAAAGGAGACAATGTTATAGAGAAGAACAAATACTACAATTTATTGAGCTCACATACGAAGTACCAGTAATATCTAAGGATTCAGCTTTGGACTATATGCGAGCTCCATTGTTCGAATTATATTGTCATGCCTGTTAAACCTTTATGCTATTAAAAGTTTTAATGGAGCAGCTGGAATTTGATTTCATCATTACTTGCTGTGAACTTGTACCATTATTGATTATACTACCACTGTATGGAAAGTCACTATAGTTTTTATAGAAGGAACTGGACAAACCTGAGATAGTTTAAAGATAGAAAGATCATCCAAGAATCACCACCTATGGCGGAGTTGACCAGTACTAAAATAATCTTTAACTTGGAAGATAAGACGGAGAAATCTAAACTTAGACCACATCACTAGGCCTGCCCACCGACACCTAGTAAATACTATCATGTTACATCTAACTCTAAGTGGTGCCGTGTATAACTTACATGAACACCGCTGCCACATACCTCTAAGTGGTGCCGTAACCAGTCGTTCTAAGTGACAGCATGGCTACTTCGAATTCTGATCCGCAAAAGCAACAGTTGCTTGACCAAATGTATCAACAGCAACAACAACAGCTACAGTACCAGGAAAAACAACAAGTCGCATTCGTTCCACTACCTCCGGAACAGGAATCTACAATGGCTGCCCTCAAAAACATCACTGACACGTTGCACAACGTTGACCATTATGCAAAATATAACCAGATCAGGTCGGTTATCACGCCTTTTGCAGGGGATTCCAAAGTGTTTCGTAGATGGCTAAAAGATGTCGATAAGTTTGTTACTATGATAAACGAATTCACAGATTCAGACCGCAAGCAAATTTTATATTTGTCATCAGACTCCTTGGTCACTGATTTCCCGAGAAGACGTGACAATGCATACCCCAATGAAAACTATGATTTGCTTAAGAAAGAGTTGGTACTACACAGTGATATTACCAATAAGGAACACGCGTGGTCACTCTTTCGTCGGATTCGACAAGAACATAAAGAATCCATCCAGTTTTATGGAGGAATGTTACTAAATTTAGCAGAGAAAGCCTTTCTTGATGGGTTGACAGCATCTCAGGACATGGACAACCATCTAGTAGGCATATTTAAAGATGAATTGTCAGGGAACAACATGAAACTACACATGACTTGTAAAGATCCGAAAACGATAAATGAAGCGATCCAAATGGCGATTACAGTGGAAAATGTTTGGAGAAGTTCAACCAATGTGTCAGACATGAACCCAGATTTAAATCACACCCAGATCATGAACCAACGGAAATTGGTCATTTCCGCCCGCGTTGGCATCGCCCAAGCCATACGTGTAATCAGGAGCAGTTAAGCGCAAATTATGCTCGACCCTGTTATGAGTAAGTTCATAACAGTTTTCGGTCGCTCTCAAACTTGGTTTGTGGGCTGACTTCCTTGTTTACAAGCATTACTACGACGACCTCGGAAGTACGTCACATAGCCTGCTGATTTTTGAGCAGACTCGTTTGCCGGGTTTAGATCAAAGATCTGAACTAGTAATAGGTCTCTTTGGCATTGTGTCTTCATGTGAGAAAGACGTGTTCTAACAAGCCCCAGAAAGTGTACTCTTAGTACAGAGTTGTATGGGTTTCATATCAGCTTGGTCGTCCTACAAGGTAGAGCCTACGCTTGATTATATTTGAAAGGACTTGCCATCGCTGAATGGAGAGGAATGTGTGAATACTACGATATTAAATACTTCAGCAAGATGACTCTGACATTGTTCCTGTAGTCTACATGACGTTAGACTTTACTTTATGAACTGGCTAGAGATTGTCAATTATATGGATGCAAGAATAAGGAGCAACGTTTCGTTTATTAAAATACTTGTCAGTAAACGTCAATCAGGCTTTATCACGTTTTTACACTGTTGAGAATTAGCCTCACGTTTGTAAGAACTGTGCAAGATGGACTGTACTCAAGATCAACCCTAGACCACCTGGACACCCGGGTCCAGCATCTAACTCTATTCAAAAGAACCCGTAACATTTCTTGGCGCCAAGCCGGTGGATCGTAACATTTATGGGTGTATCAAGCCGATGTTTCACAACATATTGGAAGCCTAAAGCCGGTAGTACCAGGACATTTTTCTGCGTTACAAGCCGATGATCACTACAAAAGTTGTGCTTCAACCCAGATTTTTCAAAATGGCGCGTCTGCCGACTTCTAGAAATTCCAGAGTATGAGAAGGTCGGAAAACTTTTTTCCACACTACAGTTCTTCATTCTGCAAGTTCCCAAAGAGCAAGCATACAAGTATATCAATATATGCATCCTGAATGCTATGTAAGCAACAATTTTCTGCCGAAGATGGCGAATTTTACTGACGTCGAGCAATCAAGTGGATTCTGTATCGAGTCGGCTGCATTCTACGTGTAGACCTAGTGAGAGGTCTTGATCCTGTTCACATCAGTGCTGGAAGGAACAGCCATTGGAACTAGGAAGATTTTGACCTGGGCATTAAGATAAGTCACGTTTATAGTTTCATACATCTTGTGACTGGATTATCTTTGTTTGCCGGCGTAATTTTTCAGCCTTTATGTTGCATGTGATAATGTTCTGTTGTGTTTACTCTGTGGGAGGTAGGCTGGGACTTATGTTTTCATCAATACCGTCTTGACAGGTCGATAGATTCATAAGCGTGTCCTTAGGGTTTGAAAGATAATGGTTTCATATAGCAGGGCCGGCTTTACAACGCTGTGTGAATCTGCTGCTAGTGAAATAATCATGACCAGTGATTGTTAGCAGTGAAGTCTCGTTATGTGTCATTTGTTGTAGTTGTAGTCCAGTTCTATATAATTTTTTCTTCATTTTGGTCCATTTTAGTTCGTAAAATTGTACACCTCATCTAACTATCCTTTATTTAATACATGTTATTAATGTTGTAAAAAAATCGTATTGTATCGTCCAATGTGTGTAAAGAGCCATATTTTTACATTGTTCTATTTCATGTAATTCTGCCTTGGTTTTTCAGATTTGCATTTTCTTCTTTTCGGCTCTGATCACTGTATTCTGTCTCCTGTTTGTAACTTTCTTTTATGCTCCAGTGTTAACATCTGCATCTTTCATTATTAATTCATCAAGTTGATTGAATTTGAAGTGGTGTGATAATTATTGAAATATTATTCATAAAGTAATAATATTATAAATTTACCTTATTTGTTGCTATTGAAAAAGCACATTTATTTAGAGTAAAACATGTCAACCTTGAAAGATTTAGTAAAGGTTGGAAAATATTGTGGTTTTGAGGGACAAGCCTTGCAAGAATATATAGACAAGGAAATCAAAAGACAAGAAGAAAAAGAAAGAAGACAAGAAGAATTAGAAAAAGAAAGGAGACAAGAAGAATTAGAAAAAGAAAGAAGACAAGAAGAATTAGAAAAGGAAATAAGAGTCGACAATATGAATTGTCTGAGAAGAGCAGAGCACAAGAGTTAGCTCTTGAAAAGGGAAAAACTAGCCTATGCTCAGGCTGAGCTAAAACAAGCTCAAGAATTTGAAAAAGAAAAATTAAAACATGTTCAAGAAATCAAATTAGCTGAAATTTAACTTGAGAAATTAAGATTGCAACAACCTCAGGTGAATATCAGAAATATGGATGAGGATTGAAAAGATCATAACAAATTTGTTAAGATGCCTTTACCTAAATTCAACCCTTCTACAGATGATATCCAATGCTTCCTAAGTAGATTTGAGACCTTTTGTCTTGAATTTGGCATTGATAAAGCTACATGGCCTAGTAGGCTCATGAATTTATTGGTTGGTGATGCATGTACGGCTGTGTGCACTATGGATGAACAGTCCAGAAATAATTATGATTCAGTTAGGATACTGTTACTTAAGAAATACCAATTGGATGAGGATGGTTATATTCAAAAATTTAAGTCACTAATACCTGATTCTGCTAAGGACTTTACAGAACTTATTTCCTCAATTAAGATGTGTTTTTCAAGATGGATTGATCTCGCTAAAATTGAAAGGACTGTTGAAGGATTATCTGACTTAATCCTCAGAGATAAGGATTTATCCTCCATTAGTGGAGATTTCTTATCCTTCTTACGCGAGAGAAAACCATATAAATTATCTGTCTGTGAAACTTTAGGTAGACAATACCAGGTCGCACACCCAAATAAGAATCTCAGTAGAGATAACTTTAAGGATTCTCTTCCATCTGCTTCAGCCAGATTTACAAATTTTAACAATGCTAAGCAGAGATCCAATAGTGTTGATAGGAATTGTAAACTCAATCAGAACATTCTTTATGGAAACAATAGAGGCAAATATAACTTTAATAAGAAATCTCAACAGCCTCAGAGGTATGACAACTATAACACCAATAATTATTATTTTGGTCCTCAATCATCATACAGACAAAATGATTACCAAAATAGAGGAAGTTATAGTCCAAAATCAAACATGGGTAATAGGTCATTCCACAGAAATAATGATAATTACTCTAATAATAGAATTTCTTTCTATAACAACAGTTATAGACAGTCAAGAAACCCAGAACGTGTTAATGCTGTCATGAATGTTAATACTGATAATGCAAATCAAAATAATGTGCCTATTGCACACGAAAATGCTTGCAGTGTTGATTTGGCTAACAGTACTAATTGTACTCAATGCAGTTCTTTATTTCAGCCACAGAGTGTGCCGAGACTTTTGTGCGGACACCCTCTACCTGTCATGTCATCTGTTGCAACTACAGGCTCCTTGGTACTAAATAGGGGTTTTGTGAACAATAAATTAGTATCTTTATTGCGTGACACTGGTGCTACTACGATTGGCATAGGTAGATCTATGGTGGACCCATCAGACTACACTGGAATGGAAGTAAAGTATATTACTTTTGGTGGAACAGTGGAATACTACCCCACTGCAGAGGTTTTCCTAGATACACCATATCTCACTGGCAGAGTGCTCGCATGTTTGTTGAACAGCCCTATTGCTGGGATTCTCCTTGAAAACATCCCTGGGATCAGCGAATGTTCCAAACAGGACATCGAGAAAGGGGAGAAAGAGCACTTGATAACAGCTAATGCTGTTACCACTAGAGCACAAGCACGTGAGGAAAGACTAAGCCATATTGGTGATGATATTAGTTTGGAAGAAATTACTAATGTGGATGAACTCATAAGTGATATCATGAGTGATGATGATGATGTCAGTAATCTTGATCAGGGTAATGTCGATGATCAAATTATTTCCGCTGATGAAGATGATGATTTGAATGTTAAATTAATAGAAAAAAAATTCTTTCATTCAGAAACAAAGAGAAGATGTCTCTTTACAAAAATTGTTTATGTTTGTTACGACAAGTAATGTAAGTACCAATGACCAAATAAAACTTTGGTATACCTTGAATAATGATATTTTGGTAAGATATTTTCAAGATGTAAATTTCATTAAGAAACAGATCATGTTACCCCTCCTTTTCAGACCATCAGTGCTACGACATGCACACGATATAAACGCTGCTGGTCACTTGGGTATTGCAAGGACTAAACAGAGAGTAGTCTCTCATTTATTTTGGACGGGTGTGACCAAAGATGTCAAGGTCTTTTGTCGCACTTGTGTAGTTTTTCAGAGTGTGGCAACTAAAAGGCCTCATCATATTGCACCCAACCAAGCAGCGGACATCTCATTGCGTCCTTTTGCAAAGATGTCAATTGACCTTATTGGTCCTGTCAGAACTTCAGCTAGGGGTCATAGGTATGTCTTAACGTATATCGATATGTGTACTCGTTGGCTCGAAAATCCCACTGAAGTATATTTCCAATGATGACGTAGCTGATGCACTATTTTTAGTTTTTACCAGGTTGGGTTTTCCCAAAAACATCCAGTCTGATAATGGCTCGCAATTTGTTTCCGATGCCATGGTAAAAGTGATGAACATGTTTGGTATTGAACGATCATTCAGTTCATTGTACCACCCTCAAGCGTCAGGTAAAATTGAAAGATTTAATAGGACACTTAAGCAAATGCTTAATAGAGTTACAGCTAAATATCCGCAAGAATGGGACCATATATTGCCAGGTGTCCTCTTTGCTTACAGAGAAATTCCAAATTCTAGCACCGATTTTAGTCCATTTGAACTGGTTTACGGTGCGAGGCCACGTGGTCCCATGGCTATATTACAACATCTACTTATCGGTACTGACATGAACAAAGAAGTTCAGTCATCTTATCAATACGTTGTAAATCTAAGATGAAAAATCATTGACTCATGCAAAATAGCAGTGCAGTCTTCGGAAAGGGCAAAGTCAAAGACTCGACTGTTTTTCAATAAAAACAGGAAACTGCGCCAGCTGTGGCCAGGAGACGAAGCTTTTATTTCGCTTCCGAATCTGGAAAACAGATTGTTAATTTCTTGGAAAGGTCCATATACAATCATTAAGAAACTATCAGATGTCGACTATGTTGTAAGTGTGAATGGTAAAGAAAAAATTTTTCACATAAATATGTTGCATCAATTCTACACTAGACCACCACATCTTCGTCCTATCTTTGATTCTATTTACGAATCGATTGATTTTCGTTCTTCCTTGGCAGTTATCCAAGAAGAAATTTCTGAATTTGATGATGACGGTGAACCCATTATTTCGTTACCAGAGATTCATTCACTAGCGACTGAATCATGGAAAGATGCTTCCATTGATCCGTCGCTGAATGCAAATCAGAAAAATCAGATTTCTGACTTACTTCAGTCTTTTTCTGATGTGCTTAAAGATATTCCTGGGCACACTGATGTCATTGAACATGATATCATGTTAACGGATTTCAGGCCAATTAAGCTGAAACCGTATTCTATTCCTAACCATCTGCAATCTCAAGTGCAGGATGAGATAAAACAAATGATTAGACTCAATGTTATAGAACCGTCCAATTCTCCATATAGCTATTCTAGATGCTGAACCTCTTCCTGTGCTCGATTCTCTTCTTTAAAGACTTTCTACTGCTACCTCCTTTACTAAATTCGATCTTTCAAAGGGCTATTGGCAGGTCCCATTATCTAACAAATCTACATCGTACACAGCTTTTGCTACTCCTTTAGGTTTGTTTCATTTCAACTATATGTCTTTTGGACTTGTTAATGCTCCTGCGACTTTTGTACGCATGATGAGGAGATTATTTTCTGATCGTGAAGACTTGATTACGTACATAGACGATATATGTCTGTTCCATCAGTCTTGGAATTAACATGTCCACGGTATTCACACTCTATTAGATACCTTACGTGATCATAATATCACAGCTCGACCATCTAAAACGAGAATAGGATTTTCCGAAATTACCTTTCTCGGTCATAAAAATGGAGGTGGGGTATTGAAACCTGAAGATTCTACTGTCTCCAAAATTCTAAATCTTGATATCCCTCGAACAAAGAAACAGGTTCAAAGTCTTTTAGGTTTAATAAACTTCTACAGACGATTTTTACCTAATTTTAGTGATATCACTTCAGGGGAGGTTTAACCCCCAAAAATGAAGAATTTCATTGAAAATATCAAATTTTAGATACATATTGCACTGGAAAGTACATTCATTTGCCCACATTTCTGTATGTTTATTTTCACTAAAACCTTTGTGGATGATTTTATATAAATTTTTAAAGTATGTCAGGTAAGTGTATTTTTACCTAATTATATATGTAAAATATACAAATTGGTATATTTGTGATGCTATATTGCTTCTAATGCATGGATTTTAATTTTCGGTACCATATTCATTTCCCTGAAGCAAACAGAATTCAAGTTTTTCAAACATAGTTTCATGTGTAAAAATAATTTTGACTGGCTAATTTTTATTAACCATGGGGACCTTTGATGGGTCATTGAAATAATAACGTAGCTGGAGGTATTCCAGTAGAGTGGTAGGGTACCTCCTTATATGCAAATAAAGCTGCAGGTAAGAACGAATCACAGGATTCTGGTTTCTCCTGTGCGAGCTTACATAAATTTGTAAGTAGAGTCCCGTTATATCTTTCCACTTGTCCAATCGATTGTGGATGATAAAATGTGCGGACGAGAATATTTTGAAAAATCCTAAAAACTTCCTCCATCAGTTTCCCTCTGAACTTCGAACCATTGTCCGTTAATATCTGATAAGGGTATCCTAATTTTGTGAATATTGAGAGCAAAGCCTCTCCTACATGTACTGAGTCTGCTGAGGGTAGAGACCTCGCTTCCCCCCACATAGTACATGTCTACCAGAGAAAGGATGTATTTTTTCGGAAACTGACAAAAAACGCATACAGTCTGCTGAAATGAAGAATTTAATGAAAATTAAGCTGCAAAGTATGACACAGAACATGGAATCAATAAAGGAAAATACCAGAGATGATTCCTACATAGCAGGGGGATACTGAGGTGAGTAAATTGTGTGTAAAAGTGTAATTCCTCCCTTTTTTCTTAATTTTCTCAAAACCTCATTTTTCACACAAATGTGGGCACGTTGCCCATGATTTTTCAAAAACTATTAGTGATACTGCAGTAAATTTTGGGCCACATAGTGCTCATTAAAATAAATTAAAATAAAGAATATATGTTAACAAACTACAAAACTGTTAGGAAATAGCTAAGATACCCCCCTTAAAAATTTCAACTTTTTTTCGATTGGT
This sequence comes from Oreohelix idahoensis, assembly GCA_024509875.1. Lineage (NCBI taxonomy): Eukaryota > Metazoa > Mollusca > Gastropoda > Stylommatophora > Oreohelicidae > Oreohelix > Oreohelix idahoensis. The sequence continues at coordinate 452,025 of JAMPIV010010095.1, read as the reverse complement.
ATGTTAAAATCCAAAAAAACTCAGATATCAAACCAATCAAAATTATTTTAGTATACAATTATTATCATATATTAACAAATGAAACAGCCAAATTTCATAACTCAAGTTGTACTCACATTTGAGATATCTTGGGCAACAAAATACCCCAAATAGCTAAAATTTGCCTTTTTTTCACTGTTTTTCCGCCATAGATTGCAAGTGTTTAATATATACCTCAATGTTTTGTATTTTTTTTAGTCATTTTGCTTGTATAAATGACCAGATATAGATATTAACTTATAATTCTGTGTTTTTCATTTTGGGGGTTTAACCTCCCCTTAAGTTCTGTCCGCGTTGTTGAAAACGGACGCGGCAAAGAAAATAATATGGACTCATGCTTATGATGATGCTTTAAATGTGATAAAGAATTCCTTTTCCAAATCGCCTACATTACGTTTTCCTGAAATTCGCATACCTTTCACGCTCAGGGTGGTGTAGTTTCAAGGCCAGATTCATTCTATCATGTACGTCAGTAGAAAGCTTACCATCACAGAACAAAAGTATCCTATCGTGGAGCGTGAATTGCTAGCTATCATGTTCTCCTTCAAGAAACTACAACGCTACCTGTTAGGTGCCCATTTCACTCTCGAGACGGACCAACGAGCCTTGGGTTACTTACAGACTGCTAGTTTTACTAACACAAAGGCAGCTAGAGCCAGTCTGGCTTTGCAGCCATAGGACTATTCCATCAGAGCTATAAAGGGGAATCTTAACGTGGTTGCCGACGTGTTGTCTCGAAGCTTCAAAGACACTCCTTCTTCCATGGAACCCACAAGCTCAATTTATTAACATTATGCTGAACAGCCATGGCTACAATCACATTGCCCGCGCTGATGATTTTTCTATTCAATAACAGTGTATTGTAATCATATTACAGATTGTTAGTTATTCCAAGTTATACTACAACAACGCCGTCCGCACATACACACGATGATGCTGTTGGGAAAAAAAAATCACTTCAAGACATGTGATGTATCCTTCTTCTCAGAACATTTTTATAGACACAGCATACATCTACATTTCGATTGTCAGTTCTACAACAAGTTGTCAAGAAAGAAAGTGCTACAAAAATTTCCAGTTATTCAAATCGAGACAGTTTTCAAAATTTTCACTCAGTAACTTTCAATGACGTTGTTTGGTTTCATCAAGGGACATAACAAATTAAATGAAACCCATACCAGAATCTCAAGGGAGCTAATCATGTCATGCTATACTGAACTTTTTTACGTGACTTTGCTTCAAAGTTCCCGAACTTACGAATTTTGTGTCTACTCATAATTAAAAGACAACAATCATGGACACAGTGGACATATGATTTCTACGAGAAACTTCAAGCACTATGGGATTGTGCGCGCGAAATGAACTTGTGTCTATTTGGAACAATAAAATTTTTCCTTACAGGATTGAAATAGACTTATTAACTTCAAATTCAAAAGTGACTTTTATAACACAAAAGATCAGTACATTGACATTTATGTGTTAATATATTTGACTGCTTTGTTCGCTATTATAAAATTAATTTGTGATTCATTGTTCATATTATGTGTATGATACAATTTGACACAACAGTCACTAAAAGACAATTATACATATATGTGACAATATGCAACAGTCAAACACTTTGTATGTGTTATTGTCTGCCATATATCCTTTCTTTAATTTCACATTGATTATTTCATGCACTTAGCATTAGTGTTTATTTTCATTAACATTAATTGACTAAAGTGACATGACTACGAACAGTAGGTGTTCTTTGACTTACGAGACGGTGAGAATGCATGGTATGTTTGCATTATTCATGTTAGATGTTGACTGACTGTTGCTATAGGACCTCATTTTTGTCAAATTGTTTTGAGCTGTTTGAAAGACATTGGTTTTGCAGTTTGTAGTAAAATACTCCGTGTGACACCCCCTCTCAAATTTTTCCCATTCACTAAAGGCTAGTAACGTAATTTTTCTTCTCGCCATGGCAATACTACTATATTTGAAAAATAAAAAGAGGTAAGAAAAAACATCTGCTAAGAATTGGACAATGCTTGATTTCTACTACCACGGTTTGAAAAAGGTTACCCTTCCCTAAATCGTATACACCCCGCCCTAATAGTTAGTGGAGGTAGTAACTAAAAATAACTCCAAGGTTTCAGTTTATGCACTATGGCCTGCCTAACTGTTCGCGATTGGTACAAGATTTGAATTTCAAACACCAAGCATATTGAGTCCCATCCTCAAAGACACGCCGTGTGCGTTGGCAAAACAAAAGAAAAAAAAATACCAACTCGTTACTTCGTCTTGAAACGGAGAGAGGGAGGAAAAGGGAGGATTGTAAGGACAAAAATTTAAGGCTAACGTATGCATTGCGAAACTGAAAGTGTAGAAAATTGAGTGCAGGGTATAGAAGGGAAAATAAAACTTAGATAATGTAATAGATTCTATAGAAGAATATAAAAAGAAAGGACAGAAACGATAATATTGTTGTTAGAATACCCTATTACTTCTTATAATAGGTTATCGTACTTTAGCGTATAAGTAGGGTGTTCTGAATAAAGAAAGAGAAAAGTAGAAAGATGCAATCTTAGATGAAGAATTAGATAAAAACATACTGGCTAGATAACGGACACTAGTCTGATTTATAATCACTTTCCATCTCTTTGATGGTTTCAAAATTGACTGAGTTGTCGCATAAAACAAAAATCGACTACAGACAGACGGACACACTGATATCCCAGCTCAATTTAAAAGTTACATTTTCAAGACGCGATGTTGAAAACAAGTCAAATCGGCTTGCCTCATTTTGATAGGCACTACTAGCGAGGAAGGGAGAGGTAACTTTGAAGTTTTGCCAGCCTAAAGCGACACATAGTCTAAACAATAATATTAGAATCAGACTGGCGAACTTATTGATAAACGTACATAAATGTTTGGGATTTTCAAAAAAAAAAAAAAGAGTCAAATAGGCGTAGTTTAAACTGATTGGCTAATGTTAGTATAGAGATAGAGGGAATCAAACTAACGCTTTTGCTACGCATAGGTATCATTTGAAAAATATTTCCTACAAGCAAGGTTCAAAGCAAAGCAATTAGTGACCGAATTGCCTTTGCGTCTGAAGCAGCAGCTATCTAGAGTTGACCCATTGATAGCCTGTTAACCTTTAACAATTTGTGTGATTTATTTCATTAATTGCGGTAAGATGAATAACTTTTTAAATATATTATTAGATGTAGAGGCCAACCCAGATAGGGTGCCATAACATTGTGTGTACGACATTCGCCTTTGTGGAAGATTGTGACATACTAGGAGCCCAGGCATGTCTAAGCAGACTTAGGAAGCAAATCACAAAACACTTGAGTTGAATAATATCATACATTCTTTTAACTGTAAGACCAGAAAGCACTGGCAGGCCTATTGTTATATTAACTCTGGAGAAAAAGAAAAGATCGAATTCCAGCTGAAGATGTAGATGATGTATAGTGACAGGGGAGTAGAGACTATGTGGAGAAGAAGATACCCACTGATTATGAAGCAGTCACAGTAAAGTTAAAGACTGTCGCTAATTTGGTTAGCTCTTTTATCTGATCACAATACATGTTTAATGATGTTAAATTGGTAGTGGTGGAGATAATTAACAAGAGACTTAGGGAGGCTTGTTCCTCTTGTTTCAGGGTTATATCACCCAGTATCAAGTTGGTCAGAAGCCGGAGCTGCAGAAGTTGAGGCAACCTACTGGTTGTTTCTATATCAAAGCCTAAGAGTATTAGCAGTCTCCAGTATACACTGTAGTGAAGCAGTGTGCAGTTTTCTCGAGCAAGTCATCCAGTGTCTACAAGAATTCTAAGATAAGCCAAAATCTTACGGGCTTATATGCAAACTCAAATGTGTTTAATCTTTACCCTATTCAGAAACAGTGTGTGACATGATGAGTACACCAGTCTTTCCCAATAGTGACTCTTCATGTGATATTATTTTATAACAGGGGATAAAAGTTATAAACATTAAGATATTAAGATCTATTGGACAGATGTCCTTCATGTGTATTTAATTTTGTATAAAACCACATTTTCACTTTTAAGTTTTAAACATTCCTGTCCTAAAAGATTTGAGGGACAGGAAATTAAAATTGTACATTAATATCCTAACTTTAAAATCAGTCTTGTTTTATTCAATTTTAGTGAGTAAAATTGTGTTGGTTTAACGCATTAATCACTACATTTGCATTACCCTAGACACTAAGCCATATAAATAACATCACAAACACTAGATACCCAAAATAAATCGCAGAGTGAGATCGTAGGGTGGTAGCAGCCAGGTACCCTGAGAACATCATCATCAACTATTAGACTCAGGGACTTGCATAGGTGACCTCACTCTGTAGACACGTACTAATTATTTTCTTTAACATCAAAACCCACCACATATATTGGGGTCCCGTCCCGGGATTTTTAATTACTTGTAACACCATAGATTCAGGGTATCCCCATAGTAATAAAATTTATAAGATGAAGAATTGTTTGAGTTGGCATAGCCCTTAATTAATTAATTAGAACATTTGTTAGTTGTTTTAGTTAGAGTAAATATAAATTGGTGCAGAGAATGGCAGACTTGGCCAAATTTAGATCGGCTGCTCTACAGACTGCAAGGAAATGGGCATGGAGGGGCAAGTTCAGATTCAGTATGTGACATCAGAGACTGATAAATTTATTCAAAGATAAGATAGGAGGTTAGAGAAAGAGAGGAAACTAGAAGCGGATAAGGAACTTCAGAAATTACAATTTGAGGCTGATAGATTAGCAGAAGAGAAAAGAATACAATTAGAAGATGCTAGGGAAGCTAGGAAATTAGAGGCTGAGAGGGAGGCTGACATCAAGAGGCTACAACAGAATATCATGACGTAAATTTGCATCATTCGTGACGTAATTTCTAAAATATTTTTCAAATTCACTGCACAGCGACTTTATAAACACCCTGTAAAAAAGGTAAAGGTAAAGGAACCCGTTACACGCCCATTGAGGCATATTGGGAATATGGTGTTAGGCCCATATTATCTTGACCGTCGGCACACGAAGGGTGATGTGGTCGGCATCACGCCGGCCGCCTTAACCTTCCCAGAGTTGCTCTGGTACCCATTTGGGGCTGGGTCGACCCAGGAGCCGTTTGTGGCCTAGAAAATTCCCGCCTCATCTGGGGATCTAACCATAGACCACTGCGCTATATAGATGTAAATCATTTGTAAACTTACAAGTCCATTACATTCCATCTTCCAACATCCATCCTTCAGCACAAAAGTAAATAGTGTATATACTAAATAAATAATAGGAAATTGTATTTGAACGACTTGTCAATTTTATAATTGTTAAGTAAAATCTGTTTCCTTGTTTTTTTTTTAATATCACAGTTAGTTACACAGTGGGGGTGGCAATTGTATGACTGTCTCCACTCTACCCATTTTTCGAGATCAGCTCATTCACAGCCGTAACTAATTTTGTGATACCAGTAGTTCTCTCAGACACTGGGACTTCACCATTTTCAGCAGAAATTTTAATGCTGTATTGTCAGAACTATATTGATCCTAGAGCCAATAAAAACCTCCTGCTACATACGAGGTCTGGTCAAAAAGTATCTGACCTTTGGCCAGGAAAAATACAATCACTCACCTGGAAGTCTGAAACCCTAATCCCATTCAAAGTAATCTCCTTGGGACTGTACACACTTCTCCCAGCGGTCCCGCCATGCTTGGAAGACTTTCAGGTAGGCCTCTTTGGGAATGGAGTATAGCTCGGCCGTCGAATTTATCATAATGTCTTCTCGTGACTCAAATCGGGTCCCTTTCAGCGGTATTTTCAGCTTGGGGAACAGCCAGAAATTGCAAGGAGCCATGTCAGGAGAGTATGGAGCCTGACGAATCAGAGGAGTTTTGTGTTTGGCCAAGAAAGTCTGAATCAGATGCGAAGAATGTGCGGGTGCATTGTCGTGATGCAGCTGCCAAGTTCCCGTTGTCTACAGGTCCGAATTTAGCCCACATTCTCCGCAAGTTCAAGTCCTCCGTCAATATGGATTGTACTGAACCGTGGCTTATCCCTACCTCGTGTGTAAGTTCTTGGATGGTGATACGACGGTTCTGCATGACCAAAGTCGCACTTCGTGAATGACCACGTCGTTTCGGCTTGTTGATGGTCTACCGGAACGTGGCACGCTATGCACCGATGTGCGGCCATCTTTGAAACGGTTGTACCACTCCTTAATTTGTGTAATGCTCATGGCTTCATCGCCAAAAGCTTGTTGAATCTTTCGAATTGTTTCTACTTGGGTAGCACCGAGCTTTTGGCAAAATTTAATGCAATACCGCTGTTCAAAACGTTCCGTCATTTCGTGACAAATAAAAATCTGACGGCTTGTTACTACCACAGCTCGCGCGTACACTAATTGCAGACGACTGACACTGTCTTTGGGAGGGAAAAAATTCATGCATGCGCAGGAAGGTCTTCTCCACTGTATCCACCAGAGAAACCTCCTGTATATCATTTTTTTCCCCCGAAAAAAAAAGTCGGATACTTTTTGACCAGACCTCGTATACACACACACACACACACACATATATATATATATATATATTATATATATATATATATATATATATATATATATATATATATATATATATATATATATATGAGCGTCCGATTGAAAGAGTTGTTACAGCACTGGTCTCTCGTGGCTAAGGTGATGGGTTCGATTCATGGCATCATCGCGCTCCAGTCTACCCAGCTGTAAATGGATACCTGACTTTGCTCTTGAGTTAGGGAAGGAAAAGTATCGAGGAAGGGAACTGGTCACCTCACGTCTTAATGCTGGTCCTAGTGTAGTGAAGTCTCTAACACTTCATTCTCCTACGGCAGTATCTGCTATGGGACTATCTTTACCTTTTTATATATATGTGCTCTTTAATAATTATAATCACAGTGTTTTATACATATATTTATATATATAATCACACTTTGATTATAATTATTAAAGAGAGTCAGAGGTAAACCAAAACAAAAACAAAAAACCAAAAAAACAAAACACACACACACATACAAGATAACTAGATACAGAACTGAAAAAGATGAGGAATTCGTGTAAAGACCTCGCGCGAAAGGCATCTGACTGGAGGATTTGGCATGCGTTTGTTGAAGGCCTATGCTCCTTGGGGAGCTAACAGGTATCTTAAAATATTTCTGTATGTTTTAAAGTCAATACATGTCATTATCTTACAAACAAATTAATTATATTTATTTATTAATTTTGTAACGTTGTGATTATAATTATTTACTGTCGTGACCACCGGAGGAACATCATTTATGCTATTCGTATTTCGTACGAATGTTTCCTTACTTGTAAACTCCGATTCCAAGTACAAAATAAACGAAAAGTTACAATAGGACATAGGTGGATTCGGTGGGGCTAAAGGTGAACATTACCCACATCTTATAGGTAACAGTTATGGGTAAAATTGCAATGACTATTGCCGATCGCTCCGCAGTGAATGTGTGTATTTTACAGTTAGGGTTAGGCTAACCCTAATCCTAAAATACACATATTCATTGCGGAATATTTGGCGAGTCATTGCGATTTTAACCAATTATGATATGCAGCACCTCAAATTTCAAATTCCGTAATAAATCATGCTCACGAAATTTATGTTATGTGCAAACACATCGCACTACATACATACACACCTTACGGAGTCACAATATGGAAGCATGCTATCTTTGTTTTGTTTTAAATTTCTGTCATGTAAAGATCTACCAAATCATCTCCTTTATTTTTAAGTTTGGAGATAACTTTTTGGATTAGGGTATGTTCACTGCTGGTGTGAAATGCATTAAACTGGTGTGGGGATAGGGGAAGATAGTAACTGTGGGTCACAGAAATATTGAAAGTGAAAAAGGAAAGGAGAGAATGAAGTAATGGAAAATGATAAAGTATTTATTTTAAAAAAAGCATATTTGTTTATGGCCAATGCAGTTGCATTAGGCCACACCATTTGACAGTGATTATTGCTGTGAGGTAGTGCTGCTTAGATATTGATGTAAATATATGTAGTATGTCTTCACAGTCTTAAAATGATACCCATCATCTGCTATATTTCATTGCCTTCAGGTTGAAAAAAATATGGAATCTAATGTCACACATCTAATTACAGAAATAAAGCAGGAAACAGACTATGAGGTATGTCAAATATTTATGTCCCATGTAATTCCCCTGGGTCTCTGAAGAGACAAAGAAAGAATATGCCTACTGCACTCTTGAGCATGTCGTACAAAGTGACTTGTGGGGTTGTGGGTGGGGCAGGCTACCTCATTATGTTAAACAAATTGTCACAGATACCACTGCTGCAAGTGTATGTGAATGCTTGGTGCTGACTTCTAGCAAGTGGTCCAGCTGTAATGGTGGCTGTATGCTCTGTTAGGAGCACAAAAAGAAGATGAATGAAAATATTGACATTTGGAAGCTGGCAATGGTGCGTGGTATAGTGTTAAATTCCTGAGAAAAAAAGAATTTTTTTGCAAAATGCTGAACATGTAAAGAAATGATTTTGAACAATTTTATGTGAGTACTTTCATAATTTATATTAATCTATACTGGTAATTTGTTCACTGAAGTCTAAGTAACGCCTAATTATATGTTTTTACAACTAAAGTTTGTGATTTGTAGGAAACTAAGTTTTTTTTTAAATCAGGGACCAAAGAATATTAAAACAAATGTCCCAATAGTATTTGTACGAGAAAAGCAGGAATTAAGTTACTGATTTTTTAACTTTACTGGTCAAATAATGGAAATCAGCAGGTTCCCATTAACATGGGTGGGTGGGGGGAGGGGGGGTGGCAGCAAGCAGTTTTATCGGTAGAAGGGGAACGACTAAGTAAGTAAGTAAGTATCGATGCAACCAGTCTCCCCAACGACAAAGCCCTTTGTGTGGTAAATGTCGTGAAACGAGTGTAAGCCACTACTTGGTTAATCACTATGTCGAAATACAGATTTGCTTCAACCAATCAACGATCACCGTTCACCAGTCTCTGAGACAGAATAAATTATACTGTTCACGCAGTTCACGCAAGATGGCAGCGAAAAACTGAATAAAATTAGGCGGTATGAGCAAAAGACAAAACCGGAGGAAACCAATCAACTTGCTCCGCCAGGAACCAACCGAAAGCTTTCCTTAAGTATTTACCTGCCTATATAATCGGGCGGATTTTATGCTAAGCACGCAACCCCGAACTTGACGCCAGAGATACTGACTGAAGAGGAAGAAGCTGTCACCTTGATTTGTTGCTTACCTGAGGGCATCGACCTGCAACCTACTTCACTAGTTGAGTCAAACTGGCCTTTTTTTTAAATCTTGGAGGGTAAATATAAATTTACGATAACCTTTAGGAAAAGAGGCTTACAGCAGATCTGTATATATTTAATATATTTTGGTTCACTTATTGTATCTTGGGGAAATTTAGTATACTGATTGTATTTCCTATTATGATTGAATAGACGAAGACTAATAGGACTCATACTTCAATCTATTGTCAGTCTATAACTTCAGTCTATTGTCTCTGATAACTCCAAACTGCAATATAACCAAAACAGTCCTTGTTAGGACTCAATCTATTGTCAGTCTATAACTTCAGTCTATTGTCTCTGATAACTCCAAACTGCAATATAACCAAAACAGTCCTTGTTAGGACTCAATCTATTGTCTCATCTAACTCCAATCTATTGTCTCCTATAACTCCCACCTGATATATATATATAACCAAACAGTCCTCGTCGCATATATTCCTATCATAAGAACATAACGTTATTGTTAGGATATATGTTACCAGCTTGTATAGCACTCGTCAGAGGGGGCCTGGGATTATAGGGGGAAGGACATTGTTGTATCACACCTAGGTGTACATATTATTGGATTTATTCATGTATTGATTTATATTATGGGATGTATTAATGTATTAAATGTATTCATGTATTGAATCTATATTATTGAATGTATCCATGCATTAGTTTATCAGAAAGAATGTTTTGCAAGTAGACACCTGTCTTGTCTCGCTATTGCTAAATCATACTGAGCCATGTTGTCATTCATCCCACATGCAGACACTGAGACACGCTCATATCATATACAATAGAAATAGGTGGGCTTGAGGACAGAAATTAGCCCCTATTTTTCCTTGTTACAGGTTTCATTTGTGTCCTAAAAACCTGAGGTCGTATGTTCGAGTCAATCCCGCTGACTGGAACTTCGCAGGAGCATAGAGATTGTACAGAAGCTACATCTTTAGTCCCCCTCAGTCTTGGGTGGGCTAAAGTAACGAGCCTCAGCAGGAGTTGTGTGAACCAAACTAAGGAGAACCGAACGTTTTAAGAGATGAGTACACATTAGTACCATTTCTGTCAGCATTGTGAGCATAGAAACTGTCAGTGATGAGAAAGTGAATTAGCATAGCAAGAGACAAAATTAACAGCATAGCTGATAAGTGTTATATCCTTAATTAACAGCACAGCTGATATAATTTTTTTTGTTCCTATAATTGGAAAACTTGTAAAATATTTATATATATAAAATAAATATTTGTAAATCACATGTAAACTTACAATTCCATTACATTCCATTTTTCAACATTCACCCTTCAGCACAAGAGTAGATAGTGTATATACTAAATAAATAAGAAGGAAATTGTATTTGAATGACTTGTCAATTTTATCAGTGTTAAGTAAAATATGTTTCCTTGGTTTTTTAATATCACAGTTAGTTACACAGCGGAGGTGGTGCTTTATGTCGGTCTCCTCTCTACTATTGTTTCGAGATCAGAACATTATCAGCCGTAACTAATTTGTGATACCAGTAGTCCTCTCAGACACTGGGACTTCACCATTTTCTGCAGAAATTCTATTTCTGTAATTGTCAGTACTATACTGATCCAAGAGCCAAATAAAACCTCTCGCCACAGTAAACAATTAATGAAAATAGGTCATGATGATAGGGAACTGTACACAGAGCATTGCAACAGATGATCCAGGGGTATGCTGATGATGTCCCCTTGCTGACAATGTTGCAGGGGGAGTGAAGTGTTAAAGACTAGACTATATACCTATGTTCAGCAATATGAGAGGGGTGAGTTCCCTTCCTCGCTGTCTGAGCATTCCTTAACTCAAGGGAGTCCAGGTAACCATTTACAGATGGGTTCACTGGGGTGTACTATTTGTATAATAGTCAGGAATAGAAATTGACTGATGATATAGACCAGAAATTCAACACCATTTCAACAATATATAAGGAAAGCAGCAAATTATGCTTGGGATTCCAGGAAAGGAAGAAGCAAGACTGGATAACACCAGAAACATTAAACACCATAACACTGAGAAAGGAAATGAAAAGAAAGAAAACAGAAGTGAAGTCCCCCAGGTTAAAGCAACTATATAGCGAACAGTACAGTCAGCTGGACAAGGAAGTTAAATGCCAAACACGAGCCAACAAAAGGAATTTCCTAGACGATCTTGCAAGACAGGCAGAAGAGGCAGCACTGAGAAATGAACAAAGCACAGTATACAAAATAACTAAATTCATCAGCGGAAAACGAGGTGCAAACATTACTTTAGTAAGAGATAAGCAAGGAAATCTCATCACGACAGCAGAGGGACAGGAAACAAGATGGGCAGAGCACTTCAGAGAAACTCTGAACAAGGAACCACCAGAGACACAATTGAATGTTCCTGAGGCTGAAAGCGATCTAGATGTAAATACAGACATTCCACGAAAAGAAGAAATCATCACAGCAATCAAAGGGTTAAAGAACAGAAAAGCTCCTGGCTATGATAACTTAAATGCAGAGCTATTTAAGACAGAACCTGAGCTAGCAGCAGAACTATTAGAACCACAATTTGCACAAGTCTGGAAAACAGGGACAACACCATCAGAGTGGAACAAAGGAATAATTGTCAAATTGCTCAAGAAGGGAGATCTTACAGACTGCAATAACACTGGCAAACAACATTTTTCTTTCTTATATAAGAATAAGTGTTCTTAGGTCAGTTTCTTGCGCTGATTTCAAATTTGAAATCCGTTTATCTCTATCACATCGGGTTCTTAAGATATTTGTGAATAAATATATTTTTGGGAAACAGTTATTTGCTCCGTTTCATTTTTACTATATAACTTATTAAAAATTAATAAAATGCAAAATAATTCTACTTTTTATACTGCTAAAAGATGCATGACATATGTTACGCTATTTTTCAAATAGTTACTGTATTTTGAAATAATTCTGAGTGAAATATGGCTTCTAGAAGTTGTAGAAATTCGGCTGATCTGTTCTGTTACGTGTGTGGATATTTTACCGATCGTGTTCACCAGAAAAACTTTACACCATTACTAAAGAAAGCATATGAACTTTATTTCGATTTGAAAGTTGATGATGCAAATAAATCTTGGAAGCCAAATGCAGTTTGTTCGACTTGTGCAAATACATTGGCAGGTTGGTTACAAAAATCGCCGAAGCATAAGTCGATGCCTTTTGGAGTGCCAGTAATATGGCGTGAACCGACAAATCACGCTACTGATTGTTACTTCTGCTTGACAAATATCCATGATTTCACTTTTAAAACTAGAAAGTATGTGGTTTATCCAAATATTGAATCGGTTTCGACACCAGTGCCTCATGATCCAATCACGTGTCCGATCCCAGTTCCACCAGAACAGTATCCATTGGACGTGAATGAACCATCAGAAAGTGATAGTTTACCTGCTTTAGAAACTAATTCTGACTCGGATTATATACCGGTGAATGATGGTGTTCACTTAATTAACCATTCAGAACTTTCAGATCTAATACGTGATCTCGCTCTTACCAAAGCACTAGCGGAATTACTCGGTTCGCGACTCAAAGAATGGAATCTTTTAGCTTCCAATACTCCGATATCTAAATTTCATCATAGACACAGAGAACTTGTTCAATACTATGAGATGGATGATGACATTTGCTATTGCAAAGATGTAAACGGTCTAATGGTGCACCTCGGTCATGAGCACATAGTCAACAAATGGCGACTGTTCATCGACTCTTCCAAGACTAGTCTAAAAGCCGTGTTATTGCATAACGGAAATTTATTTTCATCAATTCCAGTCGCCTACTCTGTTCATATGAAAGAAACTTATGACAATATGGCTATACTTTTGGCAAAAATAAAGTACAATGACTACCAATGGCAGATTTGTTTAGTTCTAAAGGTCATTACAATTCTCACGGGCATGCAGACTGGGTATACTAAATTTTGTTGCTTCCTATGTGAATGGGACAGCCACAACAAACAGGAACATTATGCAAGAAAGGTGTGGCCTATCAGGGATCGTATGCAGCTCGGGCATAAAAATGTAATACACGAGCTATTAGTTAACAAAGACAGCATCATTTTACCACCGTTACATATAAAGTTGGGGCTCATGAAGAATTTCGTAAAAGCGTTAAATAAAACGAGCAAAGCTTTCACTTATCTTTGAGAAAAGTTTCCGCAAGTTAGCGATGCAAAGATAAAGGAAGGTATCTTTGTAGGACCTCAGATTAGGAAAGTTATTGCAGACAAACAATTCGAGAACTTGTTACATGGTAGTGAACTTCGCGCATGGATGGCATTCAAATCGATCATCGATAACTTTCTGGGAAATCACAAATCTGTCAACTATGTGCATATTGTTAAGCAATGCATAGATGCATACAGAATTATGGGCTGTAACATGTCCCTCAAAATCCATTTGCTCGATTCACATCTTGACTTTTCCCCTGACAACCTTGGCGAAGTCAGCAATGAACATGGAGAACGATTCCATCAAGATATCGCCGTAATGGAGTCACGTTATCAAGGATGGTGGAGTGTGACCATGCTTGCCGATTATTGTTGGATGCTTCATCGTGATGTACCACATGCCATTCACCGACGAAAGTCGACTGCAAAGAAATTCAAGCCTACATAACTGTTATACTTCTTGTACGAATGATGTTGTAATACTGTATGCATTGTTTAAAAACTTCAGTTGCGTATTTCTAGAGATCCCGACCTGATATAGAAAAACGGTTTGCAGATTTAAAAACGGTGCATTAAAATTGACCAGAAAAACATAGAAATGTTAGAGAAAGAAAAAAAATAATTTTTGTTGTTAGCCAGTGTAATTGGAGAGGAATCACTCTTCTCTCAGTTCCCAGCAAAACACTAGGCAGGATAATTATACAGAGAATTTCAAAAGCAGTAGACCACAAACTGAGGAAAGAACAAGCAGGATTTAGAAAGAACAGAAGATGTGTAGATCATACATTGACTCTCTGGAACATTATAGAGCAGTGCTCATAAGGGCAAAGACAGCTGTACATTAATTTTGTTGATTTTGAAAAGGCTTTTGACCCCATATATAGGGACAATTTATGGAAAATACTGAGGGCTTATGGAATTCCAAGCTGCATAGTGTCAATCATAAAAAGCCTCTATGCCAACTTTACGTGTAGTGTTGGGCAGAGCAACCTAACCTTTGAGGTGAAGACAGGAGTATGACAGGGATGCTCCCTATCAACCACTCTATTTTAAGTCATAGACTGGGTGATGCGCCAGACAACAGAGAGCAGTCCAAGAGGAATAAGATGGACTACATTTTCTACATTGGAAGATCTGGAATATGCAGATGACATTGCACTACTAGCACATTCACATCAACACATCCAGGAAAAAACGGATAGTCTGAATAAGTATAGCCAGCAGGTGGGCTTGAACATCAATTTAAAGAAGTCAGAGGTCATGACGCTCAATGTGAGCAATTCTGAGCCCATATCAGTAAGGAATCAGCAACTAGTACAGACAGACACCTTCACATACCTAGGATGCATAGTAACACCAGACGGCGAGGCAGGCAAAGACATCAACATCAGAATGCATAATTCAAGAACAGCCTTCTTTAGCCTAAACAACATCTGGAAGTCCTCTCAATACAGCACAAACACAAAATTAAGATTATATCAGAGCTGTGTGCTTTCTGTGCTTCTCTATGGTGTGGAATGCTGGAGAGTTACAGAGAAGGAAATATCGAAATTGTCCTCTTTTCACACAACATGCCTAAGAAAAATTCACCAAATCTTTTGGCCGAATACCATCACCAACCAAGATCTGCTTACTCGGAGCAAGCAAGAGGACATGCACACCATCATAGCTGGCAGACGCTGGAGCTGGGTTGGCCATGTCATCAGAAGAGACCCTGATGCCATCACAAGAACAGCTATGCTTTGGACCTCTGAAGGAAAACGAAAGAGAGGCTGACCAAAAACAACCTGGTAGAGGACTGTGGAGGCTGAGATGCAAAGAATGAACCAGAGTTGGGGCCTGTACAAAGGATGGCCACCAATCGAGTAAAGTGGAATCAATTTGTTGTTGCCCTACAAGACGCCACTAGGCATGATGGCCACTGACTGCTTTGACGATCGGCGGCTAAGGATCAAAGAAGAAGAAGAATCACTGGGGTGTGATGCTACCAGGGTTTGAACCCGCTCACTTTGCCAGAAGTATCAAACGCTCTAATAGTGGAACAAAGTCTGAAATAAAACTTGCCTCTTTTACGTAAGATTTGTAGAGTGTGAAGATGTACTTGACATTGTGGACAGACAATCACTTCAGAAATTGGTGAGACATTATAGAGTCCCCCTGAAGATCATTAACTTAATAAAGAAAACATGAAGACACAATGTGCAGAGCTGTTCAAAGGGAAAGTTTTACAGAACTATTTGAGATAAGAGATGAAGTGTGACAGGGATGCCTTCTGTCACCATTTCTCTTCCTATTGGCAATATAATGAATTATGAAAACATTGACCTCAACCAACAACTTTAGTCAACAGAAATGGTATCCAGTGACTAAACAACTTGATAATGTTGATTAATCGGATGGCCTGGCTCTCCTGTCCCATAGCCATAATCAGATGCAAGACAATGAAAGTGCTTGGTGTGAGTTTACAGCAAGTAGGTTTAAATATACATAGGGAGAAAAGAAAGATAATGATATAATAAATGCAACAAATGATAACAGTATTGCAATTAAAGAAACGCCCTTCAAGATCATACATATACCTTGGCAGCAACGTAGACCAAGTGGGATGGACTGACAGTGATATCAAAATACTTACTTACTTAGTCATTCCTCTTCTACCGTGAGGTGTCGAGGTTTTGAAGAGAGAGCGCCAGACTATCCTATCAGCTGTCTTCCTCCTGGCCTGGTTCCATTCTAGTCCTCGGTCCTTCAAAGATTGTCTAATGTTGTCCTCTCAGTGGACTCTGGGTCATCCTGGGGTCTGGATCCCTGGCTCTTTGTTTCCCTTGCTTGTCATGGCAGCCGATCTTCTCCCATTCTGCAGACATGGCCAAACCATCTTAGTTGGGACTGTTCTACTTGGGTCTGCAGGGGGTGGGATTTTAGGCCTTGGTTGCGGACCATGTCTCTTCTTGTTACTTCAACCACCTTCCTCAGATACCTCATTTCTGAGGTTTGGATCTGGCTTTTATGGGTTGTAGTCATTGCCCATGACTCGCATCCATCTGTCAAGACTGGGACATAGGTGGAGCGGTATACAGCCATCTTCGTTTTCTTACCAACCTCTCTCTTGCTGAGGAATCCTTGATTTATGGCCTGAAAAAGTCTCCCAGCTGCTGCTTTTTGAGTGGCCAACTCTTCTTTGATGCCTCCCTTTTGGTCTATAATAGCTCCAAGATATTTAAAGTGGTCGACCTGTTCTCCCAAAATAAGAATACAAAAAGCTAGGGGATCTTTCATTGCACTGGGAAATATGTGGAGAGCAAACAAGTTAAGCCCAGCAAAAAAATCAAAATCTTCAATTCAATGTCAAGTCAGTACAGCATGACTCTGAAACCTGGAGAAAACAAAGACAACAACCAAAAAAGCTAGACTTTCATAAATGTGTGCTTGTGTGGAATAGAATGATTGAAGTGGTATGACCAGATCACCTGATGACAAGAACCAAACAAGTATCAGTGGCACACGAGATGAGAAGAAGACACTGGAGATGGATAGAGCATACACTGAGAAAACCTGTTATAACAATACCAGGCAGTCCTTGTTCCATAGTCCCCAGGGAGAGAGAGGTAGAGGGAGACCAATGAACACATGGAGAAGAGAACTGGAGACAGACATGAGGAAGACATAGTAGGATGTGAGCTGAAGGCACAAGAAAGGAAGACTTAGCATACGTTTGTTGAAGGCGTATGCTTCTTGGAGAGCTGAAGTATGATGATGAATGTTACTATCAGTGTCAGGGAAAATCCTTGGAGCTGTCAAAGACCAGAAGGGAGGCATCAAAGAAGAGTTGGCTACCCAAAGAGCTGCAGCAGGGAGACTTTTTCAAGTCGTAAATCGAGGATTCCTCAGCAAAAGAGAAGTTGGTAAGAAGACAAAGATGGCTGTATACTGCTCCACCTATGTCCCAGTCTTGATGTATGGATGCACATCATGAGCAGTGACTACAACCCACAAAAGCCAGATCCAAACCTCAAAAATGAGGTTTCTGAGGAAGGTGGTTGAAGTAACAAGAAGAGACATGGTCCGAACCAGATGATACGTCAAGGCTTTAAAACCCAACCCCTGCAGACCCAAGTAGAACAGTCCCAACTGAGATTTTTTGGCCATGTCTGCAGAATGGAAAAAGATCAGCTATCATGACAAGCATGGGAAACTAAGAGCCAAGGATCCAGACCTCCAGGATGACCCAAAGTCTGCTGGGAGGTCAACATTAGACAGTCTTTGAAGGACCAAGGATAAAGTGGAAATAAGCCAGGAGGAAGACAGCCGATAGAATAGTATGGCGCTCTGTCTTCCAAACCTCTACACCTCATGGTAGAAGAGGAATGAATAAGTAAGTAGTCAGGGAAAATCTTTAACTGGATCATGCTTGAGAGATTAAGAGTCCATAGGGTTAGTCTAGGATTGTCATTCCTTTTTTGTTCTTCTGTCAGTTATTTTTATTTCCTTCATCACCTAAAGATTTACTGAGTCATTGCCTGCCATCTACTGATAAATTATTATTGACCAGTTGCAAACTCCTGAACTAGATTAAAAGGAAGAACTTCAGAATTATTATTAATAACATAATTTTTTTCTGTCCTTATTGCTGAAGTACGGGTGTATAAACAAACCAACACTGTTAGCATTGCTCCTGTCTAAGAGTTAAAATCTTGTCTAACTGTGATTTACTCATATCTCTGGGCAGTGAGAGTGAGTCAAGAGTGTTCTGTCATTTTTATTCTCATTTTCTTTTTTTAATTTGAGAAGTTCTTTTAAGATTAGGGGTTGTTAACTGCTAGTGTGAAAGGTATTAAACAGATGTTGACCCAAGGGAGAGATAGGAACTGTGGGTCACAGTAATTTTGGAAATGAGGGTGGGGAAAAAGGCAGAAATGGAAAGTGACAAATTGTTTATTAAAAAAAAAAAGCAAATCTCTATAACAACGGTCCTCGACCTTTATGGCACCATAGGCACATTTTATATTAACTAATAGGGTGAAGAGCAACAATCAATTTTTGGGACTCACTTATTACTTACTTAGTCATCCCTCTTCTGCCGTGAGGTGTAGAGGTTTGGAGGATGGAGCGCTACACTATCTTATCAGCTGTCTTCCTTCTGGCCTGGTTCCAATCCAGCCCTCAGTCATTCCGAGATTGTTTAATGTTGTCCTCCCAGTGGACTCTGAGTTGTCTCTGGCTTTTAGTTTCCCATACTTGTTGTGGTGTCTGCCCATGCACACCACATGTTGGATTTATTGAGTTTGAGTCAGTGCTGATAAATGCGGTACTATTTGGAATATTGAAAATGAAGCGCACCGGAAAATGAGAGAAGAGAGATGTTTATAATGTGTATGGCCAAGGTGTTAAGAAAAAACCTTGAGCTTTGTGGCCGCTGTGTTTTCTTGTAAGTTCCATTGGGAACATATTGCGAAGTGTTCACCTTTCTAAATGGATGTGTTTTGTACAAGAGGAGGAATACTCTTGGCATATGATTAATACTGTATTGATGAGGTTTGGTAATTAAGGATTAATCTTGACGAACGCTTCTGTATGCTACAAGGAATATACGTTATTAAAGGATGTTGAGTTCGTTAAAAAGGAAGACTGTTTTAGTTCGTCATTGGTGATTGGGTCAGTTAAAGAACCCACATGTATGTTGTTGAGTATGGAATAAAACTATAATCGTTGGGTCACCCTGGACGTAACAGAATAACGAGCATTATTATGAAACAACAGCAGGAGTAATCAAATATACATTAACATAATCAACATATACTTGAACTGTGGACAGGGGTAGCAATTTATCTGAAATAATAAAAACGAAACCACAATATATTCAAACAGCGCCCCACCACAGATATGGGGGCTCGTCCGGGATTTGAACCCGGGACCTCTGTGGTGAGGCGCTGTTTGAATATATTGTGGGTTCGTTTTTTATTATTTCCTGTAAATTGCTACCCCTGTCCACAGTTAATGTATATGTTGATTTTGTTAATGTATATTTGATTGCCCCGGCGGTTGCTCATAATAATGCTCGTTATTCTGTTACGTCCAGGGTGACCCAACGATTATAGTTTTATTCCATACTCAACAACATACATGTGGGTTCTTTAACTGACCCAATCACCAATGACGAACTAAAACAGTCTTCCTTTTTAACGAACTCAACATCCTTTAATAACGTATATTCCTTGTAGCATACAGAAGCGTTCGTCAAGATTAATCCTTAATTACCAAACCTCATCAATACAGTATTAATCATATGCCAAGAGTATTCCTCCTCTTGTACAAACCACATCCATTTAGAAAGGTGAACACTTCGCAATATGTTCCCAATGGAACTTACAAGAAAACACAGCGGCCACAAAGCTCAAGGTTTTTTCTTAACACCTTGGCCATACACATTATAAACATCTCTCTTCTCTCATTTTCCGGTGCGCTTCATTTTCAATATTCCAAATAGTGCCGCATTTATCAGCACTGACTCAAACTCAATAAATCCAACATGTGGTGTGCATGGGCAGACACCACATATTACCCCCCTTGCGCGCTACTGGAAACTGCAGGTTTCCAGGCCATCATTAACTATACTTAACTATAATGATAAAAAGGAAAATCAAATTCAAGCAATGAGTGAAATGATATCACGATGAGTGAAATGCAGTTAAAATATGTGGCAACAACTTGTGAGCAACATATTAATGCTACGAAAATATCGCTATATAATCTACCTATCAATTGATTATGAACATAAATAATGTTTGTTGTCACTTCCTGTACCCAGGACAGTTACGTATTTCAATGTATTACTCTCGACAGAGTATCAGCGATTACATTATTATGTCCTTCTATATGGACGATATCAAAGTCATACGCTTGCAACTGCAATGCGAATCTCGTAAGTCTTGCACTTGGTGATTTACAGGTTTGGAGATATGTTAACGCTCTCTGATCTGTCATTATAGTAAAATGCGTACCTACCACATACTTTTGAAGTTTATTCAAAGTCCATACTATACCCAAAAGTTCTCTGTCGAAAATAGAGTATTTAGATTCGGCTTCCGACAGTTTCCTACTCAAGTAGTAAATCGGATGAAACTTGCCATCAAAACTTTGTCCCAAACACCCGCCTATTGCATGGAGCGAAGCATCTGTTACAACAGTAAATGATCTTTTTAAATCTGGCAGTCTTAATATAGGATACTGTGAAAAATGAGTCTTAATGTTTTGTAATGCATGGTTACATTGTTCTGTCCAAACTACTTTGTTAGGCATACCTCTTTTAGTTAGATCAGATAAGACAGCAGTCAAAGACGAGAACCTTGGAATAAACTTGTGGTAAAAATTCACCAATCCTAATAGACTCCGTACTTGCTTCTTTGTAGTTGGAATTGTAAGATCAAGTATGCGTTTTAAATTAGATTCATCAGGCTGTATTACATGTCTGCCAATTTTGTGTCCTAGAAATGAAATTTCATTGAATCCAATTTCTATTTTGGATGGACGGGCTGTGAGATTGTGTATTCTTAGTGTCAGGAGTAAAGATTGTATACCATCTACATGCTCTTCCCATGTGTCATGAAACATGCAAATATCATCTATATAAGATATTAGGTCAGAACGGTTCCCAAATACTCGACGCATCATCCGTACAAAAGTTGCAGGTGCATTTTTGAGCCCAAAACACATGACATTGTATTGGAACAAACCCTTCGCTGTTGCAAATGCCGTCAACGGTTTACATTCTTCGGTCAAAGGGATCTGCCAATACCCTTTTGATAAATCGAATTTGCTAAAGAAAGTAGCAGAAGCTAAATGAGGTAGCAAGTCCTCCAGCACAGGCATTGGTTCAGAATCTGATATCGTGACTTTATTTAGTCGACGGAAATCAATGCATATACGAATGGATTTGTCTTTCTTCCGTACTGCCACCATCGGAAAACAAAATGGAGAATCTGATGGAGAGATTATCCCCATTTTCAACATATTGTCGACCTCGCTGTCAACCTGCTCTCTGATATGCAAAGGAATTGCATACGGTCGTAACTTAATAGGAGTGGGATCCGATAATTTTATTTCGTGAGACATAATGTTAGTTCGTCCAGGCAGATCAGATAATACATCTTCAAAAGATTTCAATAGATTGAGAATCTGATTCTTCTGATCTGAAGGTAAATCGTTACAAATGATTACATCCTTCCAAGTTTCAGAGGCTTGGATAGGTACCACAGGAAAATCAAGCGGTACATCCGCGAAACTAGTTGCTTCTTCATCAACTAAAGCAATAGATGCCAGATGCGGAGATTGATTTGTGATAGATTCACAAATATGTTTGAGTGGAAGAGGTCTAGAAATGTAAGGTTGTAACATGTTAGTGTGGAATGTTTTTCTTTTACCCCTAATGTCGATGATGTAATCTACGTCGGTTTTCTTACCCACAACTTTAAAAGGACCTTGCCACGTAACCAACAAATGATCACCTTTAAGTGGCAAGAGAACAAAAACTTCATCGTTAATCGATAATGATGTTAATCTTCTATCACGATTAATACGCGACCGAGTCTTATATTTTGCTAATTCTGATGCTTCAGTCGCGATCTCACATGCGTCCACAATGCATTGACGTAGATCTGTGACATATTGGTGACTAGATTTCGTAACCGTATTATCATCGTTTGTTATCACCAAATCATGTAAGATAGACATTGGTCCTCTTGGATTAGCCCCGAAAACTAATTGAAATGGTGAGAATCCGGTTTGACGATTAGGAACTTCTCTATACGCAAAGAGAACCGCTGGTATCAACCGGTCCCAATCATGGGGAAACATTGTTGTTACTTTGCCCAACATCTGTTTTAATGTAGAATTCCAGCGTTCTACAACTCCGTTTGATTGCGGATTTAATCTGGCACTCAATGTATGACGGATGTGAAGCACATCACAAATTTCCGAGAACATACCTGAAGTGAATTGCGTGCCATGATCTGACAGAAGCTCTTCAGGAAATCCGATACGTGAAAATATCGATAATAATGCATCAGTCACCGACATTGTTGTTATGGACTTAACAGGTATGGCTTCAGGCCATCTGGTGCATAGATCGATACACGTTAAGATGAAGCGGAATCCTCTGGATGATAACACCGGAAGAGGCCCGATTATGTCGACAGCCATCTTATAAAAAGGACGCACAGAGATATCTGTGGTCTGTAGGGGTGCAAACTGATGCGCACCCTTCCGTGCAACTCCCTGACAAACAGTGCATGATTTACAAAACGTTGCGACGTCCTTATGAACCCCTGGCCAAAAAAAATGTGCCATCAATCTATAAGCTGTGCGGGCAATCCCCATATGACCCGCAAAAGGAACATCATGTGCATTAGATAAAACTAGTGATCGAAATGACGTAGGTACTACAATTTGTCTGAGTACTGAAGAATAATTGTCAAAACAACGTATCAAAATATTGTCATGAAATTGATACCAATGTCTGGCATTATTTGTCTGTGTAATAGTTTTAGCCGTAGCTAAAGTGAATAAACGTCCCAAAGAAGAGTCATCTTTTTGTTGGTTAATGAATGCATTTTTATCTATGTAATGACTTGTTGTCATGTGTGGGATATTATTGCTATCATTAAGTTCATTTGCTTCTGCAACCAACTGTGCTCTAGTAGTCACAGCATTGGATAAAGAAAGATATTCTCTTTCCCATGCAGAAATTTCATCAGTAGAACATTCTTTTATACCCTTTATGTTTCCCAAAATCAAGTCACAGCAAGGCTGGTTGAGAACACATACACGAACTTTCCCAGTAAAGAATGGCGTGGTAATTGTTACGTCGGCCATGGGATATACCTCTACCGTGCCTCCGAAAGTTATGCATTTCACTGACGTTCCAGTGAAACACGACGGAGGGATTAACGACCTTCTTATCCCGACAGTTGTGCAACCCGTGTCCCTTAAAATTTTAATTGGAGTGTTAAACAAAAACCCATTATGTAAAGTGAGAGTACCAACACCGTCATAAGATGACAACACTGGTAAGACATGTCCACATTTAAGCCGTGGTGTAGCTCCAGGTTGAAATAACATCTTACATTCTGTACAATTATTAGAATTTTCTAAATCAACGTTACACGCATTGGCGTGATTATTGGTTGAATGAATATCATTACTGACATTTCTATCTACCGTCTGACAAGCATTGGCTTGTGAGCGTGCTCTATTATGACTTCTAACGAAGTGAGATCTTCTGCGATCTGAAAAATTGTCTGAATGAGAATGTCCATTGTTGTCCCTGTCATAATGGCCACCCCGCGGTGACAAATTATGATTGTCAGTATATTTGTTGTGTGAATACTGGTTATTTCGATACCATTGGTTATTGTTATAATTGTTGAAATTATGCCTGTCTCTACCCCGTGAAGGTGAGCGATTATGGTAAAAATTATATTTACCCCTATAGGATGTGTGATTATTTTCTCTATGATTATATCGTCTATCTAAACTACGAGTGCGCGATCTCCCGTGCGTCGCAGCACACGCAGTAGATGAGTCCAAGACTTTTGCTCTGCTCAATGACAAGTTTGGATGAGCAACGGAAAATTGTTGACCTAATTTTTCCATTTCCTCGATACTAGTCGGATTACGTTCTTGTAAGAATGATACAATATCCTGGTTTACCGAAGAAACAATTTTATCTCTTAATAAGAGATCACATAATCCTTCAAAAGTTTTAGGGATAGAAGCCTGTTCAACCCATCTTTGGAGACATAGTTTTATGGAGGAAACAAAATCCTCAAAATTTTTACCCTCTACCGGCAACATGGATCGAAACTTTTGTCTATAGCCTTCCTGATCCAGACCATATCTGCGTATAAATGCTGCCTTTACGACCTGAAAATCATGTCTTTTATCTTGGTCTATACCCAGATAGACCCCAACTGCATCACCTGTGAGGAGACCCGAAAAAACACCAGACCACGAATCTTTATCAATATTTAAGCAAGAGACTCTTTCCTGAAATCTTAATAAATAAAAACTTATATCGTCGTGAGGAGGAGAAAAGGGTGGTAGTCTTAAATTAAAATTAGGGGTTGTGATTGCCTTCCTCGATGAACCATTACTATCAGAATCATGGGAAACATGATGTTGTTGAAAACGAAGTTTCTCAACCTCAAAAGCTTTCTCCCTTTCAAATTTTGCCTCCTCGGCAGCAATTTCAGCTAAACGAATTGCCTTTTCATGTTCCATTTTCTCTCGTTCTGCAGCGATTTCTGCCATACGAATTCTTTCTTCCTTATTTGCTTTTTCTTGCGCCATAGAAAATTCCCTTTCTTCTCTTTCTTTTTTCTCATTTCTTTCTCTTTCTTCTTTTGCCTCTGCTTTTTCATATGCAGTCAAAGCAAATTTTTTTAAAATATCACCTTCCATACTCAGTGCCTTTCCTTGTTTAATAAAATAGTCAAGAGTCGCCATAGTATACTAAGAAGTATAACTTTTATAAACAATAAATCAATATCTATGTTATCCTCTGCCTTACTTAGTCCATCACACTATGGGATAGTGTGTCTGATTGGTGTAGTCACAATGTGAATATATATATATATATATATATATATATATATATATATATATATATATATATATATATATATATAACTATATCACCTGCACAACTCACTTAGACGTGATATAATTATCGTGTATGATTATGCTTCTTGTTATCCACAAGAATCGTAGGATATATAACAAGCAATATTATTGTATTATAGTTGATCAATAAATAATGAATCATATGTATGCTGCAAAGGAAAATTATCACATGCCATGAATAACGAAAGACATGGATGGAAACAAACTAAGGAAACGACAAAATTGTAAATAGTCAAAAATTCTAAGACAAAAGAAATTAAAGTTTCCACCAGTAATAAACGAGACAAAACGACAAATCACTTTTACCATTAATGTAAATTTTACAAAAGATAGCCAGGAAAGACCCACGCCAGACTAAATTTCCAAACAAAATTGAAATTTAAAAAAATACGACAAATCACAGCACAGCTAACACGCATGAAAGCCTTAATTTCAAACAGAGCGGTAATCACGACAGCACTAAATGCTGAATCCCTGAAAGAAATTAATGCAATCAACCTATAGAAATACGACACTGAAACGTAAAATGCCTCCTAAACAGTCGCCCGCAAGAGACAAAGAAAAGAAACATATAACACAAAAGAAGCGAGATTTGCCCAACAATATTGTGGGTTCGTTTTTATTATTTCAGATAAATTGCTACCCCTGTCCACAGTTCAAGTATATGTTGATTATGTTAATGTATATTTGATTACTCCTGCTGTTGTTTCATAATAATGCTCGTTATTCTGTTACGTCCAGGGTGACCCAACGATTATAGCTTTATTCCATACTCAACAACATACATGTGGGTTCTTTAACTGACCCAATCACCAATGACGAACTAAAACAGTCTTCCTTTTTAACGAACTCAACATCCTTTAATAACGTATATTCCTTGTAGCATACAGAAGCGTTCGTCAAGATTAATCCTTAATTACCAAACCTCATCAATACAGTATTAATCATATGCCAAGAGTATTCCTCCTCTTGTACAAACCACATCCATTTAGAAAGGTGAACACTTCGCAATATGTTCCAAATGGAACTTACAAGAAAACACAGCGGCCACAAAGCTCAAGGTTTTTTCTTAACACCTTGGCCATACACATTATAAACATCTCTTTTCTCTCATTTTCCGGTGCGCTTCATTTTCAATATTCCAAATAGTGCCGCATTTATCAGCACTGACTCAAACTCAATAAATCCAACATGTGGTGTGCATGGGCAGACACCACATATTACCCCCCTTGCGCGCTACTGGAAACTGCAGGTTTCCAGGCCATCATTAACTATACTTAACTATAATGATAAAAAGGAAAATCAAATTCAAGCAATGAGTGAAATGATATCACGATGAGTGAAATGCAGTTAAAATATGTGGCAACAACTTGTGAGCAACATATTAATGCTACGAAAATATCGCTATATAATCTACCTATCAATTGATTATGAACATAAATAATGTTTGTTGTCACTTCCTGTACCCAGGACAGTTACGTATTTCAATGTATTACTCTCGACAGAGTATCAGCGATTACATTATTATGTCCTTCTATATGGACGATATCAAAGTCATACGCTTGCAACTGCAATGCGAATCTCGTAAGTCTTGCACTTGGTGATTTACAGGTTTGGAGATATGTTAACGCTCTCTGATCTGTCATTATAGTAAAATGCGTACCTACCACATACTTTTGAAGTTTATTCAAAGTCCATACTATACCCAAAAGTTCTCTGTCGAAAATAGAGTATTTAGATTCGGCTTCCGACAGCTTCCTACTCAAGTAGTAAATCGGATGAAACTTGCCATCAAAACTTTGTCCCAAACACCCGCCTATTGCATGGAGCGAAGCATCTGTTACAACAGTAAATGATCTTTTTAAATCTGGCAGTCTTAATATAGGATACTGTGAAAAATGAGTCTTAATGTTTTGTAATGCATGGCTACATTGTTCTGTCCAAACTACTTTGTTAGGCATACCTCTTTTAGTTAGATCAGATATGGGAGGCTGTCGTCCGTTGGATTTGAAGGACATTTGAAGGTTGCTCAAGTTATTGGCAGACAGAGTCCTTTGTTGGGACAATATCGGGAAGTTTGATCAATCTATCGCTGTTCAACAATGAACATTTTATGCAGAGACAGCTGTTGGAATGCAACTTTGTGCAGACATGAAATTTACAATATTCGTATACTAGGTCATGCCCAGACCTGGTACCTTACTTGAGGATCAGAAAAAAACATTATATCCATGACGAAATCGTTCACGTTTATTTACCATGAGAGGGATGCTATACCAATCTGACGAATATTTTCACGGGAGAAATATGAATCTGGGATTTTACGAGGAGGTCGTTTCGCTGGACAAGTGGACTCGGAAGTACTAGATCAAACCATTAGGACATTGATAAGGTCACCTCATCAGTTTATTCGGTCACTCGTTGGAAATTAACATTTCGTCTCTATCATTATATATTGACACTATCTCTGCAATGTGTCTCACACGAGTGAAGGTCGGACATTTTCGACGTTGAATTCATGTCCAAGAGTCCTAGTTAACTGAATAATTAGTGAACGATTCAATGTGATATTGCGTAGAACGATGCATTGGAGTTACATCGTGGAGTGGATACTCATGGTCGATTCAGATAATTGATGTTTTTGTAACGTCATGGTTGTTGGTCCTATCATTGTTGGGCAAATCTCGCTTCTTTTGTGTTATATGTTTCTTTTCTTTGTCTCTTGCGGGCGACTGTTTAGGAGGCATTTTACGTTTCAGTGTCGTATTTCTATAGGTTGATTGCATTAATTTCTTTCAGGGATTCAGCATTTAGTGCTGTCGTGATTACCGCTCTGTTTGAAATTAAGGCTTTCATGCGTGTTAGCTGTGCTGTGATTTGTCGTATTTTTTTTAAATTTCAATTTTGTTTGGAAATTTAGTCTGGCGTGGGTCTTTCCTGGCTATCTTTTGTAAAATTTACATTAATGGTAAAAGTGATTTGTCGTTTTGTCTCGTTTATTACTGGTGGAAACTTTAATTTTTTTTTGTCTTAGAATTTTTGACTATTTACAATTTTGTCGTTTCCTTATTTTGTTTCCATCCATGTCTTTCGTTATTCATGGCATGTGATAATTTTCCTTTGCAGCATACATATGATTCATTATTTATTGATCAACTATAATACAATAATATTGCTTGTTATATATCCTACGATTCTTGTGGATAACAAGAAGCATAATCATACACGATAATTATATCACGTCTAAGTGAGTTGTGCAGGTGATATAGTTATATATATATATATATATATATATATATATATATATATATATATATATATATATATATATATATATTCACATTGTGACTACACCAATCAGACACACTATCCCATAGTGTGATGGACTAAGTAAGGCAGAGGATAACATAGATATTGATTTATTGTTTATAAAAGTTATACTTCTTAGTATACTATGGCGACTCTTGACTATTTTATTAAACAAGGAAAGGCACTGAGTATGGAAGGTGATATTTTAAAAAAATTTGCTTTGACTGCATATGAAAAAGCAGAGGCAAAAGAAGAAAGAGAAAGAAATGAGAAAAAAGAAAGAGAAGAAAGGGAATTTTCTATGGCGCAAGAAAAAGCAAATAAGGAAGAAAGAATTCGTATGGCAGAAATCGCTGCGGAACGAGAGAAAATGGAACATGAAAAGGCAATTCGTTTAGCTGAAATTGCTGCCGAGGAGGCAAAATTTGAAAGGGAGAAAGCTTTTGAGGTTGAGAAACTTCGTTTTCAACAACATCATGTTTCCCATGATTCTGATAGTAATGGTTCATCGAAGAAGGCAATCACAACCCCTAATTTTAATTTAAGACTACCACCCTTTTCTCCTCCTCACGACGATATAAGTTTTTATTTATTAAGATTTCAGGAAAGAGTCTCTTGCTTAAATATTGATAAAGATTCGTGGTCTGGTGTTTTTTCGGGTCTCCTCACAGGTGATGCAGTTGGGGTCTATCTGGGTATAGACCAAGATAAAAGACATGATTTTCAGGTCGTAAAGGCAGCATTTATACGCAGATATGGTCTGGATCAGGAAGGCTATAGACAAAAGTTTCGATCCATGTTGCCGGTAGAGGGTAAAAATTTTGAGGATTTTGTTTCCTCCATAAAACTATGTCTCCAAAGATGGGTTGAACAGGCTTCTATCCCTAAAACTTTTGAAGGATTATGTGATCTCTTATTAAGAGATAAAATTGTTTCTTCGGTAAACCAGGATATTGTATCATTCTTACAAGAACGTAATCCGACTAGTATCGAGGAAATGGAAAAATTAGGTCAACAATTTTCCGTTGCTCATCCAAACTTGTCATTGAGCAGAGCAAAAGTCTTGGACTCATCTACTGCGTGTGCTGCGACGCACGGGAGATCGCGCACTCGTAGTTTAGATAGACGATATAATCATAGAGAAAATAATCACACATCCTATAGGGGTAAATATAATTTTTACCATAATCGCTCACCTTCACGGGGTAGAGACAGGCATAATTTCAACAATTATAACAATAACCAATGGTATCGAAATAACCAGTATTCACACAACAAATATACTGACAATCATAATTTGTCACCGCGGGGTGGCCATTATGACAGGGACAACAATGGACATTCTCATTCAGACAATTTTTCAGATCGCAGAAGATCTCACTTCGTTAGAAGTCATAATAGAGCACGCTCACAAGCCAATGCTTGTCAGACGGTAGATAGAAATGTCAGTAATGATATTCATTCAACCAATAATCACGCCAATGCGTGTAACGTTGATTTAGAAAATTCTAATAATTGTACAGAATGTAAGATGTTATTTCAACCTGGAGCTACACCACGGCTTAAATGTGGACATGTCTTACCAGTGTTGTCATCTTATGACGGTGTTGGTACTCTCACTTTACATAATGGGTTTTTGTTTAACACTCCAATTAAAATTTTAAGGGACACGGGTTGCACAACTGTCGGGATAAGAAGGTCGTTAATCCCTCCGTCGTGTTTCACTGGAACGTCAGTGAAATGCATAACTTTCGGAGGCACGGTAGAGGTATATCCCATGGCCGACGTAACAATTACCACGCCATTCTTTACTGGGAAAGTTCGTGTATGTGTTCTCAACCAGCCTTGCTGTGACTTGATTTTGGGAAACATAAAGGGTATAAAAGAATGTTCTACTGATGAAATTTCTGCATGGGAAAGAGAATATCTTTCTTTATCCAATGCTGTGACTACTAGAGCACAGTTGGTTGCAGAAGCAAATGAACTTAATGATAGCAATAATATCCCACACATGACAACAAGTCATTACATAGATAAAAATGCATTCATTAACCAACAAAAAGATGACTCTTCTTTGGGACGTTTATTCACTTTAGCTACGGCTAAAACTATTACACAGACAAATAATGCCAGACATTGGTATCAATTTCATGACAATATTTTGATACGTTGTTTTGACAATTATTCTTCAGTACTCAGACAAATTGTAGTACCTACGTCATTTCGATCACTAGTTTTATCTAATGCACATGATGTTCCTTTTGCGGGTCATATGGGGATTGCCCGCACAGCTTATAGATTGATGGCACATTTTTTTTGGCCAGGGGTTCATAAGGACGTCGCAACGTTTTGTAAATCATGCACTGTTTGTCAGGGAGTTGCACGGAAGGGTGCGCATCAGTTTGCACCCCTACAGACCACAGATATCTCTGTGCGTCCTTTTTATAAGATGGCTGTCGACATAATCGGGCCTCTTCCGGTGTTATCATCCAGAGGATTCCGCTTCATCTTAACGTGTATCGATCTATGCACCAGATGGCCTGAAGCCATACCTGTTAAGTCCATAACAACAATGTCGGTGACTGATGCATTATTATCGATATTTTCACGTATCGGATTTCCTGAAGAGCTTCTGTCAGATCATGGCACGCAATTCACTTCAGGTATGTTCTCGGAAATTTGTGATGTGCTTCACATCCGTCATACATTGAGTGCCAGATTAAATCCGCAATCAAACGGAGTTGTAGAACGCTGGAATTCTACATTAAAACAGATGTTGGGCAAAGTAACAACAATGTTTCCCCATGATTGGGACCGGTTGATACCAGCGGTTCTCTTTGCGTATAGAGAAGTTCCTAATCGTCAAACCGGATTCTCACCATTTCAATTAGTTTTCGGGGCTAATCCAAGAGGACCAATGTCTATCTTACATGATTTGGTGATAACAAATGATGATAATACGATTACGAAATCTAGTCACCAATATGTCACAGATCTACGCCAATGCATTGTGGACGCATGTGAAATCGCGACTGAAGCATCAGAATTAGCAAAATATAAGACTCGGTCGCGTATTAATCGTGATAGAAGATTAACATCATTATCGATTAACGATGAAGTTTTTGTTCTCTTGCCACTTAAAGGTGATCATTTGTTGGTTACGTGGCAAGGTCCTTTTAAAGTTGTGGGTAAGAAAACCGACGTAGATTACATCATCGACATTAGGGGTAAAAGAAAAACATTCCACACTAACATGTTACAACCGTACATTTCTCGACCTCTTCCACTCAAACATATTTGTGAATCTATCACAAATCAATCTCCGCATCTGGCATCTATTGCTTTAGTTGATGAAGTAGCAACTAGTTTCGCGGATGTACCGCTTGATTTTCCTGTGGTACCTATCCAAGCCTCTGAAACTTGGAAGGATGTAATCATTTGTAACGATTTACCTTCAGATCAGAAGAATCAGATTCTCAATCTATTGAAATCTTTTGAAGATGTATTATCTGATCTGCCTGGACGAACTAACATTATGTCTCACGAAATAAAATTATCGGATCCCACTCCTATTAAGTTACGACCGTATGCAATTCCTTTGCATATCAGAGAGCAGGTTGACAGCGAGGTCGACAATATGTTGAAAATGGGGATAATCTCTCCATCAGATTCTCCATTTTGTTTTCCGATGGTGGCAGTACGGAAGAAAGACAAATCCATTCGTATATGCATTGATTTCCGTCGACTAAATAAAGTCACGATATCAGATTCTGAACCAATGCCTGTGCTGGAGGACTTGCTACCTCATTTAGCTTCTGCTACTTTCTTTAGCAAATTCGATTTATCAAAAGGGTATTGGCAGATCCCTTTGACCGAAGAATGTAAACCGTTGACGGCATTTGCAACAGCGAAGGGTTTGTTCCAATACAATGTCATGTGTTTTGGGCTCAAAAATGCACCTGCAACTTTTGTACGGATGATGCGTCGAGTATTTGGGAACCGTTCTGACCTAATATCTTATATAGATGATATTTGCATGTTTCATGACACATGGGAAGAGCATGTAGATGGTATACAATCTTTACTCCTGACACTAAGAATACACAATCTCACAGCCCGTCCATCCAAAATAGAAATTGGATTCAATGAAATTTCATTTCTAGGACACAAAATTGGCAGACATGTAATACAGCCTGATGAATCTAATTTAAAACGCATACTTGATCTTACAATTCCAACTACAAAGAAGCAAGTACGGAGTCTATTAGGATTGGTGAATTTTTACCACAAGTTTATTCCAAGGTTCTCGTCTTTGACTGCTGTCTTATCTGATCTAACTAAAAGAGGTATGCCTAACAAAGTAGTTTGGACAGAACAATGTAACCATGCATTACAAAACATTAAGACTCATTTTTCACAGTATCCTATATTAAGACTGCCAGATTTAAAAAGATCATTTACTGTTGTAACAGATGCTTCGCTCCATGCAATAGGCGGGTGTTTGGGACAAAGTTTTGATGGCAAGTTTCATCCGATTTACTACTTGAGTAGGAAACTGTCGGAAGCCGAATCT
This sequence comes from Oreohelix idahoensis, assembly GCA_024509875.1. NCBI lineage: Eukaryota > Metazoa > Mollusca > Gastropoda > Stylommatophora > Oreohelicidae > Oreohelix > Oreohelix idahoensis. Next base: position 418,880 of record JAMPIV010010095.1, on the reverse strand, counting down.
AAATACTCTATTTTCGACAGAGAACTTTTGGGTATAGTATGGACTTTGAATAAACTTCAAAAGTATGTGGTAGGTACGCATTTTACTATAATGACAGATCAGAGAGCGTTAACATATCTCCAAACCTGTAAATCACCAAGTGCAAGACTTACGAGATTCGCATTGCAGTTGCAAGCGTATGACTTTGATATCGTCCATATAGAAGGACATAATAATGTAATCGCTGATACTCTGTCGAGAGTAATACATTGAAATACGTAACTGTCCTGGGTACAGGAAGTGACAACAAACATTATTTATGTTCATAATCAATTGATAGGTAGATTATATAGCGATATTTTCGTAGCATTAATATGTTGCTCACAAGTTGTTGCCACATATTTTAACTGCATTTCACTCATCGTGATATCATTTCACTCATTGCTTGAATTTGATTTTCCTTTTTATCATTATAGTTAAGTATAGTTAATGATGGCCTGGAAACCTGCAGTTTCCAGTAGCGCGCAAGGGGGGTAATATGTGGTGTCTGCCCATGCACACCACATGTTGGATTTATTGAGTTTGAGTCAGTGCTGATAAATGCGGCACTATTTGGAATATTGAAAATGAAGCACACCGGAAAATGAGAGAAGAGAGATGTTTATAATGTGTATGGCCAAGGTGTTAAGAAAAAACCTTGAGCTTTGTGGCCGCTGTGTTTTCTTGTAAGTTCCATTGGGAACATATTGCGAAGTGTTCACCTTTCTAAATGGATGTGTTTTGTACAAGAGGAGGAATACTCTTGGCATATGATTAATACTGTATTGATGAGGTTTGGTAATTAAGGATTAATCTTGACGAACGCTTCTGTATGCTACAAGGAATATACGTTATTAAAGGATGTTGAGTTCGTTAAAAAGGAAGACTGTTTTAGTTCGTCATTGGTGATTGGGTCAGTTAAAGAACCCACATGTATGTTGTTGAGTATGGAATAAAACTATAATCGTTGGGTCACCCTGGACGTAACAGAATAACGAGCATTATTATGAAACAACAGCAGGAGTAATCAAATATACATTAACATAATCAACCTATACTTGAACTGTGGACAGGGGTAGCAATTTATCTGAAATAATAAAAACGAACCCACAATATATTCAAACAGCGCCCCACCACACTTGTCATGGTAGCCAATATTCTTCCAATTCTGCAGACATGGCCAAATAATCCAAACAGTTGGGACTGTTCTACTTGAGTCTGCAGTGGCTGGGTTTTGAGGCCTTGCCATATCATCTGATTGCAGACCATGATTTGAATCTGGCTTTTTTGTGGGTTGTAGTCATTGCCCATGACTCGCATCCACATGTCAAGACTGGAATGTAGGTGCAGCGTTATACAGCCATCTTCTTTCTTGCTTCCTAACTTTTGTTGAAAAATCCTTGGTTTATGGCCTGAAAAAGTTTCCCAGCTGCTGCTCTTCAGGTAGCTAACTCTTCTTTGATGCCTCTCTTCCAGTCTTTAACAGCTTTGATGTAATTAAACTGGTTGACCTGCTCCAGGATCTGCTCTCCTAGCTTAATCTAATGCCTTCTTTCCTCTTGTGATGTCACCATGGTTTTTGTTTTGGAGCTGCTGATGACCATCCACCTCATCTCCAGCTCTTCCTTCCAGACTTGCAGAATGGATTGAAGATTTGCCTCTGATTTAGCAATCAGGGCAAGAGTGTCTGCAAATGCTAGCTCAAAAATACAGACCTGTCTCATCTTCCAGTATCCAGCTGACTACTTATTGGTCCTTTCCTTACATGTTTTGATGACATGGTCCATGAGGAGTTTGAAAAGATGAGGTGACAGGATATTACCTTGTCTTACACCAGTGTTGGTCCTGAACTCTTCTGACTTATGGTTTACCACCCTCAATCATTAAAAGAAGATGTATTTTTACAAAACTAACATGTAGAGTTTATAAAAGGCTAAGTAACACATTTAACAATACAGGTTATAACCCAGTTTTGCAGACAATGATTAAGTGGGATAGAGTATCTCCACTAATGCCACGGGGTTCTTTACTAAACTTTAACGTTGAGAAGGTGGTGTGAATCTTCCTGTGTTGTGTTAGTGAGTGGTCTGTAGTGCTTGTTGTTGTTTGGTGATGGCTTCTCTTGACTTGATGGTGTGTTAGGAGGTGTTCTGTGAAATTAGGCAATGCCCATGATATTACAGACTGCACAACAAATCTGGAACACAGCACATAGATAAAATGTTCATGAACGCCTGGCATAGACGACTTCTACAATTTATTCATGTAACACAAGATACTTCATCATACGACACATTCCAAAACAGTTTACAAGATATACGTCAATGTTAGCCAATATAAATGTTTGGCACTTCAGAAATCCTACTGGTGATTTCTAGGAAAATATGTAATGAATTTTGTGTGGATAGCACATATAAGACAGTCATCTACTTGTAAATAATGGCTTGGCTACCTGAGTCACTGTTCACGGGTGAATACACTCTCATAGTTAATAGGTCTGTCACCAGACATGTCCCATACAATAAGAACCCGTGGTTTCAATGAAGATAATGTACTTCATTTATATTTAACTGTTCTCTAAAGGACGTACATTCTGCAATCAGCCATCACTGGGTGAATTACACAACTCCTACCTTGAGCTTGCATGTATTTATCAAACTCCAATAGAATTCTCACATTGAGATTTACATATTCAATAATTATTCCACATACATGAATAGAATGGCATGGGCCACACACACACACCTCCAGAGGGCAGAATACCTCTAGCTCGCTCAAAAGTGAAAATCACACTGACTGTCCCTTTGTTCTACCAACGTTGTCAAAAAAATACACGATCGTTGTGAACAGTTTTTAACCCTCGGATTCATGAGTCGACATGTCATGGCTATTTATGAACACTACTACAAGCCCTTCTCATCTGTGTTAAAACATCAAGAACAATGGTATGTGAACATGTATTCAAAGTTTGAGAGGGTGTTTTGAGGCGCAAAAACTTTGGTTACAAAATAAACAAAATATCCAAGCTACTTCACACCCTGAAACAGTTCTCAACACCCAGAATCTGAAATGCTTGGGGAGGGCCATGTTTCGGTTTTCAGAATACACCCAAAATATCACCAGAAGTAGCCCAAAGTTGCCCAAAATATCACTCAAAGTAGCCCAAAAATTGCCCCACTTAAATTATGTAGTACAATTATTTATCAGAAAAATATTTTTTTTAAACTTCAAACATAAACTTTGTTAAATACCTGCACATGTACATTCAATGCTCTAATCACCATCATCGGCTTGGTGTCAGACATCTGTTGATGGACCAGAACAAGATTTTCAGCTCATGAATGGCTTTACTGTAGATTTTTCCCAGTGTGATCTGTCTCATTAACAATGGTTTCTGTCTAAGCAGTCTTTCTTTAATTCCATAAACTGCCAAAACTTCTTCATTTTTTTCCTCTGTGCAAAGTTTTCTGATCTGACATTAGTATTTGGTCATCAGTGTCCATGTAAAACTTCAGCAGCTTGTCTGAGTTTCTTTATGTCATATGCTGTGGTAGTTCCTACTCCATATTCTTCAGTAATATGATGCTCAGAGACACCACGATCAAGCTTCTGCAATAACTCTACCTTCTGTGCCATCAATAATGACAAAATCTTTCTTTTAATATTCCCACTAATACCCACAGGAGTATCTGCAGCAACATTTTCACAATGAAATTAAACTCACAAAGTTTAAGTTACAAAATTAGCTCACAAATATCCACACTCAAAATGACTAAATAAGGTCAGAAATATTCACACACATGGCTGGAAGTGGTACCTAGACACAACTAAATAGCTGTGTTTGAAAATTTACATCACATTATAGCCCATACATCAGCTTATACTGCACTTGCACTTCATGAGGACGAAATGTGATAAACCAACATTGTGTGTGTGTGTCCAGTTCCCTGCATACCAGTTAAAAATGATGCTAAAACATTTTTGTTGTTGTTGGAAACTTAAGGTAGCCAAAAGTCGGCCAAAAAACTGTTCAGTTTTCAGTATATCTTAGTTTTTTGGATGTTCGGATTATGGGTTACACACCTGTATAAGAAATAATCAGGGTTAAAAAAACAAAATTGATCTTCAAGTTATTTGAGTCAAAACAAAAGTGTATTTAGTATGATCTTTGGCACAGTATATCACTGACCAACTATTTATAGTTATACAATCATCCATATCAGCATCAGTGATCCACTGTGATCTTTTTAAAAATTGACTTTTTTGGTTGAAGTTGTTCCAAAAATTCATTATCATATAAATGAGATTTTAAAGCAACATCATTCTGAAGGTCCAAAATCTGTAACTCAAGTTCTTCTGTCATAGCTTCCTTGAGCAGTCATATTACTATATGGGTAAATAACAGAAAAATTACAGGGATGATTTTGATTAAGATATAACATGCAGATTTATGGCTATTTCAGCTGCATTAGGCCTCACTATTTAACTATAATTATTGCTTGGTGTTGATGGTATTCAGGTGTTAGTGTAATATATTTTTATTATAACTTTATTTTCTTAATGTGATACCTACAGTAGTACATCTACTACAGTTCATTGCTTTCAGTCTGGAAGAAATGTGGAAGCTAATGACACAAGTCTGTTTGCAGAAATAAAGCAGGAAACAGATGTTAAGGTATGAACACTATTTGTAACATTGTTTAGAAGCTTTAATAATATTGTGGCTTGGATGTATGGTATACTGTTAATGATCAGAAAAAAAAAATTTATATTACAATATGCTGCACCCATGAAGAATTTAATTTGCACAGTTTTAAGTGATTCTTTTCAGAATTTATGGTGGTCTATACTAGGTATTTGTTAATCTAAAATTCTAGCTTAATTGTATACAGTTAACTAAAGTTCATGACTTGTAGGAAACTCAATGCTTACAAAGGACCAAAGAATATTAAAACAATTGACTCAAATGTAAATGTAGGTGAAAAGCAGGAATTGAGTTGTAGGTGGTTTATTTTTTATTTTATTGATCACATCATATTGAAGGTTAGGAAGTTTCACCAAATCCTAGATTGGGGCAACTGCCTATATAAAACATCTTTAAAACATTGTGACTTGACAGGAAGCAAGACTGATGTGCTTTACCCTCTCCCCTCCCCACTGCTGTTTGGTTTAGGCCCTAGTGACGACATTTGAAGAAGTGTTGTTGACCAGGGACTGGAATAACCTGAACGGCCCCTGAGCCGACCCAGCTCTAATGGGTACCTCCGAAATCGGCGAGAATCTGCCTGAATGGCGAGAGGACACTTGTCATTGTACAGGGAAAAAAGGGATGCTTATGTAAAATCAGTCTCAGGATAGACATATTAACCGTAGATTTTGCCTCAAGTAATAGCGGGCGTATGATAAAGAAAAAAAAAATGAAATGCGATATACTAGAGCAGGCCGATGACGGTCGAACACCTCCTGCAGTATTGCCCAACCTACAGTAATGAACGGAGTAGCATATGGCAACAACCCACTTCTGTCAACGAAAAACTGTTTGGAGATGTCGAGAACCTTGAGTTGACTACTGCCTTTATTAGAGTCATAAATGTGGAGGTCTGAAGACGAACGAGATGTTGGGAACCTTGAGCTGACTACTGCCTTTATTAGAGTCATAAATGTGGAAGTCTGAAGGCAAACGAGGAAGAAGAAGAAGAATGAAATAAACAAGAAAGAAGGATCAGTCAAATTTTATAATGAATGTGGTGTGGCTATGCCCAGTGCAGATCTCACGAGACAGCTTAGCGTTTGAAGCCTGTGGGAAAGTTAGTAATGAAAAAAGTGGAAGTAGTGGCAAGGAAAAGAAAAAAGTTAAAGAGGTGGCAAACATGTAGTATACAAGAACACACCATATGATAACAGGAAACACAAGGTTTCTAACAGTATGCAACCCTGACAGCTTATATTTTATGAATCTGTTAAGATGGGCTGACATACAGATTCACACAACATAGATTGAAAGAATAAATCAAGCCAGGACAATCCAAGTTTTAATTTGACATAATAAATCCAACAGAAAATATTTTCAGAGCATTTCAGGCATTACTTCTGACATCACATTTCCAGTACCTTCTTTCATGACCCTAGTTACTTGTATTGCACATATTTTCATTATTGTTCCCAGTTTCATAAACAGCAGTTACATTGTTACAGCCTGAAATGTGACTACTAATTATCCCACTGATAAATGAGAGGCCAGCCTCCAAGGATTTCACAGTCTTGAACGTTATTAATAAAAAAAGTTAGTTGCTTAACCTTTACAGGACGTGGCAATCAACCCCAGCTTTTATTGGCTGTTTGTGATTTTTCTAGGCAATTTTTACGTTCAGTAGTTTGCCATTGCTTTCTGAACGGTACGGTGCTTATACCATTGTTAAAAATCCACACAAAGCGATCTGCTACTAAACCGTCTGCATCAGGTTTCGAACCTGGTATATCTGGATTATAAACTGCGTTCATATTCATTAGGCCACAGACGCCGACTATTAATAAAGTATGCATAAAATAGACATCTTGTCCTTCAACCGACTTGGCCAACTTTGGCTAGCTCCGACATCCTTCACAATGCTTTTTACTTCTTTTATAAAGCATGCGCAACAATAATTTGAAGGAACACTCTGTCAGAGAACCCGATTTCTTCAATGATCATGCACTGCTTACAACACAAGGCACCTTTTGATAAGTGAAAACCCATTAAAAGACAATGCTTATAAACAAATCAGCTAACGAGCCTTGAAAACGACGCCAATATCCAAGATGCAGAAAGCTGCTAGATTACCTACATTGTTCTATAGAAGAGATACAAAAAGCATGATCCAGATGGAAAAGTACAACATTATGCCAACACACCAAATGAAGGTAAAACTAGATGATCTGGCATTGGGATGTCTAAAACGTTGCAGCTTTGTCCATCAGGGAAAAAAAACTTAAAAGACAGCATCAAGAAGACCTATCCATGAAGACAACACCACTGAAGCCCACCCAGTACCATGGAAACAGGCCAGCAGTACCCTCCAAATTAATACATCAATCAGTGGTCTCAGAATTGGATATCTTCTTCTTTTTCGTTGGTCCTGAAAAAGACCTTGGTTGCATTGTGTCCATTTAAAGTGAAGCTGCGATATTTGCGCCTTTCGGCTGACTTCAGCATGGCATTTTTTTGTATAAGTAAAATGATCAGCAAAAACAAACTGCTACATTGAGTATGATTCAAGAAAGCTTTCCCGAACAATCATGGATACTTGCTTACATGGATGGATCAGCATCAAATGCCATTAAGAATGGAGGCGCCGGTATCTTTATCTCATGTCCTGACAACCACTATGAGACTAGGCATATTCCCACTGGTAAATTCTGTTCCAACTATACAGCTCTAGAGTTCAAGCTCTACAACAAGCTGCAAAAATGATTTATAACACCAACTCTGACTGCCAGCAGGTAGTCATCCTCACAGATGCACTGTCTGTACTGCAAGTTCTCAAGGGTGGTAAAATCCCGCATCTGAGAAATGAACTAAGCAATGTAGCTGCCAAAAAGCAAACCTACTTCAGTGGGTACCTGTTGCGCACAGATTCTTTTGTGTGGTAGTCGGTGACGCACAGATTACTGTTGGTAGGCATACAAATGTAAAGTATAACTAATTGTCTGATGAAAAGTATTTATTTGAGAATCAATGATTCTTAGTCTAAGGGACAGAACCCTGATTGATCGATGTTATATTCGGTTATATCGGTTATCTGTTCTTGTATCTCAATCTGGCTTATGAATACTAGATTTACATCATTTTTCGTCTGGTATGGCCAGAAACAGATTGGTCTTGCTTAAAATGTTTATGGCCCGAATTTATATTTATTCCTTGACTATTTAAGGTGATTCGGTCTTATATCTTTATATCTTTGTATTTCTATGTCGGTCTATTTTTTGAGCTGAACTCTGGGGTCAAAGGAATTTCTGCGCATGCGTCGATTCGGGGTATCAACAGAGAAGCTGCTGTCATGTCGTCGCTGCTATGGGCTGGTCGATTAGAAAGCCTGAAGATTGATCTCTGTGATTTATTCTAGGAAGGAGATTGTTTCTCTGTATGACTGTAGTATCAGAGATTCTCCTAATGTTTATTATTAACGCCAAGGAATGGCATGCATTATTCGCTTGTGTGTGTTTTCCTAAAGCCAGGTAAAACCAAAACCTTTTTGCTGAACTTTTTTGCTAAGCCTAGATGGGAGACGTATTATCGTACATCTAGGATTGTTGACTACAAATGAAGATGACGTATTATCTAGCAGCACTAGATTACTTGATGTAACCAGCCTTATTGATAGCAGAAATGTATAGAAGCCCAATGAGGACATTTATGGATGAATAACGCATTAATTCTGCTTCATAATTTTTCATCCTGGGTGAGCGAAGCTCACGGAGGAGAGCCATTGTTTGGATCCCGCCATTGTAAGCGGATCATCGTCGGAGAACAGAAAGGTCCTATTATCTGATGATGGTACAGAGATATATATATTATGGAAACCCACTACTGTGGTTTAACATTGTTGCTATAAACATTTGATGAATTTACGGCTTGAGAAACTTAGCCAGGAGAAGGTTCTGACAGTGAACCATTGTTGATGTTTATGTATCCACCTTAAGTGACGCGATTAGTCAGTTGAAGCATGAGACGATAGACAACCAGAATATTGAGTGCTTGCCTACTATCGTTCCATTATATTGACATGCCACATGAATGTACATCTGATATTGTCACCCATTTTTCAAGTATACGATGATTTTTGTGCCAACCTGTTCAAGTGACTGTAATCGTGATGTCAAAGTGTACGTCCATTATTAAATGTATGAAACGTCATCAGCAGTCTACCCTTTATTGACTTCAAACTATGATTGAGTGAGTGACTTGTCAACTTAACAGAACTGTACACACATTCGCATCTATTACATCTACATTCTCACTCGATGTCAGCACTGTGTCGGAACGAGTTGACCATTCATTTATGTGTCCAGTATAACCTGATGAAAGCAGTAACATCACAAAACAAAACAAAAAACGCTTTATCAGTACCATTCCATTGTGGTGTACGTGGAAATGAAAAGGCAGATAAACTTGCCAAAACATGGAGGAGAATGTGAACAAGAAGATAATGAAATCACCTACTTTGAGAAAAAAGAGAGCTTTCAAGGCTTTCAGAAGAGAACAGAATCAACCCAATGACGACTACCACACTCTTGACCAGCAGAGACAGATCACCATTTTTCGCCTCAGGACAGGGCATAACAAACTGAATAAACACATGTACAAGCTAGGATTGTCTGCTTCACCACTGTGCACATGTGGATTAAACGAACAAACTGCTGAGCATGTTCTACAGGATTGTCCTCTGTATGACCAGTTAAGAAAGATATTCTGGCCCAATGACTATACACTAAACTCAAAGCTGTATGGAGCTAAAGAGGAACTCCAGACAATGGTTGAATTGATCATGAGAACTCATCTGACGATGTATACATCAAAGATGTGATCGCAAGAAGAAGAAGACATCAGCTGCATACTGGTGTACAGGAAATTTTAAAAAATGGTTGTTATCTGTGGAAACTGGGCCAGGAGCAGAATGTAGTAGTGGCCCTGTGCTAGTACTAGAAAAAACAGTTTCCTTCTTACTGAAGAAATTAAACAGGGCCTCAAAAATGTCAAGCTATATTTAGCTATAATTGAATTAGAAAAGGAAATGAGTGAGAGGTTTTCAACAAATTCAGATCAAGCCTTCCTGTCCTATGCCATCTGTTCAGTTGTTTTTCCTTGTCTTAGCATCCATTTCATATCTGTCTCCATTTTCCTCTACCTCTCTTATGTCCTAAACATAGCACCATTTTTGCAGTCTTTTTTTCTTTGTTTCTCTTCCTTACCAGCTTGTTACATTTCATTTACTTAAGAAATTCAATGTGATTATTTACATCAACTGTGAAGACAAACCTTGGCAATGGCTAAACAAAATTCTGACCTCAGTGATGCTATACCATGTAAAATAAACTTTAAATAAACAAACTCATGGAAGAACAAACACATTTTGAACAACAAATGCATATGCAGATCAGGTAGCAAGACTCAGAATCATCAATGTAAGGCACATTTATACATCAACTTTGTGGACACTGAGAATTTATTTTCAGGTTTTTACTGGTCTTTGTTGTGTATACAAACATACTTCAAAAACTTTAGTTTGTTGTTAGTCTCAAAATTGATCCTTGTGATAACAATATTGATTGGTAGTGATTGTAAAAAGCCCATTCATAACCTATGATTTTGTATTGCATACCATCCAGGAGTGTTATTGGAATTACTTCTCTAAAGATTCAGACATTAAATCCCAGACAGTTGCAGGCATCAGCAGGAAGAGATTAGGAGAGCATAAAGTAAAACAGTCAGATACATGGAGAAATGAAGGTACGCATGTAAATAAGCTTCTTTTTTAAGCAATGGAGCATCTCAGTTGAGGCTGACTGCTGGTGCATATAATGTAGGCTCGTGTGCTGTTTTTATTGTGTTACTTCAAGATTTTTGACACCCCATGGATCTATCTCCTTCTGGATCATTCTGTAACACTGTTTTCTTCTATAGCTAATTTATTGGAGGAGGGTTTAAAAAGTAGTCATGGTGAAATCAAGCATTAAGAGATCTTATAGCTTAAACTACCACATACAAAAAATTGATACTGACATCTTTGATACACTTGTCTGTGTAAAGAAGAAATTGTTGGTTGTCTGTAGGTTGTCTAGGGTTTTCTCTATTTCCATAATTTACTGATGTATTGACTTAATAAAATTGTCTAATAAAATTGCAGACCGCCTTAAAATGTTTTTCTTCAACCTGTTTTAAAAACTGGCTAGAATGTTTCTGCGTAATCATTCCTTTACGTATTTATAGTCGTATTCATCAACCAACTGGAACAAACTGTTAATTGTTGGAATGTAAAAATAAAGAATCAAAAACTTTCAAAGATTCTCTGAAGACCTCTGTTTGAACGACTTTCATTTTATTTTATATAAGACTTCCATGAGCGACACACTGCTCCAACATAATTCAACATCTTGAAATTAAATACCGATTACTTCCTTCTATATTTTCTTTATAAATAGTTCCACGCTTCTGCAAATTTCTTCCTCCTATTCATAATAATTCGCCTGTGCTTTTCTAGCACATTTATAATTTTCTCTGTTTACTTTATTCTTTCCCAGTCATTCTTGACCCATTATAATTGTTATCATGTCCACACTATTATAGTTTTGTGCTTTCGTGCACACTTTCTTTTAGTCAGCTACTAAATTTAATCCTCAAATGTTTTTGGCAATACATGCATTTTATACTAACCTTGACATGACTCTCAATACATACTTCGGTCAGTCATGCCTATTTCTTACCATGGATTACACATATCCTGATGAAATGGGTTTGTCCCATATTGAATTATAATCTTACTTGATTTCTGAGTCAAAATCTGGATTCTTGAACATATTTTGTTAGTAGAATTCTCTACACATTGTAAGTGGAACATGCCACGTAAGCCGACACTGTTTAATACTCTAGAGCGTAGCTATGGACCCTCCCTCATGCTTCACTACTGTGCTTAGTCATAGTCAGTGACTATAGTCTTAGTATTTGGTGAGGCACATCATGGTGCACAGTGATCTCTCTAAATATACCTTTTACAAGATCGCTTCACCCCATATTGTGCTCTCAACATTACCCCCTTCTCCCGTGAGTGCTTGCCTCGGGTAAATGCTAGGTAAGACATTAAATTTATCACTGAGCCAATTAATCAACCCCTAATAGAATAGTATATATGTTAATATCAGACTAAACACCAAAATAATAAATGGACTACTAATGTAGTAAATGAACTATTAATAATAGGAATGAATTAAAAGTCATAGAGTTCATCATCTCTGAAGAAGTAGACTTCACTATTCATCATATTCCAAGTTCAGCATACTTCATTGTGAGGCCCTACTCATATGTCATTGATGCAGATGCACAGGGACACCATTTTAAAATATACCCCTAACACTTTTAATTAAAATATTCTGTATAAGCTACCTGTGTGTTAGTAAATGTCAACACTAGGTATAATGTTAATATTTGTCCCTTATATCTCCTGGTTTATTGATAAGTACAAAAACTCTGGGCAGTTTATCAGTATGTTAAATCCGTAAATGTCTTGTCCACTGGCACTGAGGAAGGTATAGTAGTAACCAGTAAGCGACAATCAGTTCGTAAAATGATATGTGTTCAGATGTTAGTATGTGTAACTGGTAAGTCAATCTGAACATCAACGTTGTTTCTCTTCCCAATCCTTATGGATAACTGTGCACGAGAAGTCATGTCTTTGTGAGTGTTAGTATAGTACACAAGGAAGTATAGTATCATTCACTGTCTTCAGACAACCGGGATAGAAAATCAGCCAGCTAATGCCCGGAACCACGAATCGGCAGAATATCGAAGTGAAGTTCCTCCAATAGGAATGACATCATTGTTTTGTATCAATCGCCACCTTCAGCGCTGTCGGAAGACCATGATAAAGCAACACCCACTCTTCAGTCATGTATAGCAGTGAGAAGCTACCCACTGATTTATATGATGAAGTCTGTCATATAACACTTGCACCAAACAGCCATTGATGCCTGATGCGTCCGAAGTATCTGAGGAAAATTTTTACTGGCATTAGGTATCGTTAAGATATGATGTTGAGAAAATGCAGAATAAATTATATTTAATGATCGATTATAGTTATCTGACCATTTAAATTTTAGTGGTGCACCCTTGTACGTCAAGGCAGACAGTGGAAAAGATAGAGAAGTTAGATATGAATTCATGATGAAAAACCTTGAAGAGACTATGTAAGTATATATCTATAATATAGAAGTAAGTATAAGAAATGTTGCCAGTTTAAGTTCAAAGAAGTATATATGACAGAATTATTGCAGAAATTATCAAGAGATGTTGCAAAACATCTGGTCCATAAAAGAAATGCACCCAAGAACGCAACAATAAAGTGCGTGGTGCAGAGTTTTGCACTAATTGCATTTTCAGATAGTGGTATGCAAACAATGAGCGTCAATGTGATGTCAAAGATGACAATGTAATCGAACATCGAGTATATGGCTAGCATATGAGGACATGTGCATGAGTGTAACAGCTCTGTTGGCATCAGAAGTATAGCGGAAACGAATGAATGCCACAGTAGTGAAAGAATTGCCACTATGTGTGACATGGACGTGTTGAACATGTCCCACATAAAGAAAAAATATTCTGAGCGACCACCATTTGGCACCATAAGGAACATTGCGGACCATAATAGTGCATCCGGTATTGCTCTCACAAGAATATGTAGGTGATCTACAATGAGAATGTTGAACGGCATTGTATGAAACCGGTGTACAACTAATATGTGTATCATGGACATGTGTGGCTGTGGATGTACGTGAAGCCTTTGCACCTGATGGTTGGTGGTGAGTACATTTTTCAATGGTAGCCTGGGAACATTCCCTAGCACCAGCCACATTTCCCACTACAAGATCAACTGATGATTCAGGCAACAAGCACACATCAGCCTGGCCTGATAAGAATGGTATACATAATGATACAGTCGCTGTTGGGTATAACTCTATGTTGCCCCCAAATGTAATTTATTTCACATAACGTCCAGTAAGAGCCGTTTTATCAACTAAAGAACGATGAACACCAATAGTTGTGCAAGCAGTGTCCTGAATAACAAAGATGGGTTGACCAATCACAAACCCATGTTACACATTCATTTATCAGTAGAAGAGACTGACAATAGAGTGGGTAATGCATGACCACAGCTCAGTATTACCCTACCATGAGGTTGAAATAAAGGTTTACAACCCAGACAGCTCTCATTGTTTATAGAATCCGTAACAGCCACATTGGCATGATGTGTTTCAATATTATTGACACACAAGCATTAGCATGATCTGTATCAATCATACCATGCTCTTTGCAAACATTGGCATGGCGTTTGGTTTTGCTTTCATGTCGTTTATCATTTTGGTTACCAACCTTCCTGTTATTGTTTACCTTATTATCATTTTGATTTTCATGAAACCTGTCATTCCATTGTGGTCTTTCAATGGATGATTGTCTGTAACCTCTAAGATGGTTAACATCACCCCATCTACCGTTGTGATATTCATGACCTCTGTTGGAGAAATCTGGAAACCTATTCCTAACATAGTGTGAAGGGGAATGCCTTCGAGTAAAGTTGTACCTTTCTCTACAGGAAGACCTGAAGTCAAACCTATGTCTACCATTCTTAGAGCACTGACAGTACTCTCCACCTCTGTGGTCATGATAAGCCATGCAAACCGGTAATGTATCATCAGGTGTAGACCTCTTGATCTCTCTGTCAGGATGAGCTGTTATGTACTGGCGTCCAAGTGTCTCACATTCAACAATAGTCTTTGGACATCTTTCCTGCAAAAAGCTTTAAGTTCGGCACTACTCGCTGAAAGAACTTTGTCTCTTAACATTACATCAAACAACCTTTCATATGTTTTAGGGATATTAGCCAAATCAATCCAACAATTGATGTATAGCTCAATAGAGGAGATGAATTCTCCAAAGTCAACCTTCTTGTCAGGTAATATTTTATGAAATTTTTCTCTAAAACCTTCTTTCATAAGTTGAAATTTTCTCAAAAGAGCCTGTTTAACAATATCAAAGTCTAATTGACTTTCTTCATCCAGTTGCATGAAACATTTCATGGAATTACTAGTTAAATAATCTGACTGTTGTAAATTTATTTTGAGAGAAAGAGTCTTAGAAATAGTGGTCTCGTTTAGAGTTGAGAATGATGGTGAAGGCTCAATGATAATAAGAGTTAGAAAATAATCAGTTGCTTCACAGAGTGCTGGAGAGCAAGGACAGACTCTTTTACGACAATCTGTTTCTCTCAATCTACTCCTTTAAAAACAACTCTCCTTCCTGGCTAAACAATTATTTGCCAGTTTCCAATCACTCATGCACTCACACCAATTTGGTGCTTCACACTCACGGATGCTACATGGATACAACTATGTTAAACAGATATGGGAAATTTGGGCTTGGGTATTCCAATACAGTATTAAATAAGTTTATGCTGTTTATTATCATTAAAATCAGTCACAACATGTATCATTTGTTACGGGCAAAATATCATAGGTACAGAAAATACAAATAACAAGGTGGGGGGGGGGGGGGGGGAGGAAGAAGAGTGGTATCCACTACGCCCTTCCCGTTTTTTAATAGACAAAGATATCCCAGTCCAAAGATAGGTAGTTATCAGGAAAATAGATAATGTAACCCAACAGTAAATTTAATTACTCTGAAAAAAGAGGTGTTACAATACTAGGTATGGGTGGTAGAAGAAAATCCTGTTATTCTCAATTGTTTTTCCCTTTCCTAAGCAAATGAAAAAGGGGGGGGGGGGGTTTAAACAGAGTTAACAAGAATCCCACTTAAATAAACAATGCAGGGTATACAGTAAAAGTATTACCCAGTAGGCAAATTAACAAATGGTTTGCAAAAATTAAATCTCCTGTCATTCATGCACGCTCGTGAGGGCCCACACTCATATGCTCACACACACTTACCGATTGTAGAATCTGGCACTCCATAGAAATACAAAACATCAATAAAACACTTGACATAGGTAGTGTCTTTTTCTTCTGTGTCCAGCCCCAGATTATCAGGTTTATGTATTAGTACAGTCCCGAAATCGCTGGAAGGTGAAGACTAAGTGTTCTTGGTTTTTTGTTATGTTAAAAGGAACGTTCTACGGGATGGCACAGTCTTAGATATAGGTGGTGACTATGGTATGGTTGTAACTGTCTTTTTCTCTCTTGTAGAGGTGATCACTTGCACAAGACAGCATACATGTTGTTATGTGTGTAGTGCTGGCATATGATGAGCTGAGTGTGGGTGCGAATGAAGGCGCGAATGTGTTTAGGCTCGTATATGTTGTGTAATGCAACCCATACACTCACATGCAGTAGTCAAGGATGCTTGAACACTGCTGGCACGTTTCAAAACATTTATTGACGATAACACACATAGCATCAACAGGAACAGTCAGTGTAAACAAGGTCATGCTGACCGGAAATCGTTAGGTATACATCAGGCATTCAAAAAAGGCTGGTAAACATTCCAATATTCGTACATGGTCAATAATAATGTTCTTCGATGACAGTTCGTAATGCCGCTTTGGTATCTCTGACTAAACGCATCAGATACCTTAATCACTATAACATACAGGTACAACTTGGCATTCCCCGCCAATTGCACATTATCAGGCTGTAATATATTAGCCTTAACACAGGCCTCGTTATGACGTCATCTGTGTACTTCTTCTAAGCAGGTTAACATCAACCCTGCAGTAATGCTTATGTAGACATAAATACCGCCAATCTGCGGTTCCCACAATATAACTTCGTCACTGAACTTCTGGATAACTTAAAGACTAATAGTCTTGGATGGCTCCCTTGAGCACAAAATATAAGTTCTGAAATTTAGGATTGGTGAGCTGTAGTTCAGAGTCTTGGTAAGCCTTTAACATGTTCTGCCACAGAACGCGTAATAATGTAAAAGGGTCAGTGTTACCTTGCACAGAATCCTCAGAACACAATAACGAACTCTGTCGTCATTCTGACGTACAGAGAATCACTGGGGAGAACTGCCAACGCAGTCACTTTGAAGATTTCCCCCAAAAACACAATGGACATCATGTCCCACAGAAGCCAGGACTTCACCCTTCAACAAGACGGAAGTCTATATTCGCGCTCTCCACTGTGCATCGCATATAGCCCAGAACTGTATTACCTTTGACCCAAAAGATCAAACACAATGAATGAACAAACAAGGGAGATAACCCCTAATCAACCTGACACAGCAAAGTCAAGACATAGTTACTAAATTTTGACCTGGGTGAAAAACCTACAACCAATAGATCGATGTTTGAAACTCCATCAAAAATGACCGCAACATATTACTGCACCGCCCCTGTAAAAAAAAAATGACACATTTTTTTTCCTTAAATATATCCATGAGCAAGATAGCACCAGCATAATTATATGCTCATGAAAGAATGAACCTAATATCAGGTACAATAGACGCATAAATAAAGCATCTGGAGAGAGTAAAATCGTCCCCCATTATAAGAGAAAATATTTTCTCTAAGCCAAAAAAACTCAGGAGGTACCATTAAAGAAACCTAAGTTGCTGGCAATACCAATCATAGATATCAAAGATTGTCAAATACTATCATTACAACAATATACAAATATGATGAACTACAATACTATACCATCAGCATGTCTAATGGATATATATCATGGATGGACATAATCAAATTCATTAAAGTCATATACATCATCCAACTAGTGACACAATTGTGTTAATATATATTTTAATATTAAGAACAGACATAAGTCTGGAAGTGTATCAGGAGATCTAGGACATAAGATTTAAATGGAATCATGTGGGCATCTAGACAATACGTCTGCCATCACATTATCCGAACCACGGATAGCTCGCACCATAAAATGGAAAGGTTGAAGAGCAATAGCATAACAAGTAGATCTCAAGCTCTTCAAATCCTTACTTTGCATAGCTGTAAGAGCTTTTTGGTCAGTTTCCATAATGAAATGCGCGCCCAGAAGGAATCTTTGTAGCTTAACAATGGACCAAACCATGGCCAACAATTCACGGTCTAAAACCGAGTAATTCCTTCCTGCCGCATTCAGCTTCCTAGAAATATACATTACAGGATGCAAAGTTCCTGAATACTCCTGCATTAGTGCCGCTCCAATCCCAGTGGAAGAGGCATCGCTACAAAGGACAAAAGTCTTATCAATCGTTGGAAGTCTTAAGATAGGATGAGATGAGAATAAATTCTTAACCTGATCCAATGACGATTGGCATTCTTGGGACCAACGCACCATATTAGGAGAACCTTTCTTCAACAACGTTGAAAGTGGTGCCATAATGGAGGATAGATTATCAATGAATCTTCCATAGAATTGTATTAATCCCAAGAGACTACGTACTTGTTTTTTTGTCTTCGGAACCGAGATATTTAATATCTTTGAAATGTTTTGGTCCTCTGTCTTCAACAGACCATGACCAACCCGATGACCTAGGAAAGAGATTTCACTAAACCCAACAAAGGCTTTAGAGGGTTTTGCTGTTAACTTATGCTTGCGTAGAGTAGATAGTAACTCGTCTAAACCCGAATAGTGTTCTTCCCAAGTATCACTGAACAGACAGATGTTGTCCAAATATGCGATGACATCTGTACGATATGATAGAATTCGTCGCATCATGCGCACGAAAGTTGCTGGGGCGTTCATAAGCCCGAAAGGCATAAAATTCCACTGAAATAAACCCCTAGGTGTCGAAAAAGCAGTGAGAGGTTTGGCGTGTTCCGTCAGTGGGACTTGCCAATAACCTTTCGACAAGTCTAGTTTAGTAAAGAATTTAGCTTTAGAAAGTCTAATAAGTAGATCATTTAATAAAGGCATAGGTTCAGCATCGAACTTCGTAACTTGATTTAATTTGCGATAATCAACGCAAAGACGTATGTTATTGTCTTTCTTTCGAACAATAACCATCGACGAAGAATAAGCTGAAGTGGATGGTTCAATTATTTTCAATTGAATTATTTCATCCAATTCTTTCTCGACTTGTGCTTGAAAATGAATAGGTATTTGGTATGGTCTTACTCTGATCGGATTACGATCAGTAAGTATGATGTCATGTTCTATGACATCTGTGTGTCCAGGAATGTCGGTAAGGACATCCTGATATGATTGTAGCGTAGAGGATACTTGACGTTGCTCCTCAAAAGACAAGTTCGAAGAGACGGTAACGTTTTTCCATGATTCCGTAGAATTAAGTGGAACAACGGGAAGAGGTAAGTTAACGTCAGAAAAAGTAGTTTCCTCATCCTGTATAACAGACAGGGATGAGATATGACCATGTTGGACTCGAGAATCGTCCGTCGCCTGGAAAATAGGCTGTAAACAGTCTGGTCGTTCAATAAATTCAGTAAGCATATTTATATGGAAGGTTTTATGCCTTCCATCCACATCGACAATATAGTCGACATCTGAAATTTTAGAGACTATAGTGTATGGACCTTTCCAAGAAATGAGAAGTCTGTTTTCCCTCATGGGAAGTAAGACAAACGCTTTGTCTCCAGGACAAAGTTGACGTAGGCGTCTTTTCTTATTAGCGAATCGCCTAGCCTTTTCTTTAGCGAATTCTGATGATGAAGTAGCTAACCTGCATGATTCAATAATTTTCTCCCTAAGAGCAATGACATATTCATATGATGATTGTGTATCATCGTCAATATTATTGGCAGTGATCAGATCATGTAGCAAGGACATAGGACCGCGCGGTAGCGCGCCAAAGACAAGTTCAGAAGGAGAAAATCCTGTATGCTCGTTGGGAACCTCTCTATAAGCAAAGAGAGCTGCAGGTAGGACCCTGTCCCAATCATCAGGATGATCCTCCGTTATCTTGCCTAGTAAGTTCTTTAGTGTCCTATTAAGACGTTCAACCAATCCATTGGACATTGGATGATAAATACTACTGAGAGACCTTTTAATGTCCAGAGTAGCCATCACCTGAGACATAGTGTCCGATATCAATTGAGTGCCGTGGTCTGATAGTATTTTTCCGGGAAATCCCAGCCGAGAAAATATGAGCCAAAGAGCATCTGCGATATCGACAGTTGATATGCTTTTAAGAGGAATAGCCTCTGGCCAACGAGTGCACATGTCAACGCAAGTAAGGATAAATTGATGTCCTCTGGCTGACTTAATCTTAAACAGGCCAATAATGTCTATTGCCATTTTCTGAAACGGCCGTATAGGAATACCTGCCGCCTGAATAGGTGCAGCATGTCTAGGACCTCTAGACTTGACCTCTTGGCAAATTTTGCAAGACCGGCAATAAATTCGTATGTCTTTGTTCACGAATGGCCAAAAGAAAGACGCAAGGACTCTAGTCTTAGTACTGGAAAAACCCATATGTCCAGCATACTGAGAATCGTGTGCATGTTGAAGAATTAAGGCTCTCATACACTTAGGCACAAGAATTTGCGAATGCATAGACTTGTCTGAGTGTTGTACCATTCGTACCAATATACCATTCTTCATAGTGATATACGATCTGTGATTCGTATTCTGATTAGGATCACCTTTCTTTGCGAGAAGAAAGAATTTCTTCAAAGAAGGATCCTCTTCTTGTCGTTTAACAAACGTGTCATGCGAAATCACCAAGTGATCATCTTGGCTATCAACTCCATTACTATCATCAGATGAAGTTGGAGGGATAAGAGCTTGGGCTCTTGTTACCACTGCATTGACCGCTTGGATATTTTGTTCCTCCCAAATAGAAATTTGTTGCGGGGTGCATTCCTTAACCCCATGAATACGACCGATTATAAGATCCAAAATAGGATTAGGAAGAAGACACGCATGGATATCTCCTGTAAAGAAAGGAGTGTCAATGCTATTGATAGCAGTAGGATATTTTTCCATGGTACCACCAAACGTAACACATTTGACCACCTTTCCCGAGTAACAGCGAGGATCTATCAGAGACTGCCTAACCCCGACAGTAGTGCAACCAGAATCAAAAAGCACTAAGACTAGCCTATTATTCACTAGACCTTTATGTAAGATGAGAGATCCTCTCCCATCATGCGCAACTGTAGCAGGAAGAGCGGGAAGTGGGTGACCACAAATTAAGGTAGATACAGATGATGGCTCGAACAATGTTGAGCATTGGGGGCATTCAGTTGCTCTCCCAAAATCGAAAGCACAACCAGTGATAGCATTAGAGTTCCCACTATCATTTACTTGATTACAGGCTCCATTAAACTCTTGTTGTGCAGAGTTTGCCTGTTGGTAAGCTTTTCTTTTGTTATACCTAGGTCTACCACGATTATCATTTCCCCTGTTATTGTTATCATATTGTCTATTGTAATTATCATTCCAGTTTGAATCCCGGTTTGTATATTCCCCATCGTCATATTCTTGACGTTGAGAATGGTTATCCCAAGCAGAAAACCTTGGGTAATTTTTATTGTGATAACCTTTGCGAAAGTGTATAAAATTATTACCACCAAAATTACGAGAACTCCCATGTCGTCTCCAGTTCTTAGAAGAAGAACCATCACATGTTGGATTACTCTGCTTATGAGTGTAATTCTGATTACTTTTCCTATTCCAGTTTTGTTGAGCACCCTGAAATTTCTTATTGAAATTAAGGCCATATGGTGCTGCCGAAGCAACTGGCAACCCTTCTTTCACTTTAGAATTGCTAACTGTAGCATGGGGATGCGTGGTGGCATACTGACAACAGTATTCCTCCATGTCTTTTAAGTTTTTAGGCTTACGCTCATGAAGAAATGCAAGGAAAGAATCATTAACAGATGACAAAACTTTGTCTCTAAGTAATAAGTCTATTAGACCTTCATATGTTTTCTCAGTTTGAGACAACTCAACCCATCGTGTAAATGTACGACGTATCTTTGTAACAAAATCAGAGAAATCTACTCCATTTTCTGGCAACATTGTCCTAAAACGAAGACGATAATCTTCTTTTTTTAGTTGATATTTTTTTAATAATGCCGCTCTGACAACATCATAATTAGTTCTATTATGCTCTTCTATTGTCATAAGAGTAGTCACAGTTTCACCTGTAAAAAATTCCATCAGTTGTTCAACATAGTTTTCCTTTTTTATCTTATGCGTACCACATAAAAATTAGAATCTATCAAGATAATCAGTTATATCGTCCTTTAAAGGATTGAAATGAGGCAATTTGATCTTACTAGACCTCTCCTTTGTTGTATCCGAAGTTACTTGATGAGCACCCATATTTGTTACTTTCAATTTCTCTAATTCCAAAGTCGCGAGTCTTTCCTCATGTTCCATTTTCTGTTTCCTTTCTTCGGCCTGAAGTTTTCTTTCTTCTGCAGCAGCTTGAAATTTTCTTTCTTCAGCAGCAGCTTGAAATTTTCTTTCTTCAGCAGCAGCTTCATTTTTTTGTTTTTCCATTTCCATCTGGAATTTTCTTTCATCAGCTTGCATTTGCAACCTTAAATTCTCAGCATCTATCTTCTTTTGTTCACCTTGCATCTGCAATCTTAAATTCTCAGCATCTATCTTCCTTTGCTCAGTTTCCGCTTTCAATTTATTTTCCTCTTTTTGTCTCTTTTCTTCTGACTTCAATGCTATGGCGTATTGAGCAGTTGCAAATTCTTCTAACTTGTCACCTGTCTTCCCAAGGACTTTCCCTTGTTCAATGAAGAAGTCTAGTGTAGACATTCTATCTGATGAGATCAGTAACCTGAAAAATTAATTAAATTATCTTATCCCACTTTAATGGGAGACAAGTCTTCAATATTAGACTTGTATACTCAGTTCAGTTTATTTCACTCTCTTTGAGAGTCAAGTCTTAATCAAAGACCTTGTATGGTTACCTTATTTCTTTATAATAATTTTCTATCAATACTCCCAATATGAATAGTGTATCATATTAATAACGACAATAATAATACATGACCAAGTATATGTATGTAGACTGTGTATGACAATAATGTATTACAATCATAAATACAAAGACAAAAATACAGAACAATGACCGAAAACGTTCGCAGAAGTGAAATAAACAATACAGCAGAAAGTAAAGAAAATGTTACACAAATGTGTAATGATGACCGCGAAAAGTAAACAAGACAAATAGCAACACTGTTATAAACAAAAAGGTGCAAAGAAATAAACGGAAGGAAGGAGAGAAGAACAGATACAAACAAAACAAATCGAAAATCAAAGAATGAAAAAATAACGAAAACAACACTAACTCATGTCGTCACAGCTAAACGTAAATAGCAACAATTGTCGCTAGCAAATTCCAATTAAGGAAATTTGCAGTCCCTAATGACACGCTCTCAGTAGATAACCTCTATTAGTGGTATTTATCTAAAGGAGTCACCTTACCCAACCAGCCCGCAAAAGAACACAAGAAAAATACACAACAACAGTAGAAGTAACATAAATATATATAGCAATCAATTCAATGTGTTGCAGAACAAGTTCAGTCACAGCTGAAACTAAAGTAAATTTCTTGCTCCTTGCAAACACAGAAACAAAATGTCAAGCGCGCACTGAATGTCAGATCCACTGTAGCATGAAGTGGTCTTCACGAACATAAAGTTACTATGACCTTCTCAAAACTTGAGTCTTGCACATCGAATGTTTACAATTTCACGTACTGTTTACAAACAGGAACTTGACCTCAAAACATGTAACTTGAACGCTCGTACGTTGAAAAGTCTGTTGACTGAAGCGTGCAAGCGACCAGCGGTACCGTTTACAAAAAGGACTCGTCTTGCAGTTGTGGTCCATGTAGCAAATGCCTCGATGCTAACTCCAGTACTTGTCATGTTGTGGTTTATGTAGCATTATAACAAAAATGCTAACACTGTTTATACTGTCCTGTGTAGTCAAAACTTGGAAGTGTCGAGTATGTGTGTTATTCTCAGATGTCCACCTTGTTTATCAAAACATGTAGCGCAAAGTCCACGGAAATGTTAATTTCTCGCTCTGTCCAGCTTAGACCCACAGATCTGGCCTACCAGAAATGTAAATTTCTGGACCACACTGGAGACATCATAAATGTAGCAGAAGAGCCCACAGAACTGGCCCACCAGAAATGTAACTGTCTTTTTCTCTCTTTTAGAGGTGATCACTTGCACAAGACAGCATACATGTTGTTAGGTGTGTAGTGCTGGCGTATGATGAGCTGAGTGTGGGTGCGAATGAAGGCGCGAATGTGTTTAGGCTCGTATATGTTGTGTAATGCAACCCATACACTCACATGCAGTAGTCAAGGATGCTTGAACACTGCTGGCACGTTTCAAAACATTTATTGACGATAACACACATAGCATCAACAGGAACAGTCAGTGTAAACAAGGTCATGCTGACCGGAAATCGTTAGGTATACATCAGGCATTCAAAAAAGGCTGGTAAACATTCCAATATTCGTACATGGTCAATAATAATGTTCTTCGATGACAGTTCGTGATGCCGCTTTGGTATCTCTGACTAAACGCGTCAGATACCTTAATCACTTTGACATACAGGTACAACTTGGCATTCCCCGCCAATTGCACATTATCAGGCTGTAATATATTAGCCTTAACACAGGCCTTGTTATGACGTCATCTGTGTACTTCTTCTAAGCAGGTTAACATCAACCCTGCAGTAATGCTTATGTAGACATAAATACCGCCAATCTGCGGTTCCCACAATATAACTTCGTCACTGAACTTCTGGATAACTTAAAGACTAATAGTCTTGGATGGCTCCTTTGAGCACAAAATATAAGTTCTGAAATTTAGGATTGGTGAGCTGTAGTTCACAGTCTTGGTAAGCCTTTAACATGTTCTGCCACCGAACGCGTAATAATGTAAAAGGGTCAGTGTTACCTTGCACAGAATCCTCAGAACACAATAACGAACTCTGTCGTCATTCCGACGTACAGAGAATCACTGGGGAGAACTGCCAACGCAGTCACTTTGAAGATTTTCCCCAAAAACACAATGGACATCATGTCCCACAGAAGCCAGGACTTCACCCCTCAACAAGACGGAAGTCTAAATTCGCGCTCTCCACTGCGCATCGCATATAGCCCAGAACTGTATTACCTTTGACCCAAAAGGTCAAACACAATGAATGAACAAACAAGGGAGATAACCCCTAATCAACCTGACACAGCAAAGTCAAGACATAGTTACTAAACTTTGACCAGGGTGAAAAACCTACAACCAATAGATCGATGTTTGAAACTCCATCAAAAATGACCGCAACAATGGTCTCATTGATTTTGCCGCTGGTGGGAAAAATTCCTTCAGTGCGTGATGATAACAACTGACCGGTAAGGTATGGTTTACTTCGAGGGTTTTAAATCAGGTGAAGAAAAATATGCACAGTCAGTGTTCAGAAGATTTCTTTTTTCTTTCGTTAATAGAGCAGTAAAATAATGCAAATAAGCTCTGGCAATGTTCTCCAGTTAATCTTAAATTAATTGATGATGTGTTAAATTGTTCTTGGGGGTACTTTCTTTCTGGTAATGTTAGATAGCTGAATCCCAACAGGATCGCCACAAGATTAAAATTTACACAGTCTCATCAAAATCTGGAGGGTTTTAAGAACCGGGTCTGCAGGACTCTAATACAATGTTTTTGCTGGGTTGCAAAGGTTATGATCACCCTATATGAAAGACAGAAAACATGTAATTCATACTGAAAAATTAATTAACATTCTAAAGCGTGATAAATTTACCGTTAAGACTATTATATACACTCGCGTATTTAATTATGCATTTAAGAAAACACTTACGGAGTTTAATGGTTAAAACACACATCTATATATATAGGACTTAATTAATTAGTTAAAAATTCCTTCATGACTTTAAAAGTTAATTTAAGCGTTTAAGCATCTATTATCTTTGGAAATATTATAATAGATATATCATTAAATTTTCAACTGGAAACTTTTGAGATAGGTTTAATTTAATAGATTTAAATCAACACAAAATCCAGTGAAATAAAAATGAATGAACTAGATCACTGATCACTAGAAACTAATATATTTTATACCGTTTAAGCACAGAATAACTACACTCCAATATAGCTAAAATCCAGCGGGAATTCTAGCAGGATGTAACTATATGCTAGTGAATTTTAAAATATCTGGCAACAAGTGATAAAATGGCATTCTTCAGGGTCTCTCTATATATACTGAAGCACATTAAAAACGCACCACCTGTATAATCCAAGAACAGAGTGTGAAATGTAAATATAAGTGTGTACAAGTTTACATATTTGGAATCTTTATTCATTTTCCTATGAATCCATGCTGGTCATTAATTTGTACATTTGATTGTTATGAAATTCATTGCATTCTGTGCAGGCAAGGGAGAAAACCAAAAATACAAAAAAATGCATGTGCGTTATCTTGCTGGAGAAGCTGCAAGTCTGGATAAATTGTGAACGCAGGAGCAACCAGTGCATCCAGAACCTCATCTCGATATATCACAGCATTAACATTTCCACGGAAGACGTGAAGAGGCAAGCAATGGTGAAAACTGAATCCTCCCCAAATGTGAATACTGCCACCTCGAAATCAGTTGACACAGCAATCTGCAGAGCGCTCTTCACACCGTCGCTAAATCAGCATACGTCCATCTGCAAAGGATATGTTGAATCTGTTCTCTTCTGTGAATAGGACAGCATTCCACTGCAGTCTAGTCCATCTGATATGTTGCTCTGCCCATTGCAGGCGCTGCTAACGATGTCTGTGAGTCAAGTTTGGCCCAACATAAGGTCGTCTTGCAGTAAGGCCTGTATCTCTGAGTCTTCGTATGACTGTCATTCGAGAGACTTGCCCATGTGTACCCACTATTGCTCTTGCTGTTTGACTTGCCGGGAGAGTCAATTCCTTAGGAGACTCAGCACAATATGACGATCTTGCGCAGGGGTAGTAACTTGTGGTTGGCCACTCCAAAGTCTATCCCGGGCACTGCCAGTGGTTCTGTAATGTTCATTGAGACGTACAATAGTGCTGTGGTGGCAATTCATCCTTCTGGCAATGGCCCGCGAGCTCATTGCGGTCTCCAACATACCAATGGCTCGTTGGTGGTCGTTTTCAGATAGTCGTGGCATTTCAAGCACATGTACTGGGTGTTTTGTCTCAACAGCCTTTTTATACCGAGTATACTGCCACAACGCGTACACATTTTCAGGGTCATAGCTGTTGAGAATCGTGTTGCACGTGTAACTTTCATCGTTTTCATGTAGTCTGTACACACACCCATGGGTTGAATCTTGCACTTTCCATTCCAGCAGCCATTCGCTCTCTACCTCATGGCAAACACGGGGAAAATCCATTCCCACACTTTTTTTTGCCAGCTTCTCGGCATCAGTATATATAATAGTGGTGCGTTTTTAATGTGCTTCAGTATATATGAAATGGAATGAAAGATTGGGGGGACGTGTTAGAATCTAACACCTTTTCGGAACTCGGGAAAAAATCGAGTTTCTAGCCGCCCGCTCCTCATCCGATTATTCAATTCTGTTGTCGCTTCATCTTCCCGTTTGTTCTGTCTTTCGAGCAGTTTTCTGGTTGACACAGAGATGTGAAATTCCTGCGAGAGACTAGCTTTGTCTGTTTAGCGATCGTCATTGTCTCAGATCATGTGCCGCTTTCCATTGTTTGATTTTGGCAGCACCTTTAAGGCAGGCGTACTGACCAAGATAAGGAAAATAACTGCTCTTCATTGCTCTAGAGATAGCAGTGGGTGTGGTTTAACCTTCCCTTGAGACAATGCAATGTCCAGAATGTATGGTAGATAAACTGTCTACATATTAATTAGCGAATGTGGTGACGAGTCTACTCTGCTCTGACGCATATTTATGAGCCCAGGTGGAGTTCCACGTTTCTGTTGTGCATAGCTAATGAGCCCAGGTGGAAGCTTTCCCGTTTGACGAAAAGTTACAACAATATTTGGGGGCACTGATGCTACGAGATGTCTACCATATCATCTAAACAATTCAGGGACATCTGAGTTTCATCGTCCGTCACAATCATCCCCTCTTTTGAGAAATGAAAACATCTTTTCACGTTTGATTTATGACAATGAAGCTGCCCTGATCGGTAGCTTTTGGATGATTGGTATCTTCAACTTCCTCCTCTTCCTCCGTAGTCCAGTTTCTACTCAGGAAATCAGCCCCGACATTCTGTCTTCCCGGAATATATTCCACTTTGAAGGAGTACACGCTTAAAAGAAGGGCCCAACGCATTATACGTGCGTTAAATTCTTTATTAGCACCAAGAAAAGCTAATGGAGCGTGGTCTGTTTGCACCGTGAAAGATGTCCCATAGAGAAACTCATGATGGCGTCTGATGCCGTCAATCAGAGCGAGACATTCTCTGTTGACTACGCTGTAGTTCTGTTCAGCTTTATTTAATTTCTGACTGCCGTAAGCAACTGGAAATAGCATATTCGGGTCACTGTCCTCGGCTTGCAGTAACGTTGACCCGATGCCCTGACCTGACGCGTCAACCCACAGTATGAAAGGTTTCTTGAGGTCAGGTAACCTCAAAATGGGGTAGGCAGACAACTGTCCTTTCAAAGTGCTGTACGCGTGTTCGCACTTTTGATCCCAAATGACCTTATCAGGACAACCTTTCTTTGTGAGGTCAGTCAGAGGTGCTGTCAGTCCGTTGAAGTTCTGGATTTATTTCGGATAGTATGCACATAGTGATAGGAATGAACGAGTGTCTTTCTTGGTTCGGGGTAATTTAGCTGCAATTATTTTCTCCACGTTTTTCTTAAGGGGCCAACTACAGCCGTGAGAAATAGTATGCCCCAGGAAGTCTAGCTTTTTAAACCCAATGAGACGTTTGCTATTTCTGGCTGTGAGACCAGTTTCCTGTAGTCTCTTAAGGAGCATAGCAACCATAGCAATATGTTCGTCATAGGTTTCTGATGCAATTAATACGTCATCCATGAAATTATGGATATGGGGACTTTGCAAAGGTTCTAAAAGCTTCCTCATCATCCTGGTGAACACTCCTGGTGTGTTATGCAATCCGAACGGCATCACATTAAATGTGTAATGTCCTTCACTAGTGCTGAAAGCTAACAAAGGTTTAATTTCCTCCTTGACTGGTATTTGATAATAACCTTTACTGAGGTCAATCTTGGAGAAAATTTTTGCTTTGCTGAGCTTGGTGAACAACTCAGAAACAGTTTGGAGAGGTTCGGGCTGGAATTCCGTTACAGCGTTTAGCAACCGGTAATCTATACACAGCCGAACTTCCTTATTTGGGCTTCTGCAACAGCACTACACTCGAACTGTAAGGAGAAGTTGACTCGCTGATAATTTCTGCCTGATGCAGTTTGTCTATTTCTCTGCGAAGTGCATCAGCTTTAGTGTACGGGATGGGGTAAACTCTGGTTCGAACAGGGGTCTTATTTGTTAATTTCACATCAAATTCGATGAGATTTGTTTGACCAGGTACATCCGTTAAGACTGCACTGTACTGTTTTAGTAGCGCCCTGGTTTCTGTTTGTTGTTCTGGTGAGAGATTGTTGCTGAACTTGACATCTTTAAAGGATTCTGTGGGTTGCAATGGGTACTCCATGCAACCATCATCATCTTCCTTGTCTTCCATTGCTATGGCGACAGCCAGGAGATGCTCGGAGGATGGCACCGGTCTTTCCAAATATTTTTTAAGGAGATTTACGTAAAAGACCTTCTCCTTTCCTTTAATGGAGATCTTGTAATTGGTGCGTGAGATCTTTTTAAGGACGGTAAACGGTCCTTGCCATCCGATGCAAAGTTTATTGCTTCCGGTTGGAAGTAGCAACAAAACTTTCTCCCCTGGTTGGAGTTCTCTCTCTTTTGCAGCTTTGTTGTATCTTTCAGCATCTTTAGTGCGGGCTTTCTTAAGGTTGGTTGTAGCTAGATCCCATCCTAGCTTTAGCCTTTCCTTGAGCTCAGATACATACTTGCTTGCAGAGACGACTGTCTCGTTAGCCTTTTGGTCTGTCAGGGACCGAAGTAAGGCTTCTAGTGGCCCCTTAATAGGTCTGCCAAATAAAAGTGTAGCTGGCGCAAAACCTGTAGACGCTTGGGGAACCTCTCTGTAGGCAAATAAGGCAGCAGATATATATAGGTCCCAGTCTTCCGGTTTCTCCTGACCCAGCTTACGTAACATCATGGTGAGGCTGCCGTTAAAACGTTCCATGAGCCCATTTCCGGCCAGATGGTAGGGACTTGTGTGGATATGTTTGGCCCTCAAGATCTTAAAGATCTCCTCCATTAACAGGCTACGGAATTGGGATCCATTATCCATCAAAACTTGTTGAGGGAATCCCAACCGTGTAAAAATTTGCACGAGGGCTTCTGCAACATGCTTGGAATCTGTGCATGTTAGCGGTATAGCTTTGGCCCACATAGTGCAAGTGTTGACTAAGGTCAGGATGAACCTGTTCCTTCTTTTGGTCCTTTCCAGGGGTCCAATGATGTTGACAGCAACCCGTTCAAATGGAGTACCTACTATTGGCATTTGCCCCATAGGTACTGGGGGTGTCAAGTGCTTTGGTGCTACATGTTGGCACTGGGCGCAGGATTTCACGTACCTGATAATTTCAGAGTTTATTCCTGGCCACCAATAGTGGTTTTTTATTTGCTGAATAGTGGCGTTTTGTCCCATATGTCCGCTAAAGGGAAGAGAGTGCCCCATTTCTAAGATCTGGCTTCTGTACTGCATCGGTACTAGGAGCTGGTTGTTCCCTGTATCATGGTCGCCCTTTCTACGATACAATATGCCATCCTTAGAAAAGATGTGTCTGTGGTGTCTGGGGTCCTTAGCCATGGGCAGTTTTCTAAAGCAGGGCTCCAGAGTAGTGTCCCTTTGTTGCGCCTCCTTCAGTTCGTTCGACAACAAATTTGGCACAGGCTCCCTCTCTTTCTTAGTTTGCCCTCTTGTGGTAACCACTGCCACAATCGGCTCCTTTGGTCTCCCAACAAACACGTATCTACATCCCAGGATAACTGGGTAGAACGGATCATCCATAATGGCCGCTTTAATAACGCCTCTGACAAAATCAGAGTGTATTTCTACCAGTGCGATAAGGAAGCGGCCTGGGTGCATCACTCTTGAAAACTCCACAAAGTTTGACGGTTTCCTCTGTCTCCCGACCGGGTTTGACTAGGTGCCTGGCGACAATACTATCAAAACTTAATCCAGTGTCAAAGAGACAAGTAGTTGAGGTACCATTCAAAATTACAGTTCCTCCTGTTGAGGGTCTGTCCCCCTCAGGTTGAGAATCACTGACATTGACTCTACCTTGCAAGGCTGTATGCAAACATCCGATACGGTTAGGCCCGGTCTGTTTGCCCTGATCAGACGTCCCTGGTGTAAGGGTCTTCCCTTTTCCTTGACCTTGGTGCCCGTGCTGCCATGTAGGCTTGGTGGGTTGATCAGAATTGTTGTTTGGGGGGAAATCGGATTTTGTAGAATTTTGATTTTTCCTGAGGAGGTCTCTGGGTATTATTTTCTTGTTGGTTATAATGCTGAGAGGGATTGGAAGAATAGGATGACTGCTCTAGATTTTGTTTACGAGATGGCTCATCTGTGGGTGTACGTTTAGTGCTGGGAAGTTCGGCCATTGCATTGGTATAGCGTTCCGCCTTATTGAGGATGTCCTCAAGCCTGACTGCACCCTGTTCAGTAAAAAATCTATGGGTTTCGTTTGACAAAGTTGACTTTATCTGTTCCACAAGAACAAGATCAAGAAGTCCCTCATATGTAAGAGGTAATTCTGATAATTCAATGCACTTTGTCAAATAGCCCATGAGACGTGAAGAGAACTGAGGAAATGTCTCCATGCTCTCTATCCAGCTGTTTCTGAACATTTGCAGAAATTTTTGGGCAGTCATCTCAAACCCTTCTAGCAAGGCCTTCTTTAGCAGGTCGTAATCATGTTGGTTGGTTCCCAGCTTTGTGTACACGTCATAAGCATTACCTTTTAATGACGTTGAGAGTTTAAGTGCCCAACGGGAACTCTCTAACCCATACAGATTTGCGAGCCTCTCGAATTTCTCTAGGAAGGTGTCTATTTTCTCATTGGGGCTAGGAAAAGACTCTAAAGCAAAAGACATCGCTGTTAATTGGGCAGACTGAATGCTGGAGAGATCCATTGACTGAAACTGGGGCAAAGACGGCTCTCCATTATTCGAAGTAGAAGCGCCCTGCTTCTCTAAAGCCTTAAGCACCAGTTCATGCTGTCTCTCCCTCTCTCTCTCTCTCTTTCCCTGTGAGCTTCCATCTCTGCCTCAATTTTCTTCAGCTCCAAGTGACGATCGTCCATTTCTTTCTTCCTTGCTTCTGCCCTCTCTTCCGCTTCCTTCTTCTCTGCTCTGTCCTGTGCTTCTTTCCTCTCTGCTCTCTCTCTTTTTCTTCCTTCCTCTCAGCTTCTGCTCTCTGTTGCTCCGCATCATACCTTTCAAGTTTCCTGTTGACAAACAGGTTCACGGCTTCTCCTTCTAACCCTGAGTCCTTCGCCTCCTGTCTCAAAATGGATCTTATCCTAATTCTCTCTGCCATGCCAAAGAACTGGATGCTTTTAAGACTAGAGAATAGTAAGAAGAACCAAGAAGGGGAAAAACTCAAAGCTGCTACGAGAAAAAACACAAAGTATAAATTTACTTGTGTTACATCTTACCTTGAAATGTGCTAACTTATCGCTCCTATTATCTGTCAATTAAGACTCTTAATGCAGGCGACTATGCCACGTTAATGGTAAGTCAAACACTAGAAAAAATCTACTTTTACTAATATCAGAGAAAAAATTATATTAAAACAATTTAAAGGAAAAAAAAATGTTTCCCTAAAATTTTAATTCTCTGCCACAAAACTCTGCCCTCTGAAGTCAGTTTATGAGAAGAGATGTAGTTAACTAAACTTAAAAGTCAGAACAAGGCGTCTTCAGCTAAGCTCAACTCTAGTAACTTCAAAAACCTTTAGTGACTGTAAAAACAATCACGAAATCCCAGCAAATCTTATAAAGAAAAAATTCAATTTTCTCTGCCAGAGAATAAAAAAACGTAACGAATTTATGTTTATCCATAACTTTCTACTGCTGTGGACAGAAAACAACCTGTAAATATGCTGTGTGGACAACCCAAATAATAAAAAGCGTTGTCTAGGGGTGTAATATTTTTTATTTATTACCCTATCTCACAAAGACAGATCATTCACACTCTATCTAGTTAGACCCAGTCTTTAGATCAGACTCAAAATTTGTTTATCCCGGTGAGCCAGCCAATTATTGTCGTAAATTTATTTTGACAGAAAGAGTCTTAGAAATAGTGGTCTCGTTTAGAGTGGAGAATGATGGTGAAGGCTCAGTGATAATAAGGGTTAGAAAGTAAATAGTTGCTTCACAGAGTGCTGGGGAGAGCAAGGACAGACTCTTTTACGACAATCTGTTTCTCTTAATCTACTCCTTTAAACAAACTCTCCTTCCTCGCTAAACAATTATTTGCCAGTTTCCAATCACTCATGCGCTCACACCAATTTGGTGCTTCAAACTCACGGATGCTACGTGGATACAACTATGTTAAACAGATATGGGAAATTTGGGCTTGGGTATTCCAACACAGTACTAAATAAGTTTATGCTGTTTATTATCATTAAAATCAGTTACAGCATGTATCATTTGTTACGGGCAAAATATCATAGGTACAGAAAATACAAATAACAAGGTGGGGCGGGGGGGGAGATGAAGAAGAGTGTTATCCACTACGCCCTTCCCGTTTTTTAATAGACAAAGATAACCCCAGTCCAAAGATAGGTAGTTATCAGGAAAATAGATAATGTAACCCAACAGTAAATTTAATTACTCTGAAAAAAGAGGTGTTACAATACTAGGTATGGGTGGTAGAAGAAAATCCTGTTATTCTCAATTGTTTTTCCCTTTACTAAGCAAATGAAAAGGGGGGGGGGGGGGGGGGTTTAAACAGAGTTAACAAGAATCCCACTTAAATGAACAATGCAGGGTATACAGTAAAAGTATTATTAACAAATGGTTTGCAAAAATTAAATCTCCTGTCATTCATGCACGCTCGTGAGGGCCCACACTCATATGCTCACACACACTTACCGATTGTAAAATCTGGCACTCCATAGAAATACAAAACATCAATAAAACACTTGACATAGGTAGTGTCTTTTTCTTCTGTGTCCAGCCCCAGATTATCAGGTTTATGTGTTAGTACAGTCCCGAAATCGCGGGAAGGTGAAGACTAAGTGTTCTTGGTTTTTTGTTATGTTAAAAGGAATGTTCTACGGGATAGCACAGTCTTAGATATAGGTGGTGACTTTGGTATGGTCTCATTGATTTCGCCACTGGTGAGAAAAATTCCTTCAATGCGTGATGATAACAACTGACCGGTAAGGTATGGTTTACATCGAGGGTTTTAAATCCAGTGAAGAAAAATATGCACAGTCACTGTTTGGAAGATTTTTATTTTCTTTCGTTAATAGAGCAGTAAAATAATGCAAATAAGCTCTGGCAATGTTCTCCAGTTAATCTTAAATTAATTGAAGATGTGTTAAATTGTTCTTGGGGGTACTTTCTTTCTGGTAATGTTAGATAGTTGAATCCCAACAGGATCACCACAAGATTAAAATATACACAGTCTCATCAAAATCTGGAGGGTTTTAAGAACCGAGTCTGCAGGACTCTAATACAATGTTTTTGCTGGGACGCAAAGATTATGATCACCCTATATGAAAGATAGAAAACATGTAATTCAACCGAAAAATCAAATAACATTCTAAAGCGCGATAAATTTACCATTAAGACTATTATATACACTCGCGTATTTAATTATTCATTTAAGAAAACACTTACGGAGTTTAATGGTTAAAACACGCATCTATATATATAGGACTTAATTAATTAGTTAAAAATTCCTTCGTGACTTTAAAAGTTAATTTAAGCGTTTAAGCATCTATTATCTTTGGAAATATTATAATAGATATATCATTAAATTTTCAACTGGAAACTTTTGAGATAGGTTTAATTTAATAGATTTAAATCAACACAAAATCCAGTGAAATAAAAATGAATGAACTTGATCACTAGAAACTAATATATTTGATACCGTTTAAGCACAGAATAACTACACTCCAATATAGCCAAAATCCAGAGGGAGTTCTAGCAGGATTTAACTATATGCTAGTGAATTTTAAAATGTCTGGCAACGAATGATAAAATGGCATTCTTCAGGGTCTCTATATATATATGAAATGGAATGAAATATTGGGGGGATGTGTTAGAATCTAACACCTTTTCAGAACTCGGGAAAAAATCGAGATTCTAGCCACCCGCTCCTCGTCCAATTATTCACTTTTGTGGTCGCTTCGTCTTCCCGTTTGTTCCGTCTTTCGAGCAGTTTTCTGGTTGACACATAGATGTAAAATTCCTGCGAAAGACTAGCTTCGTCTGTTTAGCGATCGTCGTTGTCTCAGATCGTGTGCCGCTTTCCTTCATTTGATTTTGACAACGCCTTTAAGGCAGGCGTACTGACCAAGATAAGGAAAATAACTGCTCTTCATTGCTCTAGAGATAGCAGTGGGTGTGGTTTAACCTTCCCTTGAGACAATGCGATGTCCAGAATGTACGGTAGATAAACTGTCTACATATTAATTAGCGAACATGGTGACGAGTCTACTCTGCTCTGACACATATTAATGAGCCCAGGTGGAGTTCCACATTTCTGTTGTGCATAGCTAATGAGCCCAGGTGGAAGCATTCCCGTTTGACGAAAAGTTACAACAATATTCGGGGGCACTGATGCTATGAGGTGTCTACCATGTCATCTAAACAATTCAGGGACAGCTTAGTTTTATCGTCCGTCACACTGACAATAGATTGCTCCAGTGTTGTTTAGGTATTTTCATGTTGTTGGGTTTCATTTAAATTTTTGTAAAAAACTATTGATGCAGTCTTGAGAATCAGTAAAATTTGGCAATTTAAATTTTGGAAGCCAAGAATAATGATCACTGGATGATCCAGAGTGTTCACCAAACCCTGAGCCTGGATCCTAGCCATTTCCAGTTCCCTTTTTTATTTTTTTCACTGAAATTCATGTTCCTTATCTCTTTTCAGAGCAGTAGCTTCTATTTTCAATTTTTCTGCGTCCATTTTTATTCTCTATAAGGCTAGTTTATGGTCACGATCTTTTTCTTTTTGAGCAAGCACCCTAGCTTTCAATTCAGTTTCTTGTGCCCTCAGTTCATGTTCCGCTATTCTGTCTCTGTGGCCTACATATTTATCATATCTGGTGTCTGCATAATCATCGAGTTCCTTTCCTGATAAGCCTTTTCTTATACCTTCTTGTCTTAAATCCTCTAAGGATGACATGTCTGTAGTATTAGTAAATCTACCTGTTTTATGCAATATTATTTAAATACCACCAATATAGAAGCAATAATCACAATAATAACACTTATTAATGTCAAGTAAATCTAATGTCAAATATAATCATGTAAGGGGCAATGTGAATGAACAATAAAGATGGATGGCACAGGTTAAGTCCAAAGATGATGATGATTGTACTCAAATTACAGCATGTTACATAACGAATATAAAGAAACTAAGTAGAACAAGGACATACATATAAAAAGAAAGTAAATATATGCAAAGGTTAATAAATTAAACAAGACAGAAAATGACGTACGAATTCAGAAAGGCGTTTTTAAATGCAACACTAAGACAAGAGAAGGATAGTTAACTAATGTATAAACAGTGACCTACTTACATAAATAATGAAGTCTAAAAAAAGGACATGAGACTTTAACGAGACAACTAAACAGTTAAAATATTTATATTCAATGAATAGTCAGAGACGAGTAATCTCCTCAGTTTAATCACTGGATTCTCTGACAATGCATTAAATAAAACCTAAAAAAAATGCGTTATCATTTTTGGATCTCCCAAAGAATTTACAGAAATATTACGCCTGCTCCAACCTCCCGCTTACAAGTACAGTAAATATAGAGACATAAGTGAAAACAGATTTTGATCAGCAAAGAAAGGGTGACGAACGGGTGTCTAAACGGTCACACAACACATTGACATCAAATATAATACTCATCTGTAGGTCTAAATGCCATGAAAATTTCCTTCTCAAATGTGGCCTTGGACTGTTGAGCAACCAAAGAACGACATAAAGCAGATCCCTGCATGTAAAATTCTCATGAGGAACAGGTATCGAGAATTATGCCAACAAATGGATACATCCTCGATGTATATTGGTAGAATTGTAGCATTATATTGAATAAAAGATGAGTTCCTCTCGTGAAGATTGAATGATGATGACCGTTGAAAAAGTTGCGTATGATGTCACTCTGCTTTGCGTTGCCTGATAGACGTTTGATGGTTAAAGTAATAAAGTTTTGAAAATCAATATATTCTGGACACTTTCTTTGTCGATAAAAGTTCCTGGATACATTAATATTCCCTGATATAGTACCAATTGAAATCTTGAACTTTGATACTTGCTGTTTCAAGGTCGAGCCTTCTCCATGAAGTCAGGATTACCGTTTGAATATGAATACTTGTTTCAATATTCATAACAATAACGTTCTTGAATAAATCTCCTATACATTGTGTATCTGAATTGCAAACCCCGAATAGTGTCTGATAAAATGTTTATAGACAGTCTTGAATGTAGTGGCAGAGATTTGTTGGGGTGGCTACCAGACACGAGCCCCCATAAATTTGCGCAGGTTCATCTGTTAAGAACAAATTGTTGGTTGTCTGAAGGTTGTCTAGGGTTTTCTCTATTTCCATAATTTGCTGATATAATGACTCAATAAAATTGTCTAATAAAATTGCAGACAACCTTAAAAGGTTTTTCTTCAACTTGTTTTTAAAACTGGCTAGAACGTTTCTATGTAATCGTTCCTTTCGTATTTATAGTCGTATTCATCAACCAACTGCAACAAACTGTTAATTGGTGAAATGTATAAATAAAGAATCAAAAACTTTCAAAGATTCTCTGAAGACCTCTGTTTGAACAACTTTCATTTTATTTTACAAAAGACTTCCATGAGCGACAAACTGCTCCAACATAATTCAACATCTTGAAATTGAATACCGATTACTTCCTTCGATATTTTCTTTATAAATAGTTCCACGCTTCTGCAAATTTCTTCCCCCTATTCATAATAATTCTTAAGTCCAACACCCAGACAGGCCCAAGAAGCAGTAAATAATCTGTGTCATCTCTCTGTTAAAATAGGTCTCCAAATAAATGCCTCTAAAACTAAAGTTATGAACTTTTCTAACGAGACCTTCGATATCATCCTGAACGGGGGAAAACTACAGAAAGTTGAAAGTTTTAATTATTTAGGCAGTAAAATGACTCAGGATGGTGACACAACAAGAGAAATTCATACTAGAATTGCTTTGGCAGCTAGCGCCTTCAATAGATTATCTAACATTTGGAAATTACGATCACTGAATATACATACCAAGTTTCGTCTCTTTAATTCGAATGTTATCTCAGTGTTAACATACGGCTGTGAAAGTTGGAAGATAACAAAATCATTGGAGAACAAGCTGAATACATTTGAGAACAAATGTTTTAGAAAAATCATGAACATCAGTTGGAAAGAATTCAAGACTAATCGACAAATAAGAGAAGACTCTAAGCAGAAATATGTCTCTGACTATATAAGGAAAAGACGATGGTCATATATTGGTCATGTCCTACGAATGCAAAACAACAGAATACCACTACAGGCGCTCACTTGGGTTCCTGAGGGTAAGAGGAAAAAAGGAAGACCAAAAGAAACACTTAGAAGAACAATAATAAGAGAAGGAAGAACGTTGGGCCTAAATAATGTGCAAGAGTTAAGAGGAGTGGCGTCACAACGAACAACCTGGAGAGCACTGGTTTCTGCCTTATGCGCTGTGTTTGGTGCTTAAAGAATTTATTATTATTATTATTCATAATAATGCGCCAGTGCTTTTCTAGCACATTTATAATTTTGTCCGTTTACTTTATTAAGGGTTCGTAGCGACCTGGAAAAGGCTGGGAAAAAATTTCCAGGCCTTGAAAAGGCTGGAAAAATGCTAAAAGCTTTGAATTTCCCGCATCGGACCTGGAAAAAAAATACGAATCGAAAGTTGGATGCTTGGTGTCCATTGTTCGGTTATTGATGGTATTTTTCGTTAAACTTCAGTTACCGTCGAATTTTTACTTCCCTTTGTGCACTAAATCCATTTCCAGACATTTTCGGCAGTTTGCATTTTCAGCAGTGTTCGTTAATGACGTGATCGCACATATTTATTCTTATTGCTCATGCCTGCTATTCGAATCAAGCATCGCAACCTTTGAAATTATTATTTAGAAACAAGCCTGGTTGTCACTTTCAGTATAAATGGCTAGAAATGCCAAGTTATAAAATATGGATAGCGACGGAAAAACTGCAAATTACGCAAATTGCACCATGTGTAAAAAAGAAATATATTTGACCAGCATGGGAGAAATTGCAGTAAAGTCGCATGCTACTGGAAAAAAAACACCAAGAACATGTCTCTGCGCATTCATATTGTATTAAATCGTTCATTTCAACTGAGGTAAGTAATAAATTCATTTATCTCATTTATAAAACATATTTAAATAAGTCCAGCTTATAGATAGGCCTACTATACTTGCGTCTGTAATTTACAATGTTGGCCTATTTACAGTTTTATTTTTAACCATGGCCAAAGTTATAGTTTTTGAATGAAATTTCTTGGTTTACAGCTGCTTACGGGAACATGTTTGACGCAGTTTAAGATGGCCAGGAATAGAAATTGATGGCGATTCCATACCCTATAGCCTACCCTGTTATCAGACGCATGTCCCACTGTTCATTTCAGCATAATTTTTGAAAATAAATAAATTTTGACTGCTTTTTATTTATTTATTTTTTTGCTATGATGAAGAGACATATCCCATTCAACCTCTAAAGGGTTATAATTAGGATAGGCCTACATGTTTTCAATTCCAGATAACATGAATAACGGCCGATACACGAAAGTGGCATCACATCTGTCAAATCACTGTAATTAGGATAAATGAAAATTACCAATTTTGTGCTTAGGCCAATCTTTTTTTTAAAATAAATAAATAAAAAATCTAAACAAACAGAAGTGAGATTAAAAAAAACAAAACCCAACAAAAAAACCAAACAAAAATAGTAAAGATGTGTGGGGGGGGGGGGGGGGGGGGTCGAGGGGAGGGGGGGGGGGGTTGTGTATAGGCCTGCTGTTTCCAGATAGATATTTAATAGATTTTCTCTTATCATAAGTATTATAAGAATATTATCATACCCTCACCCACCCAATAACTATATATTAGCTTTTGTTCTAGTTAAATTTTGTTTGACTATATTTATTATGCGTTTAGAACTTTGACTTGGTAAATATATATAGCTTAGGCCTACTCATAAGTTATTTGTGTGTTCCATTTTTTTTTTTTTATACAGAAAAGAACACAACCCCAAGGAGCAGTTTTACCCTCAGAAACATCAAAACCTTCTAACATTAGTTTCTCAGACATGTCGACAACATCTAACACTACCAGAAGACCTACAGATGTGACATCATTTGTGACCAAGGAAGAAACTCTCAGAGCTGAGATTATTTGGACTCTGTTTTCAGTAAAAAGTCTCCATAGTTTTAATTCAAATACAGGAATTAATACAATTTTCCTGATAGTTCTATAGCCAGACAGTTTGGTCTGTCTGAAAGGAAAACTTTCTACCTGACCTCTTTTTGTCTGGCTCCATATTTCACCTCACTTCTTGAGAGCCAGCTTAGCAAGAACAGTTACATTGTTCTGTTTGATGAAAGCATGAACAAATCAATGCAGCAAAAGCAAATTGATTTCCATGTTCGTTTCTGGGATGTAAATGTGGTAAAAACACATTATCTTACATCAAAGTTTCTTGAACATGATAAAGCTCTTGATATGCAGACTGCATTTGATGATGCATGCTCATTGTTAAATTTAGGACATTTGCTCCATCTGTCCATGGTTGGACCTAATGTAAACTGGGCTTTTCATGACAAAATTAATGCGCTACTGAACCAGAACTAAGGCATAGAACTAATGTTGGAAGCTGTGGGCTGTACAAAGTTCATGGTACCACAACTGAATATATGACCTTTGATTTTTTTTCAAAGTTCTTTCCCCAGACACTGCCATGAATCTGACCACTGATGAAGTGAATAGGTACGGAGAAAATCACCTCGCTCTGCACACAGGCAGGAATATATTTCAAGCACTTACTGCCAAAAAGTGCAGATTCAAACTATCTGCTCTCACTGATGCTAAAACATAATACTGCATGAAATTGAAAATTGATACTAGTAAGGAAAATTTTGAAGGTTGTGTTGGTGCAACTTTCAGAGTTGTAAAAGATCTTCTTGATGGATAGGCAACAAGGGACATATTCTCTTCTGTGGTAGTTTTTATTCAGCTTTCAGCTTTATTTTGAGACCTGAAAGAAATTCAGATTGGTGCATTTGGAACAGTAGCTGAAAATAGGAAACATTTTCCTGAAGCACTGAAGAAAAGGCAACTCAAATTGAAAACAGCAAATCATCTTGTGTTTTGTATGACAGAAGATAAGGCATGCTGACAGTCACCTGGCATGATACAAACAGATTTAACATTGTATCTACTGTTCACTCCAATGATTATACATACAAGACAGTTAGAAAAACAATTTCTTTAGGGCAGAAGAATTCAGAAGCCAGTACTTGCAGAAAAATACAGCAAAAGTATGGTAGGTGTTGGCCACTTCAGCCAACTAGGTGCAAGCTACCCCTACCCACACTGATCCTTTATTTATATCATTTTTTAGTTGAAACTGCCCTGGTCAATGGGCACATAACCTACAACACTGCCAACTCTACAAAAAAGGTCAAAGCAAAGATCAGGATGTCAGTCTGACTCTTATTGAACCTGCTATTCTTCGACACAATGTGACACCTTCAAAACCACAGGTCACAACAACACGAATTATTGAGCACCACTTCATTGATAAATATGAAAGGGCAAGGTACAAACCAGACTGTAAAGTGTGTACGGCTGCGGAGAACAGAAGCCAGACTTGCATGTACTGCCCAGATTGCAATGTGCCTCTATGCCTGAAACCCTGCTTCAAGTTATACCACACAGTCGAGGATTATCAACGATCTGGACAAAGACTCTTGCAGAGTCCTACAGCTACAACTTCAACCCCAGTTAATGAAGGAAGCAGCTCAAACTCCAACTAGAGGTACTTAACTACTTAAACATTCACAAACACGCAATGTCAGATGCCACAGACGCAGAATAATTCAAAAAAGACAAATTCACAAATTACATTTATTTTTACATTTTATTTACAATTTTTGTTAGCCTTTTATATTGAAATATGCGGTTAATCATTAAATCAATACATCAGTCAAGCTTATTTTATTCATTGCCATCCTAACATTTTATCGCACTGACATTGAACAAATTAACTATAAAGTGGAAAAAGATCATGGTTTTAAAACATCTCCTGAAATTTCTATAATTAGCCACACAAATTCAAGATGGCCACCATGATCATGTGACCAATTTGCATAAAATATGTTTTTTTGGATGTGACAACCATTCATAATGGTGGTCTGAAAATTTCAAAGGCCTATGTCTGTTTTTCAATTTAACCAGTTATTTTTAAAGAAATCTGCAAACACTCTTGGTAATGGGAGACAGTAATGCTCCAGATTTCTGGTCAGCAAAGTGATAATTATTTCTGAGAAAATGAGATGAGGAACATATTAGAGTTTCCCATCC
Source organism: Oreohelix idahoensis (assembly GCA_024509875.1). Taxonomy (NCBI): domain Eukaryota; kingdom Metazoa; phylum Mollusca; class Gastropoda; order Stylommatophora; family Oreohelicidae; genus Oreohelix; species Oreohelix idahoensis. Next base: position 376,278 of record JAMPIV010010095.1, on the reverse strand, counting down.
TTGAAAATCATGTGCTTGGATCTCGATAAGGCTGGAAAAACCCTGGAAAATGCTTGAAGAAATTTGCTGTGAACCCTATTTATTCTTTCCCAGTCATTCTTGACCCATTATAATTTTCATCATGTCCACACTATTATAGTTTTGTGCTTTCATGCACACTTTCTTTTAGTTGGCTACTAAATTTATTCCTCAAATATTTTTGGCTATAAATGCAGGTTATACTAACCTTGACATGTCTCTCAATACATACTTTGGGCAATCGTGCCTATTCCTTACCGTGGATTACACATATCCAGACGAAATGGGTTTGTCTCATATTGAATTATAATCTTGCTTGATTTCTGAGTCAAAATCTGGATTCTTGAACACATTTTGTAAGTAGAATTCTCTACACATTGTGAGTGGACCATGCCACGTAAGCCGACACTGTTTAATACTCTAAAGCGTAGCTATGGACCCTCCGTCATGCTTCACTACCGTGCTTAGTCATAGTCAATGAAGATAGTCTTAGTGTTTTAGTGCGGCACATCATGGTGCACAGTGATCTCTCTAAATATACCTTTTACAAGATCGCTTTGCCCCATGATGCGCTCTCAACAGTCTGTAATCTAGCATGATCTGTAGTTAAAGTGGGAATAGTAGCACATTCAATAAGACATGCTACCAGTCTAGCTGTTGTCTGGAGACATGGACTGTGGAAAGAAGTAGCTAAGTGCAGAACCTGTTTTACAACTATCAGTAAAAGAGTATTTTTTACATTTATTTGGTCATGAATGAAGGATTGTATCTTCTATGCCTCTTAAGAAGCAAAGGGCTATCACAGCATTTGTGGTGATGAATTCTCAAGTGAGCTGTTTTACATGATGATTGCAAGCCCAGTGAGCAACTTAATCACATCTTAAGCTGTGCCATTTTTGAAGCAGTTGTCCTTATCTTTTGTCTTCTGATAGAACCCCTGAAACTACATAGATTTTTACCCATAGTGGCTAGTTACAATGGAAGATGGACTGATAGAATAAGTGATTATAGGAGTACCAAAACTGCACAAGATGATCTCACTGAAGGTTGGCTCAAGTAAAAACTGCAGAAAATGTTAAATATAAGTTTCACAGGAAGAAAAGAACAGAGTGAGAATCACTGGCATATTTATAGGGATACTGGAAATTAACTGTCTCTTAGCAGGTTGAGAATCCTCTGAGTAGTCTAAGAGCTAATAGGTATCCAGGCCACTGTTTCTTAGGATACTTAATTATTGGAAAGAACCCCTGTTGATTAAATACAAACATGTATTAGACATCACAAAGACAAAGAAAATCAGACAAAGAAAAGTCAGTAACACCAATCTTGATTTCAGAAAAAAAATTACAATCAACCTTTAATGATGAAAACAAAATGTCATATGTATACAGTTAAATGTTGAAGTTTTTTGTGGTTTACATTTTTTACAGGATGGGGTAACCAGCCCCTTGCCCAACCCTCCTTAGTCGCTTTCTACGACATGTATGGTAGGGAACAGTGTTATTATTCTTTGCTCCCCTTTCAGGCCCCGGTAACACACATGCATAATTATAGACAACAATTTAATGTAGGACATCTAGGAAATCAAGAAACAAGAGACAAATTTGCGGTCACAATATCTAACAAATTCCAAGTGCTCCAATAGCTGGAAGATGTAGAGAATACAGAAGACTATTGCCAGCAAATCCAAAACGGTATGGAATGAGACAAGTGAAGAAATACTGGAAAAAAGAAATGACAACAAAAAGCATGGATAACAACAGAAACCATCAATAAGATAAAAGACAGAAAAAACAAGAATGCAGATTTAAACACAAGCAAAACCAGAAGTTCCAAAGCCAAGGCTCAGTGAAGTGTACACAGAAGGAAACAAAGAAGTAAAAAGAAGTATCAAAAGAGACAAGAGGAAGTACATTGAGGAATTGGCAAGAGAGGCAGAAGATGCTGCAGATTAAGGAAATATGAGAGAACTATATAGCATCACAAATAAGCTAACAGGGAAATACAAGCAAACAAGTTGCCTCATAAAAGACAAGAATGGAAAACTGCTCAGCAATATACAAGAGCAAATGATGAGGTGGACAGAATATTTTGAGGACCTTCTCAATAGACCAGCTCCACAAAACCCCCCTGGCATCTGTCAGGAAGTGGATTTAAGTTTAGATTTTGTTTGAAAATATAGACAACACACTAGTATACAGAATTCTGAGAGATTTTGTTTGAGAAATGACAGTGACTGTGGAAAGATGAGACTTATAGCTTCAAGGGTGAGAACTAGATTGACTCTCCCTCGCCACTTGTGACATACTTACTAACTACTGTCCCACCACCTCTGGCTACCATAAAGGAGATAAGGTTTTACTGTAGTCCACAGACACAACTATATAGACAAGCATATAAGTACAGTATAGTTATAGAGAAACTGATCCAGTGTACATTTTATAGTTTATTAAACAACAAATCAATCCTGAGAAAAAATAATTTTAAAATGCGAGTTCGCACCACCTAGGAAAATGAACAATTTCAAATGAAAGACAAATGAAAATAAATTCCCACACTCTCTTTCACTCTTGCTTAAAATTAATAATAAACACAACTAACTAAAATAAACCAATATACCGGGTGGGGGTCTCTAAGTAGAGCCACCACTCCCAACTACACTAAGGTTACTAACTGTCACTATCCTGCTGACGATGCCTAAACTAACTGTCTACACAGCTTCCAAGCACTTTAGGCGATAAACACGCCGCTCCCTAACACCACTGGACTGCTACACTGTAGACTTTTATTACAGCGCTAGCTCAGAGGCTGTCCTCTAAGTATACTATCAGACCCTACTGGTCCCAGCTATTTTCTCTCCCTCTCTCTCTCCACTCCATCTTAATTCAGTGACTCTCTGATGCTACTGCCATCTTCTGAGGGTCTGATAAGTTGCTGCTCCATCACTCCCCTCTTCTTCGTTGTAGTTTGGAAAGGAATGATTTCCCTTTCTCCCGTCCTGACTACTGCAGCTGATGACTTCGGTATTAAGAACGAGGTACTTGACTCGGGATGAAGATGCTTCACTGTGGATGAAACTTCTTTCACCTGCCCCGTTACCCCTCTTCAGGGTTAGGACAAATGGCTTTATTATGGCCATATTACACAACACCAGGCCAAGTGCCTATTTGGTGTGTTATAATGAGCTAAGAGTAAAAGATCTCCAGATTTTAAGAAAATCCACTCCCGCTGAAGAACGTTCTTCACTGCATGAGAACTTCTTTCTTTTACTTGTGCAGACGTATACCACATCACCAGTTCTCTTCACCTTTGGCGATTCCTCGAGCTTTAGGCTCCTGAGAAGGCAAATTACCATGATAAGTTGTAGGGCAGTTTACACCCTCCCTATGTGCTGTGAAAATGCTGTGAACAAAAAAAAAATAACCACCACTATACAATAAATTCAAACATTCTCATCCCTAACATATAACCACCTTAAATTCTTCTACTCCCCTCTCTCCCCTCAACATCTCCCCTACACAAGCTACGCACAAGCGATAACCAAATATTCCTATCAAAAGGTCAAACTAATTTACAGTCTTCTCCTTTCTCTTCCCCCACCTCAACGTAATTATCTGTCTGGTAGAAAAATCCACAGACACAGGCTGACCTAAATCTATTGCGCTAGTCTGGCCCTTGGTGTCACAACATTTCATTCACAATAAGCTTAAGTTCCTTGGCCCTACTTCTTACGAACTGACCCGGGAAGGCTATCCATTAACACCATATTAAACACACTGCTACTACACCATCTATGTAATATTAATTACATCCCTTAACTCTCTGTCTCCTAACTACAGAATAAATTAATACACAACTTAAATAAAATACACGAATACGCTCGCGTATCTACACTGCAAATTATCCTAATCAAAATTGCTGGTTTTCACAGCAATCCTATTACATAATACAGAGCACCCGTTTATCTTAGCACTTATCCTCACACAGATAACATCTCAAACAGCTGTTACACCAATCATAGATACTGCTACTTATTCACAGAAAATTTATAGGCACAACTTCTACTTTTATTATAAGATAGCAATTGATGTCACTTCTGTCTAATAAATTTAATTTAACTCCCAGAAGAAAACTTATTTTAACCTGCTAAGATCTATGATGAAATGAACTATCTACGACGCTAATTAAGATGGACACATACCCAATTATCGAATTTCTCTCGCTGAGCATCTGATAACTCACTGAGCAAACGATATGCGTTGTTTTCACGGCAGCAAAATTTTAGACCAGAGAACGCTAACCGATTTCCATGGTACATATATAGTAAAATTTTATGATGAAATAAGATGCGAAGAGTCATCACGTGGCATCTCTCTGGGCTGACCTTTAACCAATTATATTGCTTCATTTAAATAAACTCTGACCCCCACCAATGATATCATAAACAAACCGATGACTCATGTTTACTTTTCTCCCATGCTACGTATTGCATCACGTTAGATAATCCTACTGACCGTTCTCGTTACCAAAATAAATTTGATTGATTATCGCTTTGGGTCTGCATAACTGGGTCCTGTTTCTGCCCCCATCCCCACAACTAACAGGGTAGGTGCTGGTTTTCAGATTTTACTAGTCTGAAAAGTCTACCCAGCCTAGTAATATGAACTCCAACGCCTAATAAAATAAATGAATAAATTTATTTTACAGAGAAAAGAAGACTGGGACGTAATTGAAATTAAAACCCACATTAACTCCTCACAACAACCAGCCAGCAGAAGAAGAGCTACAAATTAATGGTGAAATACCAACGAAGGAAGAAATAAAGAAAGCCATAAAGCTTCTAAGAGATGGAAAAGCGTGTGGACCTGATGGCATTCCAGCAGATGCCATCAAAGAAGATATCGACACGGCTACAGAGATGTTACATAAATTACTTGGTAAAGTCTGGGAAAAGGAAGAGATACCAGCAGAATGGGAGCAAGGATATCTGGTTAAGTTGCCTAAGAAGGGAAATTTACAAGAGTGCACAAATTATAGAGGAATAATGTTACTATCAGTGCCAGGAAAAGTATTAAACTACATTATCCTTGAGAGATTAAAAGAGTCCATAGACAAGAAACTGAGAGATGAACAAGCAGGTTTTCAACAAAACAGATCCTGTACAGACCATATAGCCACTTTGAGAATAATAGTTGAACAAAGTCTGGAATGGAATTCACCACTATACATCGGATTTGTGGACTACGAAAAGGCATTTGACAGTGTAGACAGAGAATCACTTTGGAAATTGATACAACATTATGGAGTTCCCATGAAGATCATTAATTTAATAAAGAAAACATATGAAGACATGACATGCAGAGTTCTTCATGAAGGACATCTTACAGATCAGGAGTGCAACAGGGATGCCTCTTGTCGCCATTTCTTTTCTTACTAGCAATAGACTGGGTTATGAGAACATCGACAACACACAACAGAAATGGAATCCAGTGGACTCTGACTAAGCAGTTAAATGATCCAGATTTTGCTGTTGACTTGGCTCTTATGCCCCATAACTATAATCTGATTCAGGACAAATTAAAAACACTCTGTGAGAGATCACAGCAATTGGGACTGAAAATACACATGGCAAAGACAAAGATAATGAGAATAAATGCAGGTAATGATAACAGGGTTGAACTTGAAGAAGCACCAATGCAAGATGTAGAATCGTACACATAACTGTGACATATTATGAAAATAACTTTCATATATCTTTTTCATTATCTACACTTTTCTTTTACCTTTTCTTTCACCTATGCGCATTTTGAATATAAAAACTTCTATTCACTCTGAGATCTGTCCTTTTTTTCAAATTTAAGCACACACATTTTTTTCTGTTCGCTATTTCCTTTGATGAACGTTCAACCAGCAGACCAATTAGCTAACGCTGAGCTGGTTACCTGGAAATTTAACGCCAACGATTGAAAAATTGTTGTAAGAGATCTGACAGCGACTAGGGGGGAATTCGTTTAAATAACTTGAGTAGAAAGGAGCAGATAAATTGAGAACCAAGGTGAGAAATTTATCTTACCTTTCAATAAATCCGTTCGTTTGAAATGTAATAAATGCGGTGAATTGCCAGATCAAAGAACATCGTGCACTGGAAAGGCCATATGAGCAGAGACGTGTACAATTTGCACTGATTAGCAAATTACGTTATGCCTGATCTAAGAAAGAGTGTGAGTTCTGGTTTTCAGCTCTAGCGTGAAGAATGGCTTTGATTTATGTAAAAGCCGAAAGCTGAACGAAGAATTCTCCGTATGTGCTAAGATCTGGCAGAGAGTCTGGTTTTTGGTAATAGTGTAACATTCCCTTTGATTTCAGATATATATATATAAAAAAGTCTATGTGAAGGTAATATATCTACTAGTAGTTTGAGTGATTTAATTGGTAAATTGTCAATTATATTTTTTTAAGATTTTTGTGCAGAGCGATTTACTAGATAGGTCCGACATTTATATTTCTCTAAGTTTTAATATGTTACAGTGGATAGCAGAACAAATAATAATTTCTAGCTAAATTCTTCCAGCTATAATATAAATTTAATTAACTGCTAGTAACCAGTCAAATAATATTTTAACCAACTAGTAAAGGCACTGATTCATCATGAGTATTCCCCATCGAGGCCAGCTCCTTGACGTGGAGATGGGGCTCAAGTACAGCCATCAGCGGCTGAAAAACCAAGACTGGCCAGGCCCTCCTACACTCGAGCAAGACCACAGTCTGCCCTAGCAAGTCAAGGTGCTGAAGACGGAGGCAACTAGCCAAGAGGCGCACCACAGCAATCAGGATGCCATGCACACGCGCTATGGAAGTATGCCTATATCTGCAAAACGTTATGGCACTCGCCCTGTGATGGACACCCAGGCAGGCGAAGTGCCAGGCCCTCTGCCTCCGAAGGGCTCAACCCCTACTACTGGGGGTCCTTCTCAATTGCCCCGTGGAGCCAGGAGGCATGAGAATAGAGCTACTGGCCAAGCAAAGAAAAGACCATTTAAAATAATGCACTGGAATGCTGAAGGCGTCAATAGTAAAAAAGACGGCTACAGCAAAAAATTAGAGCTCGAAAATATCTTGAATGAAGAGCAAGTAAATGTATGTTGCTTGCAAGAAACCCACCTCAACAAGGACATAGCCTTCAAAATCAGAGGCTACCAGTGCTACCGATCTGACCGAATAGACAGGCGAAAGGGTGGAATACTGACACTCGTGAGGAATAACATCAGTGCATGTCAGCTTGAAACATATATGGAGGGGGCGGAATACAGATGCTTCATCTCAGGACAGAAAGTTCAGAATTCCACCTGCTCAACTACTACTGTCCGAGCGACCGCCCACTGGCACTAGATACAATCCCAGCAAAAGAAAGACTGATTGTATGCGGAGACTTCAACAGCCACTCACAGAGCTGGGGCTATGATCACATGGACAGGAGAGGTGAGGAGCTTGAAAACTGGCAGGATGACAATGGGCTTATCCTGATTAACCAGCCAATCGACCCACCAACCTTCTACTCGAGATCATGGCACACCACCTCTACACCAGACCTGGCATTCCACTCACCCGGCCTGGAGTGGAACACCACACGCGTTGTAGGGAAACAACTTGGAGGCAGCGACCACCGGCCAGTCTTCCTAATTGTGGAAAATGAACTTGTCAAGGAGAGCAGCACTCTCTCTAGGTGGAACTACAAGAAGGCAGACTGGACAATGTACCAGCACCGTACTAGTATACTGGCTAGAGATCTGACTGTAGACAAAGACATCAATAAGCTAGTCGATGAATTCAGCAGATGCATATTACAGGCTGCTCGTGAAACAATACCTAGAGGGGCTCGTAAGCACTACAAACCATATTGGAATAGTGAACTAGAGCAGCTGCACAACGACGTGGAAACATCTCGAAAGCAGGCAGAGACCAGTCCATGCCAAGAACACCACAATAACTACCAGCAAGCTAAGGCCAAATTTCAAAGGGCCAAGTTGCAGGCCAGGCGAAGAAGCTGGAAGGAGAAAACAGAGTCCTTGAACTTCGAAAGAGATACGAGGAAACTGTGGAAGCTGGTAAAACAACTTAACGATGAAGGTACAGAGAGAAACTCAAGGATTGCTCTGTACAAAGATGGAAACATCCTCATGGGAAAACAGGCAGCTGATCACTTTGCAGACTCCTTTGCTAAAGACAACAACATCGAAGTTAGCCCAGAGAAGCAACAGGAGACTCGTGAGAAACAACAATACGCAGGACGAGATGGAACCATACCTGAAGTTATGGAGGCACCAATCACATTCAGAGAACTGGAGCTTGCAATATCCAAATTGAAAATGAGAAAGTCGCCAGGAGTTGATGGAGTGTCCAATGAAATGATTAAGAACTTGGGAACCGCAGCAAAAACAAAGCTGCTGCAGATCTTCAATATCTGTTGGAACTCAGGCAGAGTTCCACAGACCTGGAGGGAAGCAATCATGATACCACTCCTAAAACCAGGAAAAGACAGTTCCACTGCCTCCAGCTACAGACCAATCAGCCTTACAAGCTGCCTCTGCAAAACAATGGAACGTATCATCAACCTCAGGCTACAGTGGTACCTTGAAAGTGAAAACCTTCTTGTACCACAGCAGGCGGGCTTTAGGCAGTGTTATTCCACCGAAGATCAGGCAACTTACCTTTCCCAAGAGATTGAGGATGCGTTCCAAGATAAGAAACTGGTACTAGCAGCATGGATAGATCTAAGGAAAGCATTTGACAAGGTTTGGAAAGAAGGGCTTCTGAAGAAACTGAGAAATTGTAGAGTGAATGGTAAGATGTACAAATGGGTGAAAGCATACTTGCATAACAGAAGAGCCCGAGTACAACTAGATGGCCTCAAGAGTAAGAAAATTCTACTGCGTCATGGCGTCCCTCAGGGAGGGGTTCTGTCCCCCACACTTTTCCTAGTCTACATCAACGACCTGGTTGCTGAACTACCACATGGAATGAAAGTGGCAATGTACGCTGATGACCTGGTAATATGGTGCACAGATGAGCATGCAACAGTGGCCACCAAACTGCTACAAAGAGCTATAGATGCCTTAACCTCATGGGCAAATAGATGGTGTGTCAGCATCAACACAGACAAGTGCAGCACTACGCTCTTCACCCTCTCTCCCAAACAAAAAGCTGGTGTCATCAAGATAAACGAAGAGCTCCTGAGAGAAGATAAACAACCCACCTATCTCGGAGTTACATTCGATGATAGGCTGACATGGAAGCAGCACATCAACAAGGCAGCAACAAAGGCCAGGAGGAAGTTAGCCATCCTGAGAAAACTAAGTGGAACCACATGGGGAGCCAGCGGGAAAATACTTAGTAAAGTTTACCAGCAGGGCATACGACCACACCTGGAATATGGGTCAGCTGCGTGGTGTCCAGCATCAAACACCACATTACAAGAGCTAGATAAGGTGCAAAACCAGGCGCTTAGGGTCATCACGGGGGCAATGAAATCAACGCCTATAGTGGAGATGGAGAAAATGGGGAGGATACAAGCACTGAGAGAACGCAGAGACACGAAAGTGCTAACACAGGCAGAAAAGTTCCTCTGTATGCCGAGCCATCCAATGAAGGACAGATTCCAAAACCTAGCAATGGGGCGACTGAAAAGAAGCAGCTTTATCCACCAGGCCAAACGATTTCGTAGACAAACCTCAGACCTGCCTGAAGTTAACAGCCCCCTAAAGTCTGTGCCAGAACAAACCCCTTGGAGAGAGGAGCATGGACTACCAGTACACATCCACACAAAAGTGAAAGGAATATTTGACAGGGATGAACAGAACAGCGTGCAACGTAGGACAGTCACTCTCAGTTTCCTGGATGATGAATACCCACAGGACCTCTGGGTCCGAGTATACACGGATGGGTCAGCACAGAATGCAGTAAAGAATGGAGGAGCAGGAGTGTACATAGAATACCCAAACAACACTAGGGATACGGTCAGAGTACCAACGGGGAAATTCTGTAACAACTATGATGCAGAAGTCCAGGCAATCAAGGTGGCAACTGAGAAACTACTGAACACCAATCTCGGTCCACAGCCTGTAGTATTCCTGACAGATGCAAGATCAGCACTCCAAGCACTTCAGTCCAGAAAATTGCCAGGCATACAAGCCCTACTTTCTGAACTGTGCAACCAGCGCAGGGTCACCATGCAGTGGATACCATCTCATTGTGGAATACCAGGAAACGAGAGAGCAGACGGACTGGCTAAAGAAGGTGCTGCAGACGAGCAACCGGATGTACCAGTTACGTACCATCAGAAGAAAAAGATGATCAAATCTATCAGAAAGCCACCAACACCAACGCAGGATGACTACCAAGCTATGAACAGATCAGAACAAATAGTCATTCTGCGCCTCAGAACAGGACACAACCGCCTCCGCAGCCACATGTATACAAAATTCAAGATTGGCAATTCAGCCATGTGTACATGTGGACAGGCACCCCAGACTGCGGAGCACGTACTTCAAGATTGCCCCGAATATGATATATTGAGGCAAACCCACTGGCCCAGAGAAACAACACTGGAAGCAAAACTATATGGACCTCTGTATGAACTACAAAAGACAGTGAAGTTTATACAAGAAACAACATTGCAGATATAGACAATATAGTTCAAGCCAACGAAAGAAGAAGAAGAAGAAAAAAAATAAACAGTAGTTACATTGTCACAGCCTGAAATTTGACTAATTATCTCACTGATAAATGAGAGGCCCAGCCTGCTTTGGGATTTCACAGTCTTGAACGTTATAAACAAAGTATGCATAAAATAGACATCTTGTCCTTCTACTGACTTGGCCAACTTTGGCCAGCTCCATCATCATCCTTCCCATTGCTTTTTACTTCTTTTATAAAGCCTGCACAACAATAATTTGGAGGAACCCTCTATCGGAGAAACCCGATTTCTTCAATGATCATGCACTTCTTACAACACAAGGCACATTTGGTTAAGTGAAACCCATTAAAAAACAATGTTTATAATGAAATCAGCTACCGCGCCATGAAAACTATGCCGATATCAGAGATGCAGAAAGCTACTAGATTACTGACATTGTACTATAGAAGAGACACAAAAAGCATGATCCAGATGACAAAGTACAACAGTATGCCAATGCACCCAATGAAGGCAAGACTAGATGATCTGGCATTGGGATGTCTAAAATGTGGCAGCTTTGTCCATCAGGGAAAAAGACTTAAAGGACAGCATCAGGAACACCTATCCATGAAGACAACACCACTGAAGCCCACCTTATATCCTGTACCATGGGAACAGGCCAGCAGTACCCTCCAAATTAATACATCAATCAGTGGTCTCACAATTGGATATTTTCTTCTTCGTTTGTCCTGAAAGGGACGTTGGTTGCTTTGTGTCCATTTACAGCGAAGCTACGATATTTGTGCCTTTCGGCCGATACATCCGACTTAAGCACAGCATTTTTTTATATGAGTATAATGGTATGCAAAAACGAACTGCTACATTGAGTATGATCCAAGAAAGCTATCCTGAACAATCATGGAGACATGCCTGTATGGATGAATCAGCAAAAAATACCGTTAAGAATAGAGGCCCCGATTTCTTTATCTCATATCCTGACAATCACTATGAGACTAGGCATATTCCCACTGGTAAATTCTGTTCCAACTATACAGCTCGAGAGTTCAAGCTCTAGAGCAAGCTGCAAAAATGATTTATAACACCAACTCTGACTGCCATCAGGTAGTCATCCTCACAGATGCAATGTCTGTACTGCAAGCTCTCAAGGGTGGTAAAATCCCGCATCTGAGAAATGAACTAAGCAAGGTAGCTGCCAAAAAGTGAACCATACTTTAGTGGGCACCATCCCATTATGGTGTACATGGAAATGAAAAGGCAGATAAACTTGCCAATAAGGGAGCAGAATGTGAACAAGAAGATAATGGAATCACATACTTTGAGAAAAAGAGAGCTATCCATGCTATTCAAAGAGAACAGAATCAACCCAACGACGACTACCACACTCTTGACAAGCTGGGACAGATCACCATTTTTCACCTCAGGACAGGGCATAACAAACTGAATAAACACATGTACAAGCTATGATTGTCTGCTTCACCACTGTGCACATGTGGATTAAACAAACAAACTGCTGAGCATGTTCTACAGGATTGTCCTCTGTATGACCAGTTAAGAAAGATATACTGGCCCAATGACTCAACACTAAACTCAAAGCTGTATGGAGCTAAAGAGGAACTCCAGACAATGGTTGAATTCATCATGAGAACTCATCTGACGGTGTAAACATCAAAGATGCGATCGCAAGAAGAAGAAGAAGAAATCAGCTGCATACTGGTATACAGGAAATTTAAAAAATGGTTGTTATCTGTGGAAACTGGGCCATGAGCAGACTGTAGTAGTGGCCATGTGCTAGTACTAAAAAAAAAAAAAGAATTATTCTTACTGAAGAAATTAAACAGGGCCTCAAAAATGTCAATCTATATTTAGCTATAATACAATTAGAAACTGCCATCAATGGTACCTATACCTTGTAGCGGTATGGCAGCTTGTGTACCCTAACAATCCCCAGAGCTATGCCAGTGGGAGATTTACTCCTGGTAGGTTCAACCAAGCTGGACTGGTCTGCATGGGTAGGGGTCAGACAAAAGCTGGTCCTCCAGGCTGGGGATTTTAGCACAGGGCCGACACCCCTGTCTATGTAAAAAATCACACGTTACGGAAACAACAATAAATGGAAAAACTTTGCTGCGGGACGGACATCCGGAGTCTCAGGCTTGTATGACTGACAGTGGTGAAAGCTGAAAGGAAGCCACTGGCATGAAAACGGATGCCCCAACCGCAAAACACGAAACCAGAATTGGTTTTTGGAACGTCAGAACTATGAATGAGGCAGGAAAGCTGAGACAAATCACAGCAGAGATGAGGAACTACAAAATACATATCCTGGGAATAAGCGAGAGCAGATGGACAGGTAAGGGGAGAATAAAAACAGCTACAGTGGAAACAGTACTTTATTCATTGTAGTAATGGGAGACCTAAATGCGAAAGTGGGAGCACACAATAACTATAATGAAAGAGTAATTGGGAAATGCGGCAGTGGAACAGCAAATGAGAATGGTGACAAATTAATAAGCTTCTGCAGTATTAACAACCTGGTCATTGGAGGAACACTTTTTCCAAACAAGGAAGTGCACAAGTTAACATGGGAATCACCAAACGGACGAGACAGAAACCAGATAGATCACATAATGATCAATGGCAGATGGAGACATGCACTACAAGACGTGAAAGTAAGAAGAGGCGCAGATGTGGGAAGTAACCATCACCTAGTAGTAGCAAGACTGAAAGTTTTTTTTTTTTTTTTTTTTTCGTTTGCCCGCTAATACTCAAAGCGAAATCTCAGGTTATTATTTTATGTCTAACCTGACATTGATTTTACGTGAGTATCCCTTTATTTCTTGTACAGAGACAGGTGTCCCTCGCCATTCAGGCAAATACTCGCCGATTTCGGAGGTACCCATTGCAGCTGGGTCGGCTCAGGAGCCGCCAGTCCCTGGTCGACGACACTCCTTCAAATGTCCTCGCCAGGTCTCGAGTTAATCCAGTACAAATCCCGGTCGACGAAAAATCCTCAAATGCCGTCGCCCGGGTTTGATCCTGTATCACCCGGTCGCCAGAGCGGTGTTGTAACCACTACGCTAGCGCGGCTCCCAGACTGAAAGTGAAACTCAGAACTGTTGGACCAGTTGCAGTCAAACATAAAAGATACAACATCATGAAACTGAAGGATCCCTTCACCAGAAAAGCTTTCGTGGTCGACGTAAAGAGAAGATATGAGATTATCAAAAGTCAGGAAAGAACAAAGACCGATGATGTTGACCAGAGATTCAACACCATCTCAACAATATACAAGGAAAGCAGCAAGTCATGCTTGGGATTCCAGGAAAGAAAGAGCCAAGACTGGATACTACTAGATACGCTAAACACTATAGCGAAGAGAAAGGATATGAAAAGAAAGAAAACAGAAGCTAAGTCTCCCAGGTTAAAGGCAATATATAGTGAACAATCCTGAGCCAATAACAGTAAGGAACCAGAAGTTAGAACAGACAGACACATTTACTTACCTAGGAAGCATAGTAACACCTGACGGCGGAACAAGCAAGGACATTAACAACAGAATGAATAAAGCGAGAACAGCCTTTGCTGTTCTCAACAACATTTGGAAGTTTTCCCAGTACAGCACAAACACCAAATTAAGACTGTATGAGAGCTGTGTACTTTCTGTGCTTCTCTATGGTGCGGAATGTTGGAGAGTAACAGAGAAGGAAATGTCGAAACTGTCCTCCTTCCACACAATCTGCCTAAGGAAAATTCTCCGAATCTTTTGGCCAAACACCATCAGAAACCAAGAACTACTTATTCGGAGTAACCAGGAGGAAATGCACACCATCATAGCTGGCAGACGCTGGAGTTGGGTTGGCCATGTCCTCAGAAGGAACCCTGATACCATCACAAGAACAGCTATGCTATGGACCCCCGAGGGAAAGCGAAAGAGAGGCCGACCAAAAACAACTTGGCAGAGAACTGTGGAAGCTTAGATGCAAAGAACGAACCAGAGTTGGGGCACTGTACGAAGGATGGCCGCCGACCGAGCAAAGTGGAATCAATTTGTTGCTGCCCTACAAGACGCCACCAGGTGTGATGGCCGCTGACTGCTTTGACGGTTGGCGGTTATGGATCAAAGAAGAAGAAGATAGTGAACAGTACAGTCAGTTGGACAAGGAAGTTAAACGTCAAACTCGTGCTAACAAAAGGACATTTCTAGATGACCTTGCAAGACAGGCAGAAGAGGCAGCACTGAGAAATTAACAAAGCACAGTATACAAAATAACTAAAATCATCAGTGGAAAACGAGGTGCAACCAATATTACATTAGTAAGAGATAAGCACAGAAATCTCATCATGACAGTAGAGGGACAGGAAACAAGATGGGCAGAGCATTTCAGAGAAACTCTGAACAAGGAACCACCAGAGACACAATTGAATGTTCCTGAGGCTGAAAATGATCTAGATGTTAATACAGACATTCCACGAAAAGAAGAAATCATCACAGCAATCAAAGGGTTAAAGAATGGAAAAGCTCCTGGCCATGATAACTTAAATGCAGAGCTATTTAAGACAGACCCAGAGCTAGCAGCAGAACTATTAGAACCACTATTTGCACAAGTCTGGAAAACAGGGACAACACCAACAGAGTGGAGAAAAGGAATAATTGTCAAATTGCCCAAGAAGGGAGATCTTGCAGACTGCAATAATTGGAGAGGAATCACTCTTCTCTCAGCAGCAAAATACTAGGCAGGATAATTATACAGAGAATCTCAAAAGCAGTAGACCACAAACTGAGGAAAGAACAAGCAGGATTTAGAAAGAACAGAAGATGTGTAGATCATATATTTACCCTCAGGAACATTATAGAGCAGTGCTCAGAATGGCAAAGACAGCTGTACATTAATTTCGTTGATTTTGAAAAGGCTTTTGACAGTATACATAGGGACAGTTTATGGAAAATACTGAGGGCTTATGGAATTCCAAGCTGCATAGTGTCAATCATAAAAAGCCTTTATGCCAACTTTACGTGTAGCATTGGGCAGAGCAACCTAACCTTTGAAGTGAAGACAGGAGTACGACAGGGATGCCCCTTATCAACCACTCTATTTTTAACAGTCATAGACTGGGTGATGCGCCAGACAACAGAGGGCAATCCAAGAGGAATAAGATGGACTACATTTTCTACATTGGAAGATCTGGAATATGCAGATGACATTGCACTGCTAGCACATTCACATCAACACATCCAGGAAAAAATGGATAGACTTAATAAGTATAGCCAGCAGGTGGGCTTGAACATCAATCTAAAGAAGACAGAGGTCATGACGCTCAATGTGAGCAACCCTGAGCCCATATCAGTAAGGAATCAGCAACTGGAACAGACAGATGCCTTCACATACCTAGGATGCATAGTAACACCAGACGGAGGGGCAAGCAAAGACATCAACAACAGAATGAACAAAGCAAGAACAGCCTTTTTTAGTCTAAACAACATCTGGAAGTCCTTTCAGTACAGCACAAGCACAAAATTAGGATTATATCAGAGCTGTGTGCTTTCTGTGCTTCTCTATGGTGCGGAGAGCTGGAGAGTTACAGAGAAGGAAATGTCGAAATTGTCCTCTTTTCACACAACATGCCTAAGAAAAATTCTCCGAATCTGTTGGCCGAATACCATCACCAACCAAGATCTGCTTACTCGGAGCAAGCAAGAGGACATGCACACCATCATAGCTGGCAGACGCTGGACCTGGGTTGGCCATGTCCTCAGAAGAGACCCCGATGCCATCACAAGAACAGCTATGCTATGGACCCCTGAAGGAAAACGAAAGAGAGGCCGACCAAAAACAACTTGGCGGAGGACTGTGGAGGCTGAGATGCAAAGAATGAACCAGAGTTGGGGCACTGTACAAAGGATGGCCACCGATCGAGCAAAGTGGAATCAATTTGTTGTTGCCCTACAAGACGCCACCAGGCGTAATGGCCACTGACTGCTTTGACGGTTGGCGGCTAAGGATCAAAGAAGAAGAAGAATTAGAAAAGGAAATGAGTGAGAGGCTTTCAACAAATTCAGATCAAGCCTTCCTTTCCTATGCCATCTGTTCAGTTGTTTTTCCATGTCTTTTTTCCCCCTCTACATCTCTTGTGTCCTAAACATAGCACCATTTTTCCAGTGTTGTTTTTCTTTGTTTCTATTCCTTACCAGCTTGTTACATTTAAATTACTTAAGAAATTCAATGTGATTATTTACATCATCTGTAAAGACAAACCTTGGCACTGGCTAAACAAAACTCTGACCTCAGTGATGCTAGATCATGTAAAAGAAGCTTTAAATAAACAAACTCATGGAAGAACAAACACATTTTGAACAGCAAAATCATATGCAGATCAGGTAGCAAGACTCAGAATCATCAATGTCAGGCACATTTATACATCAACTTTGTGGATAATGAGAATTTATTTCCAAGTTTTTACTGAAGTCTTTGTTGTGTATACAAACATACTTCAAACGCTTCAGTTTGTTGTTAGTCTCAAAATTGAATCTCGTGATAACAGTATTGATTGGTAGTGATTGTAAACACCCTTTAAATAACCTATGATTTTGTTTGCATGCCATCCAGGAGTGTTATTGGAATTGCTTCTCTAAAGATTCAGACATTAATTCCCAGACAGTTGCAGGCATCAGCGGGAAGAGATTAGGAGAAATAAAAGAGTCAGATATGTGGAGAAATGAAGGTACGCATGTAAATAAGCTTCTTTTTTAAGCAATGGAGCATCTCAGTTGAGGCTGAATGCTGGTGCATATAATGTAGGATTGTGTGCTGTTTTTATTGTGTTACTTCAAGATGTTTGCCACCCCATGGATCTATCTCCTTCTGGATCATTCTGTAACATTGTATTCTTCTATAGCTAATTTATTGGAGGAGGGTTTAAAAAGTAGTCATGGTGAAATCAAGCTTTAAGAGATCTTACTGCTTAAACTACCACATACAAAATATTGATATTGACATCTTTGATACACTTGTCTGTAATCTAGCATGATCTGTAGTTAAAGTGGGAATAGTAGCACATTCAATAAGACAGTATGCACATGCTATCAGTCTAGCTGTTGTCTGGGGACATGGGCTGTGGAAAGGGGAAGCTAAGTGCAGAACCTGTTTTACAACTATCTGTAAAAGAGTGTTTCATACATTTATTTCCTCATGAATGAAGGATTGTACCTTCTATGCTTCTTAAGAAGCATGGGACAATCACAACATTTGTGGTGATGAATTCTCAAGTGGGCTGTTTTACCTATTAGATTGCAAGCCCTTAGTCACATCTTAAGCTGTGCCATTTTTGAAGCAGTTGTTCTTATCTTTTGTCTTCTTATAGAACCCATGAAACTACATAGATTTTTACCCGTAGTGGCAGGTTACAATGGAAGATGAACTGATAGAATAAGTGAACATAGGAATAAGTACCAAAACTGCACAAGATGATTTCACTGAAGGTTGGCTCAAGTAAAAACTGCAGAAAATGTTAAATATAAGTTTCACAGGAAGAAAAGAACAGAGTGAGAATCCCTGGCATATTTATATGGATACTGGAAATTAACTGTCCTCTTAGCAGGTTGAGAATCCTCTAAGTAGTCTAAGAGCTAATAGGTATCCAGGCCACTGTTTCTTATGGTACTTAATTATTGGAAAGAACCCTTGTTGATTAAATACAAACATGTATTAGACATCACAGTAACATCAAAGAAAAGTCAATAACACTAATCTTGATTTCAGAACAAAATTACAATAAACCTTTACTGATGAAAACAAAACATTGTATGTATACAGTTCAATCTTGTCTACACAGTTACTGAAAGTTCATCATTAGGACTTTTAAGTAATTGATTTAAGTTCAAACTCCGCCTATGCCGGTCCCAAGCCCGGATGAAAAAGGAGGAGGGCGGCCTGCATGGAGGCCGTAAGGAGGCAGCCCCTCCACCATGCAAAGGCACAACAGGCCAATCACCTGTTTGTCTTAAACTATGATTACAAGTAATATAAGAGAAAACTGGACTGATTCTAAAGGCGACGAACTGGAACGGACTACGACTTATGGAACTTGGAACACAAGAAGTATAAATGGGAAAGAAGAGGAGCTGATGGAAGAGATGAGGAAAGCAAAACTAGAAATCCTGGCTATTACCGAAACAAAGAAAAAGGGACAAGGAGTCATGGATCTCAATGGCAACACTCTGCTATACAGTGGTGTACCCACATCTGAAAGAGCTAGAGGGGGCGTGGGTTGCATTGTGGCCAAAAACCAGAAAGATAGTATCAAGGGATGGAACTTTGTCTCAGAGCACATTATGGTTGTAAAACTAAAAGAAGGAGAAACCATAGTCAACCTGGTCATAGTGTATGGGCCAAATGAGGATGAGAGAGCAGTGGTCAAGGAAGAATTCTTCGAGCTGCTTCAAAGGACAGTGGATGACTGCCTAGATGAAATTATCATGCTCGGAGATTTCAATGCCAGAGTTGGAAATGACCATGCTAGATGGGGTGGAGTTATCGGAAGATATGGAGAAGATACTCTCAATGACAATGGAAAGCGACTCCTCAGATTCTGCAGTGAGCAGAATCTGATCATTACCAACACAAAGTTCCCCCATAAGCGCATACATGCATACACTAGGTGTGAACCAACAAAGAATGAGAAGTCAGTGATCGACTATGCCATTGTTAGGAGTAGCTCATTCAAATATGTCCGGGATGCTAGAGTCTGGAGGGGGCCAGAGATTGGAAGTGATCACTACCTGCTTACAATCAAAAGAACAACTGAAAGAGTTGCTCAGCTTAGGAACTGCCCAGCTTCACGCAAGAAACCAAGTAAACGAACGGAAGAAATGAGCATTAAGACCTACAAGCTGAAAGAGCCAGAAATCAAGACCAGATATCAGGGGCTTATTGCTACAGCGGTGAGAAACACAGAAGAACAACCTGATGACTTGGAAACCCTGTGGTTTAAATTCAAGGACATCATAAAAACAGCTGCTGCAGAAGCATGTGGTGAAGTCCGACTTGGGAACAAGAGAAAGAGGACACCTTGGTGGACAGAAGAAGTCAAAGAGAAAATAAGAGAGAAGAAAATGGCATGGAAACAATACTTAGGAGCTAAAAACACAGCAGGACAAATAGAGAAATATAGAGAATATGTGATACTCAGAACAGAAGCAAAGAACAAGGTGCTAGCAGCAAAACAGAAGTCCTATGAAGAATTTGGAGAAAAGCTAGAAAAGGATGCGCAAGAAAACCAGAAATTGTTCTATAAGACCCTAAAGAACATGAGGAAGGAAAAACAATGCCCTCTCAAATTTATAAAGGACAAGCAAGGCAAATTGCTTACTTCTCCGAAGGAAGTAATGGAAAGATGGAAAGAATATTTCTCAGAACTCCTTGATGGTGAGCAAGGTCAAGCATCAGAAATGATAACCACTAGCACAGAAGAGAAAACCAATGGTGGTGAAGATGACATAAAGATGGAAGAACTGAAGGCAGCACTGGAGAAAATCAAGATGGGCAAAGCAGCAGGGCATGATGGTATAACACCAGAAATGGTTAAGTACATGGGAGCATCAGGCGACCTATTACTCTTAAGGGTCTTACAGGCAGCGTGGTGCAACAAGGCCATACCAAAGGATTGGGAGATTGCCATCATAACACCGATTTTCAAAAAGGGTGACAATCGACAATGTGGAAACCACAGAGGCATATCCCTTCTCAGTGTCCCTGGTAAAATCTACTCTAGAATCCTAGAGCAGAGACTCCGATGCCTAGCTGAGCCACAATTGGATGAAGCCCAGTGCGGATTCCGAGCAAACCGAAGTACTCAAGACCTAATCTTCACACTCAGGCAGCTGAGTGAAAAGGCCCTTGAGTACAAGAGTGAGATCCATCTTTGTTTCCTAGATCTGGAAAAGGCGTTTGACAGGGTCCCCTGGAGCAAACTTTGGGACTGTTTGGCAAGGAAGAACATTCCAGCACCTCTGATTTATGCTTTACAGAGCTTCTATAAGTCATGCAGAAATTCATTGAATGGGAAGCTGTGTGGACAGCAAGCTATAAGTCAGAAGAGTTCAGGTAAATGTCACCACTGGTGCACCAACTAAGACAAGGCAATATCTGTGAAAGAAGCATTTTATCTAAACTTTCATATTATGGATGGAAGATGTTGACATCAAGGCAGTCAACACTGGATTTGAAGAAGTAAAAACATGGGCTAGAGAATGAATGAAAATGTATTCAGCAAACTTCTACTTCATATCAACTGGCTATAGGAGGAAGCATGTTTCCACATAAGAGAATACACAAGGCAACATGGATATCACCAGACCATAGAACAGAAAATCAGATTGATCATATATGCATAAACAAGAAGTTTAGATCATCATTGCAGGATGTAAAGGTATATAGAGGAGCAGATGTGGCATCAGATCACCATCTACTGATAGCCAAAGTAAAAATGAAACTCAAGAGATATGCAACAATGCAAAATTATAGACAACAGTTTAATGTAGGACAGCTAAGAAATCAAGAAACAAGAGACAAATTTGCGGTCACAGTATCCAACAAATTCCAAGTACTCCAACAGCTGGAAGATGTAGAGAATACAGAAGACTATTGGCAGCAGGTCAAAACTGTGATATCAAGAGACATGTGAAGAAATACTGGGGAAAAGGGAAAAACAACAAAAAGCATTAACAACAGAAACCATCAATAAGATAAAAGATAGAAAAAACAAGAAAGCAGAGTTAAACACAAGCAAAACCAGAAGTTCCAAAGCCAAGGCTCAAGAAGTGTACACAGAAGCAAACAAAGAAGTAAAAAGAAGTATCAAAAGAGACAAGAGGAAGTATATTGAGGAGTTGGCAAGAGAGGCAGAAGATGCTTCAGCCAAAGGAAATATGAGAGAACTGTATAGCAGCACAAAGAAGCTAACAGGGAAATACAAGCAAACAAGTTGCCTCATAAAAGACAAGAATGGGAAACTGCTCAGCAATATACAAGAGCAAATGAAGAGGTGGACAGAATATTTTGGGGACCTTCTCAATAGACCAGCTCCACAAAACCCGCCAGACATCCAGCCAGCAGAAGAAGAGCTACAAATTAACGGTGAAAGACCAACGAAGGAAGAAATAAAGAAAGCCATAAAGCTTCTAAGAGATGGAAAAGCATCTGGACCTGATGGCATTCCAGCAGAGGCCATCAAAGCAGATATCGACACGGCTACAGAGATGTTATATAAATTACTTGGTAAAGTCTGGGAAAAGGAAGAGATACCAGCAAAATGGAAGGAAGGATATCTGGTTAAGTTGCCTAAGAAGGGAAATTTACAAGAGTGCACAAATTATAGAGGAATAATGTTACTATCAGTGCCAGGAAAAGTATTAAACAGGATTATCCTTGAGAGATAAAAGAGTCCATAGACAAGAAACTGAGAGATGAACAAGCAGGTTTTCGACAAAACAGATCATGTACAGACCAGATAGCCACTTTGAGAATAATAGTTGAACAAAGTCTGGAAGGAATTCACCACTATACATCGGATTTGTGGACTACGAAAAGGCATTTGACAGTGTAGACAGAGAATCACTTTGGAAATTGATGAGGCATTATGGAGTTCCCCTGAAGATCATAAATTTAATAAAGAAAACATATGAAGACATGACATGCAGAGTTCTTCACGAAGGACAGCTTACAGAACCGTTTGGGATAAGAACAGGAGTGCGACAGGGATGCCTCTTGTCTCCATTTCTTTTCTTGCTGGCAATAGATTGGGTTATGAGATCATCGACAACACACAACAGAAATGGAATCCAGTGGACTCTGACTAAGCAGTTGGATGATCTGGATTTTGCTGATGACTTGGCTCTTCTGTCCCATAACCGTAATCAGATGCAGGACATATTTAAAACACTCGATGAGAGGTCACAGCAATTGGGTCTGAAAATACACAGGGAAAAGACAAAAATAATGAGAATAAATGCAGGTAATGATAACAGGGTTAAACTTGAAGAAACACCAATACAAGATGTAGAATCGTACACATATCTAGCTCTGAAATACAGACCTGTCTCATCTTCCAGGACCCCACTGAATACTTTCTTGTTCTCTCCTTACATGCCTTGATAACATCGTCCATGAGGAGTATGAAAAGATAAGGTGACAGGATATTGCCTTGTCTTACACCAGTGGTGGTCCTGAACTCTTCTGACTTATAGCTTGCTGTCCACACATAAGTAAGTAAGTAAGATTTAAGTTCAGTGGTTCTATAAAGTTATTGATTTTTTATCATTAGGGCTTTTATGAAGTTGGTTCATGGTGGTATTACCTACAGTAGCTAGATTCCTGACTGCAATCACAGTCACTCCTGATTTATCCAGGTGTGGGAAAAGGTTGTGTGGTGTGAGTAGAACTATCTCAGGGTTCCAAAGCTTTCTTTCCCTGATCCAAGTTTCTTGTCATCGATGAAAATGGAAGCTCTTCATGTAGACTATCCTAAAGAACCACTTGGCTGTACTTTGTTTCTAAAAAAACAAGATTTTGGCCAAGGTAAGCCTTTGCAACTACCGCTGCTAGCTCTACAAAATGGGTTCTCTCATGACCAAAGTTTTCTATTGCAGTGTCTGGGCTTAGTAAGTTCTAGGGTTAAATTCAAAAATCTCATTTTCAGCTGACAGATGTATGGGACCACACACCATCTTTCCTAAACAATTTCTCATCTTAAATTAATGAAATCCTGAACACTCTTCTCTTGAAAGAGTCTCAGGGATATACATTTTCTTTACCATGGGTTAAAAGCATAAAAACTAATTATAATCACTATTACTGCAAAGTAGCCACCATATCAATTCCATCCCATTAATGTTAGCTGCCCAGCAACTATCTGTTCTATTCAAGCCAGCAAGCACTTTGCACAGATGAGGGAAATTGATAGTAACAAGCTATTTTTGAATGACTGTAAACTCAACAGCTCTGTGCAGGTAAAATAAGATCTAGTGTGAAGGCAGGCGCACAGATACGGTAATTTATTGAACATTCCTTTATAAAGTAATTAAGTTAGGTTTAGTGACAGAAGATAGAATGAGAGAAAAATCTAGCCCATGACACACACCCATGAAGGAATACTGAAAAATAAATACTCATGAAAGCATTCACAGCCTCTGAAAATTTTCTTCACTCCAAAATTAATGTCAGCAAAATGTATTTGTGGGAATATTAGCTTAACTTAAGTCAAAGATTAGTGTTATATTTATAAGAGCTGAATATTATATTAAATTATTTTAATTATTAGACACATTAATTAATTGAGTGGTTCCATACAATTTTATAAACTGCTAAAATTGTTTATATCATGACTGTTTGTATGCTAAGAAAAGTTGCTATTATAGTTCTGAGTGCTTTTGGCTGACCACAAGGTTATAAACCTTGTAGCATGTAAGGTCAACTACTTTTGCTGTGGTGGAAATATCCACTGACCTTGTAATAGAAAAGAGGGAAATTTAAACTACTGTATGTGCATTCATCTTTATTCATTGGGCTAAAAGAATTTTTTACAAAATGATTTCACGCAAAGTACCATCCATGTGTAGATTTTCATTGTTTTATAATAGTTAAACAGCGTCAAATTATCCTTTAATTTGTGATAGAGGTGATTTATTTATTTCCTGAAAACCTGTTAAGGAGTAACTAAACATTATCTCCCCTTAATTTGATCTGTGCAGCATGCCTCGTTAATTTAGGAAAGTCAATTTTATGAGCTTAGCATAACAAGAACAGGAAGGCTTTGTCATACTTCATGAGAGAAAACTTTAAAAAGTCACCAGATGTTTGTATTTATTACGTGTTTTTTATTTAATTTTTTTTTTTTTTGTGACAGTAGATTTTGATTGGGATTGTTATACTTGAATAGGTAAGATAGAATATTGTTTAGTCATCTGATATAAGTATTTTTAGTCCCCCTGCTCGCTCTCCTCTATTATTCTTCTTCTTCTTTAATCCATAGCCGCCGACCATCAAAGCAGTCAGTGGCCATCACGCCTGGTGGCGTCTTGTAGGGCAGCAACAAATTGATTCCACTTTGTTCGGTTGGCGGCCATCCTTCATACATTGCCCCAACTCTGGTTCATTCTTTGCATCTCGGCTTCTGCAGTTCTCCTCCAAGTTGTTTTTGGTTGGCCTCTCTTTTGCTTTCGTTCGGGGGTCCATAGCATAGCTGTTCTTGTAATGGTATCAGGGTCCCTACTGAGGACGTGGCCAACCCAACTCCAGCGTCTGCCAGCTATGATCGTGTGCATGTCCTCCTGGTTACTCCGAATAAGTAGTTCTTGTTTGCTGATGATATTCGACTAAAAGATCCTTTACTCTGTCTGTTGTTTATGGCATGTAGGTCGTGCACCTGTTTGGAAAAAAATGACACTGAATACCAGTATTAAACTCTTATGTATTGTACCCAATGACTTGGAAACCCTCTGGCTTAAATTCAAGGTCATCATAAAGACAGCTGCTGCAGAAGCATGTGGTGAAGTCCGACTTGGGAACAAGAGAAAGAGGACACCTTGGTGGACAGAGGAAGTCAAAGAGAAAATAAGAGAGAAGAAAATGGCATGAAACAATACTTAGGAGCTAAAAACACAACAGGACAAATGGAGAAATATAGAGAATATGTGACACTCAGAACAGAAGCAAAGAACAAGGTGCTAGCAGCAAAACAGAAGTCCTGGGAAGAATTTGGAGAAAAGCTAGAAAAAGATGCACAAGAAAACCAGAAACTGTTCTATAAGACTCTAAAGAACATGAGGAAGGAGAAACAATGCCCTCTCAAATTAATAAAGGACAAGCAAGCCAAATTGCTTACTGCCCCAAAGGAAGTAATGGAAAGATGGAAAGAATATTTCTCAGAACTCCTGGATGGTGAGTATGGTGAAGCATCAGAAATGATAACCACTAGCACAGAAGATAAAACCAATGATGGCGAAGATGACATAAAGATGGAAAAACTGAAGGCAGCACTGGATACAATCAAGATGGGCAAAGCAGCAGGGCATGATGGTATAACACCCGAAATGGTTAAGTACATGGAACATCATGCGACCTATTACTCTTAAGGGTCCTACAGGCAGCGTTGTGCAACAAGACCATACCAAAGGATTGGGAGATTGCCATCATAACACTAATTTTCAAAAAGGGTGACAATCGACAATGTGGAAACCATAGAGGCATATCCCTTCTCAGTGTCCCTGGTCAAATCTACTCTAGAGTCTTAGAGCGGAGACTCCAACGCCTAGCTGAGCCACAATTGGATGAGGTCCAGTGCGGATTCCAAGCAAACCAAAGTACTCAAGACCTAATCTTCACACTCAGACAGCTGAGTGAAAAGACCCTTGAGTATAATAGTGAGATCCATCTTTGTTTCATAGATCTGGAAAAGGTGTTTGACAGAGTCCCCTGGAGCAAACTTTGGGACTGTTTGGCAAGGAAGAACATTCCAGCACATCTGATTCATGCTATACAGAGCTTCAACAAGTCTTGCAGAAATTATGTGAGGACAGCAAACCATAAGTCAGAAGAGTTCAGGACCACCACTGGTGTAAGACAAGGTGATATCCTATCACCTTACCTCTTCATACTCCTTATGGACGATGTCATCAAGGCATGTAAGGAGAGAACAAGAAAGTATTCAGTGTGGTACTGGAAGATGAGACAGGTTTGTATTTCAGAGCTGACATTTGCTGATGATGTTGCCCTGATTGCTAAATCAGAGGCACATCTCCAATCCAACCTGCAAGTCTGGAAGGAAGAGCTGGAGAAGAGAGGGATGGTCATAAGCAGCTCTAAAACAAAATCCATGGTGATATCATGAAAAGAAAGAAAACATCAGATTAAGCTGGGAGAACAGGTCCTGGAGCAGGTCAATAACTTTAAATAACTCGGAGCTATTAGACCAAAAGGGAATCATCAAAGAGGAGTTGGCCACTCGAAAAGCAACAGCTGTGAGACTTTTTCAGGCCATAAATCAAGGATTCCTCAGCAAGAGAGAGGTTGGTAAGAAAACACAGATGGCTATATACCGCTCCACCTATGTCCCAGTCTTGACATATGGATGCGAGTCATGGGCAATGACTACAACCCACAAAAGCCAGACCCAAACCTCAGAAATGAGTTGTTGAAGTAACAAGAAGAGACATGGTCCACAACCAGACGATACGTCAAGGCCTTAAATCCCACCTCCTGCAGACCCAAGTAGAACAGTCCCAACTAAGATGGTTTGGCCATGTCTGCAGAATGGGAGAAGATCAGCTACCATGACAAGCATGGGAAACAAAGAACCAGGGATCCAGACCCCCAGGATGACCCAGAGTCCGCTGGGAGGACAACATTAGACAATCTTTGAAGGACCGAGGACTAGAATGGAACCAGGCCAGGAGGAAGACAGCCGATAGGATAGTCTGGCGCTCTCTCTTCCAAACCTTTACACCTCACGGTAGAAGGGAAATGACTAAGTAAGTAAGTATTGTAAGCAGTAAGTCACAATCAATTTCATAATGATTATAAGCAACATGGTTGATAAAGTCGTTTATATAGGGAAGGCCGATAAGGCTGAGCTGGTTTAGAGCTGGTTATGTATTTTGTTTAATCGCGAATGCGTGCTTCGTCCGTTTATCATCTTGGAGTAAGGGTCAACGTTATATTGATTCATCATTTGTTGAATGTCCAAGAATACATTCGTTCCCTTCGGAGCTCATCATTATATATACATATTTTTCTTATCAGAAGAGTTCTTCATTTGCATAATCATCAACATTGGCAAATGCAGCAAATAGCTGTAACGTATCGATGTGATAAAGTCCTCAATTCAGAGTCCATGAATTTATTTACAGTTCACACATAAGACATTCACGTAGGTATACATCCAGATATAGTTCATTAGAAATTTACATGCATAGTATTCATGTCCGTCCGTGTCAAAACAATATGTCAGATGAACATCGTGGCTATATACGTGCGCTGTTGTAATCAACAGCCAGAAATGAGCACATGAGTTCTTGACAGCTACAATTTGAATCATAATGCGATTCTCCTTCCATCATTTAATTTGATTTAGTTAATCTCATACTTAGATTAATATCCGAACTGACCCTGAGTTCTACATCGATTCATCTATATAATATAGGCTATATACTCAGCCTTTTTTCCTTGGAAGAAATACAAGACACGACCTTCTTGCTTGACGGATAGCGTAACAAGGGCCATGTAACCAAGTCACCCAGCGTGACCTTCCCAACGCGAATGCGTCATAATCTCCGCATATATTTCGCGTTCAGTATACCGTAAAATATCGACATATTCTATAAATGTTAATGACCCCTAAACGTTGCGCATGGCTAAACCCCAGCAGACGCCGTCATTTAAAATAACACCGTAACAATGGTTTAATCAGGTTAAAAAATTATTCATTTCAACGCTTCAATAAAAAATGATGCAATCACTGTTGAGCGAAGAAGAAAACAAAAGTAGGTACATAATCTGTTAATATTTCTCAAACAGGGTGTATTAAATAACACTGAACAAATTGGGTCAGAACTCAGAATGGCATTGAAATAATCATGCCCAGGTAGCATTTACACATTCAACAATTTCTATGATTGAAAGATGGGCAGGTGGTATTTGAAACTATAATTGTGCATCTGAAATTGGAAATAGAAACTTGTTTGTTGTGAATTTCCCCATCTTTAATGTGCATATCCCCTTTAGAAAACAATAGTGCATAAATGTTAGAGTATGTGACCGAAATGTTAGGGCTAAGGCTGATAATAACATTACTGTAGTGAGATATCCGTGATACACTCGCCCAAATATAATTAGATTACCGCATTTTGAATTTTTCTTCACTACGCCTAGATAGATTTTCTTCATCTCGCCACCATTTGCCCTACCCTGCTTATATTTTTTTAAAAGTCCAATTTTAGTGACGTAAGTTACCGTTTCTAACCCGCTACAATAAGAATTTGAAAATTGTCAAGGACGATAAAATCTAATGCAAAAATTGGACACTCCTTGAATTTTTTTTAACTAACGTATTCTAAGAATCTATTATTAGTTACAACATGCGACAGTGTCGTTAGACGTCATTTTTTCAGAACGTCGCATTTTCAAAAACGCCAGAGAGCTGATTGCGTTTTTTAAACTATTAACGCCAAGCGATGGTACCCACCCCCTTACTACAAGGTTTTTCTTTACTCTGTCCTAATTTTTTAAATATAACATAAAAGCGTTTTGGGCAGACGGCAAACACGTGTTTCTTTCGAAAAGAGATGGGAGATATAGAGAGAGAGGGGGTTAGTATGGAAAAGTCTACAACCACTTGGGTATTTGCAAACTGAAACTAAGGAACGAATGAGTGAAGGGGGGAGCGAATGGGACTAAAGAAAGACAGAAAACATAAATAATGTAATGCATTCTATAGAAGGATGAATAAAAAGGAAAAGACAGAAAGGAATTAAAAGCAATAATGTTGTTTATTTAATACTAGACTATTTCCCATAAAAACGTACCTAGACTTATAAATAAAGAGAAAAGTACAAAGATGAAAACTTAGATAAAGACGTAGATGAAAATATACTGGATAAATAAAGGGTTCAAAAGTGACTGAGTTATCGCATAAAATAAAATTGACCAAACATACAGACGATCACACTGGTATCCCAGCTCGATTTAAAAGTAACATTTTTCTAGTCGTTGCTTGGAAACAAGTCACATTGACTTGCCTCTTTTTTGGTAGACACTAATAGGAGGAAGGGAGAGGTATAACTGTGACGTTTTGCCCCTCCTAAAGCGACTGACGAACTTATTTGAAAAGCGTAAATAAAGGTTGGGATTTTCAAAAATAAATGTCAAATCGCTGTAGTTTAAACTGATTGGTTAATGTTAGAATAGACATAGAGGGAAATAAAACCACCGCAGCTATTATGCAGGGTACCACTTGAGAGAGATTTTTCATACACAGAAGGTTCAGAGCAGTTAATAAGCAAATTGCCTTTGCGTCTGAAGCAGTGGCTGTCTAAAAGTGACCATTGACAGCCTGTTAAACCTTAACAAAGTGTGTGATTATTTCATTGATTGCGGTAAGATGCATAACCTTTTTAATACATTATTTGATGAAGAGGCTACCCCAGATAGGGCGCCATAACCTTGTGTGTGTACGACATTTTGCCTTTGTGGAAGATTGTGACATACTAGGAGCAGAGTCATGTCTAAGAAGACTTAGGAAGCAAATCAAACTAAATTTGAGTTGAATATTGTCATACATATGTTGATTGTAAGACCAGAAAGTCACTGGCAGGCCTATTGATATATTAACCTTGGAGAAAAGAAAAGATTGTAATTCAGCTGAATAAGATGATGTATATTAACAGGGGCGTTGAGACTATGTGGAAAAGAAGATACCCACTATTTATGAAGAAGTCACAATAAAGTTAAAAACTGTAGCTAATTTAGTTAGCTCTTCTATCTGATCACAATACTTGTTTAATGATGTTAAATTGGGAGTGGTGGAGACCATTAACTAGGGACTTAGGAAGGCCTGTTCCTCTTGTTTCAGGGTTACATCGCCCAATTTCAAGTTGGTCAAAAGTCGGAGCTGCAGAAGTTGAGGCAATCTACCGGTTGTTTCTTTATCAAATCATACCAGTATTCGCAGTTTCCAGAATACACTGCCGTGGAGAAGTGTGCAGTGTTCTCGATCCAGTCATCCAGGGTCTACAAGGATTCTAAGCTAAGCCTATATCTAGCGGGCTTATGCAGACTCAAATGAATTTAATCTCCACCCTATTCAGTAACAGTTTGTGAAATGATGTGAAAACCAGTTTTTTCCCCAATATTGACTCTTCGTATAACAGGGGTTTTTCCACCAGGGAATAACAGTTTAGAAACTTTAACATATTAAAACATATTGGACAGATGTCCTTCTTGTGTATTTAATTGGATAAAACCATATTTTCATTTTAAGTTAAACATTCCTGTCCTAAAAAATTTGAGGGACAGGAAATTAAATTATATATACATATATATATATATAATAACTTTAAACCCAGTCTTGTTTATTTAATTTTAGTAATTTACATGTGTATTTGTTTAAAGCAATTATCACAACAGTTCCATTACCCTAGACACCAAGCCATATAAATTAACATCACAAACACTAGTTACCCAAAATAAATCGCAGAGTGAGATCGTAGGGTGGTAGCAGTCAGGTACCCTGAGAACACCAACTTCAACTATTAGACTCAGGGACTTGCATAGCTGACCTCACTCTGTAGACACATTCTGACCACCTTTTATTTAACATCAAAATCCACCACAATTACATGTAGTGTGTTCATGTATATACCATTGTATACATTAGAATTGTCATTATTTTGGTACATTATATGATCACCAAAAATATGTCATTATCATGTTTTAACAAATTATATTACCAAATCTGCTTTACCATACATGGTTTTAACATTACTTACTTACTTACTTACTTAGTCGTTCCCCTTCTACCGTGAGGTGTAGAGGTTTGGAAGAGAGAGCGCCAGACTATCCTATCGGCTGTTTTCCTCCTGGCCTGGTTCCATTCTAGTCCTCGGTCCTTCAAAGATTGTCTAATGTTGTCCTCCCAGCGGACTCTGGGTCGTCCTGGTGGTCTGGATCCCTGGCTCTTTGTTTCCCATGCTTGTCGTGGTTGCCGATCTTCTCCCATTCTGCAGACATGGCCAAACCATCTTAGTTGGGACTGTTCTACTTGGGTCTGCAGGGGTGGGATTTAAGGCCTTGACGTATCGTCTGGTTGCGGACCATGTCTCTTCTTGTTACTTCAACCACCTTCCTCAGATACCTCATTTCTGAGGTCTGGATCTGGCTTTTATGGGTTGTAGTCATTGCCCATGACTCGCATCCATATGTCAAGACTGGGACATAGGTGAAGCGGTATACAGCCATCTTCGTTTTCTTACCAACCTCTCTCTTGCTGAGGAATCCTCGATTTATGGCCTGAAAAAGTCTCCCAGCCGCTGCTTTTCGAGTGGCCAACTCTTCTTTGATGCCTCCCTTTCGGTCTATAATAGCTCCGAGGTATTTAAAGTGGTCGACCTGCTCCAGGACCTGTTCTCCCAGCTTAATCTGATGTCTTCTTTCTTCTCGTGATATCACCATGGATTTTGTTTTAGAGCTGCTTATGACCATCCCTCTCTTCTCCAGCTCTTCCTTCCAGACTTGCAGGTTGGATTGGAGATGTGCCTCTGATTTAGCAATCAGGGCAACATCATCAGCAAATGCCAGCTCCGAAATATAGACCTGTCTCATCTTCCAGTACCCCACTGAATACTTTCTTGTTCTCTCCTTACATGCCTTGATGACATCGTCCATAAGGAGTATGAAGAGGTAAGGTGATAGGATATCACCTTGTCTTACACCAGTGGTGGTCCTGAACTCTTCTGACTTATGGTTTGCTGTCCTCACATAATTTCTGCAAGACTTGTAGAAGCTCTGTATAGCATGAATCAGAGGTGCTGGAATATTCTTCCTTGCCAAACAGTCCCAAAGTTTGCTCCAGGGGACCCTGTCAAACGCCTTTTCCAGATCTATGAAACAAAGATGGATCTCACTCTTATACTCAAGGGCCTTTTCACTCAGCTGTCTGAGTGTGAAGATTAGGTCTTGAGTACTTCGGTTTGCTCGGAATCCGCACTGGACCTCATCCAATTGTGGCTCAGCTAGGCGTCGGAGTCTCTGCTCTAGGATTCTAGAGTAGATTTTACCAGGGACACTGAGAAGGGATATGCCTCTATGGTTTCCACACTGTCGATTGTCACCCTTTTTGAAAATTGGTGTTATGATGGCAATCTCCCAATCCTTTGGTATGGTCTTGTTGTACCACGCTGCCTGTAAAACCCAATAGGTCGCCTGATGCTCCCATGAACTTAACCATTTCTGGTGTTATACCATCATGCCCTGCTGCTTTGCCCATCTTGATTTTCTCCAGTGCTGCCTTCAGTTCTTCCATCTTTATGTCATCTTCACCATCATTGGTTTTCTCTTCTGTGCTAGTGTTTATCATTTCTGATGCTTCACCATGCTCACCATCCAGGAGTTCTGAGAAATATTCTTTCCATCTTCCCATTACTTCCTTCGGGGCAGTAAGCAATTTGCCTTGCTTGTCCTTTATAAATTTGAGAGGGCATTGTTTTTCCTTCCTCATGTTCTTTAGGGTCTTATAGAACAATTTCTGGTTTTCTTGTGCATCTTTTTCTAGCTTTTCTCCAGATTCTTCCCAGGACTTCTGTTTTGCTGCTAGCACTTTGTTCTTTGCTTCTGTTCTGAGTGTCACATATTCTCTCTATTTTTCCATTTGTCCTGTTGTGGTTTTAGCTCCTAAGTATTGTTCCATGCTATTTTCTTCTCTCTTATTTTCTCTTTGACTTCCTCTGTCCACCAAGGTGTCCTCTTTCTCTTGTTCCCAAGTCGGACTTCACTGCATGCTTCTGCAGCAGCTGTCTTTATGATATCCTTGAATTTAATCCAGAGGGTTTCCAAGTCATCAGGTCATTCTTCTGTGTTGCTCACCGCTGCAGCAATAAGCCCCTGATATCTGGTCTTAATTTCTGGCTCTCTCAGCTTGTAGGTCCTAATGCTCATTTCTCCTGCTCGTTTACTTGGTTTCTTGCGTGATGTTGGGCAGTTCCTAGGCTGAGCAACTCTTTCAATTGTTCTTTGGTTTTAACATTACTCCTAGCTGTATTTCTCAATTGTAATTCATGCTCATATATAACTATTAGTTTAAGTAGTAGAAAATAGCCATAAGTAATTATTTCTCAACTCATTTTTCAATAATTTGTATTTGAAGAATGCTGCACATAAAATTCAGTGATGCCCATGTTCTATGACATGTCTACTTTAGATATATGTACAATGTGAATTCAATGTTACTTGACATGTAGTAGTAATTTTTACTAATGCACACTGTACAAAACTTACTTACTTACTTAGTCGTTCCCTTCTAGCATGAGGTGTAGAGGTTTGGAAGAGAGAGCGCCAGACTATCCTATCGGCTGTCTTCCTCCTGGCCTGGTTCCATTCTAGTCCTCGGTCCTTCAAAGATTGTCTAATGTTGTCCTCCCAGCGAACTCTGGGTCGTCCTCGGGGTCTGGATCCCTGGTTCTTTGTTTCCCATACTTGTCATGGTAGCTGATCTTCTCCCATTCTGCAGACATGGCCAAACCATCTTAGTTGGGACTGTTCTACTTGGGTCTGCAGGAGGTGGGATTTAAGGAATTGACGTATTGTCTGGTTGCGTACCATGTCTCTTCTTGTTACTTCAACCACCTTCCTCAGATACCTCATTTCTGAGGTTTGGATCTGGCTTTTGTGGGTTGTAGTCATTGCCCATGACTCGCATCCATATGTCAAGACTGGGACATAGGTGGAGCGGTATACAGCCATCTTCGTTTTCTTACCAACCTCTCTCTTGCTGAGGAATCCTCGATTTATGGTCTGAAAAAGTCTCCCAGCTTCTGCTTTTCGAGTGGCCAACTCTTTTTTGATGCCTCCCTTTCGGTCTATAATAGTTTCGAGGTATAAGTGGTCGACCTGCTCCAGGACCTGTTCTCCCAGCTGTACAAAACAAATAGTAGAAATATAAGCATAATTGCTTGCCAGTTTATCTTTCTATAATTCATACCTTATGTACATGTACATTTGAACACAATGTTCCTTGATAATTTATCAATAGTAATTTATGCCCATGCATGCTATATAGTGAAAGTACAGGTCCATACCCTTTTATCTGAACACCCACGTGCATGGAGGCCTATCCTGAGTCATTCCTATATGACCACCAGTTATGCACAATGCTATAATATACGTACAAATGTGGAAGTGAATCTCTGTCTGTGAGGCTAATTACATCCTCATTGACTCTTTATATCATCCACGCACTTTCAGGGATTCCACTTGTGATGAAACTTGTTGAGGACCCAGCATTGCATATTATTAAGATTGACAATTTGGAGCAGGAATAGCAATACAAAAATTTAAAATTTACAAAAGATTTAAAGTAACAGGTAATACATCCATCTTTACAGCAGAATTAGTGGAAATCTTAAAAGCTTTAGAAAAAGTTGTAGTTATATATTGTTACGGAACTTGTTCCCCAGTATAATGAGCTAGATTTTGTGAAGCATCTTACTGTCTAATGTTTGGATTATAACTTGGAAGAACAGTCTCCCTCCAGACAGTACATACACAAATGAATAACTTGACAGAAGTTTGGGCCACAGTTCCATACATATAATCTCAATAGCATAGTCCTGGACATCAGTAACAGTAGTACAACATACTTGCATTGTTAAAATATGTGGTACAGTCATTCTAACGTACTGTCAAAAACTGCATTCAATGTAAGTGTGGCATTCACCCCTCACACATATATCTCTTTAAGTCTGCATTCAATGTAAGAGCAGCATTCACTCCTCGCACATATATCTCTCTCTGGTCTAATCACCATGCATCCAAGTTCCTCCAGAACTTCACAGCATGGGAAAACCACAGCACACTTATAAACAATAATGCATAATGGTCTTACCATAGACCTCCTTCTGGCACGGAAAAATGGCGCGCCTCTTAATCCATCCACTTCCAAGCACAGGAGAGGACACAACACGCTGGTAAATAACAATATATGAAGGCCTTGTAGATGCACATTACGCGGAACATCATCGCGTCACATCCAGTATATCAAAATCACAGACACTATTCACATACTCAAGTAAACACCAACCGTCTCCGACGACGGATGGCCACAGACTCCCCTAACATCTCAGTACACTTCTCAGACAAGTATCATCATCATAACCCTCCACTCTCAAAGGAGCATAGGCCTTCAACAAACACCTGCCAAGTCCTCCTGTTACGTGCCATCATCTCAAGTTCTTTCCACATTTTCCTCATCATTTTCACCTCTGTTTCCAGCTCTCTTCTCCATGTGCTTCTTGGTCTACCTCTGCCTCTCTTGCCTTGGGGGTTCCAGAACAAGGACTGCCTTTTAATGCTATCAACAGGTTTTCTCAGTGTGTGTCCTATCCATCGCCATCGTCTTCTTCTCATCTCTTGTTCCACTGGCACTTGTCTAGTTCTTGTCCTCAGTTCCACGTTGGTAACCTTGTCATACCATTTTAATCCCTCTATTCTACGCAAGCACCCATTTATGAAAGTCTGTAACTTTTTGGTTGTTGCCTTTGTTGTTCTCCATGTCTCAGAGCCATACAATAGGACTGACTTCACATTTGAGTTGAAGATTCTTATTTTCATGTTGGATCCGATTTCTCTTGATCTCCATATATTTCCCAATGCAATGAAAGCTCCTCTTGCTTTTTGTATTCTTATTTTGATATCACTGTCTGTCCCTCCAACTTTGTCTATACTTCTTTGATCCTTAGTCGCCGACCGTCAAAGCAGTCAGTGGCCATCACGCCTAGTGGCATCTTGTAGGGCAACAACAAATTGATTCCACTTTGCTCGGTCGGTGGCCATCCTTCGTACAGTGCCCCAACTCTGGTTCATTCTTGTATCGTGTTTTGCGGTCAGGACGTCCGTTCTCATGTCAGTGGCTTCCTTTCGGCTTTCACCACTGACAGTCATACGAGCCTCAGACTCCGGATGTCCGTCCCACAGCAAAGTTTGCTTATTCATTGTTGTTTCCGTAACTTCAATTTTTTTTACATAGACAGGGGTGTCAGCCCTATGCTAAAACCCCCAACCTGGAGGACCAGGGTTTTGTCTATACTGCTGCCAAGATATGTGTATGATTCTACATCTTGTATTGGTGTTTCTTCAAGTTCAGCCCTGTAATCATTACCTGTTTTTATGCTCATTGTTTTTGTCTTTTCCTTGTGAATTTTCAGACCCAATTGCTGTGACCTCTCATTGAATGTTTTCAATTTGTTCTGCATCTGATTACGGTTATGAGACAGAAGAGCCAAGTCATCAGCAAAATCCAGATCATCCAACTGCTTAGTCAGAGTCCACTGGATTCCATTTCTGTTGTGTGTTGACGATGTTCTCATAACCCAGTCTATTGCTAGTATAAAAAGAAATGGAGACAAGAGGCATCCATGTTGCACTCCTGTTCTTATCCCAAACGGTTCTGTAAGCTGTCCTTCATGAAGAACTCTGCATGTCATGTCTTCATATGTTTTCTTTATTAAATTAATGATCTTCAGGGGAACTCTATAATGCTTCATCAATTTCCAAAGTGATTCTGTCTACAATGTCAAATGCCTTTTTGTAGTCCACAAATCCGATGTATAGTGGTGAATTCCATTCCAGACTTTGTTCTATTATTCTCAAAGTGGCTATGTGTTCTGTACAGGATCTGTTTTGTCGAAAACCTGCTTGTTCATCTCTCAGTTTCTTGTCTATGGACTCTTTTAATCTCTCAAGGATAATCCTGTTTAATACTTTTCCTGGCACTGATAGTGACATGATTCCTCTATAATTTGTGCACTCTTGTAAATTTCCCTTCTTAGGCAACTTAACCAGATATCCTTCCTTCCATTCTGCTGGTATCTCTTCCTTTTCCCAGACTTTACCAAGTAATTTATATAACATCTCTGTAGCCATGTTGATATCTGCTTTGATGGCTTCTGCTGGAATGCCATCAGGTCCAGACGCTTTTCCTTCTCTTAGAAGCTTTATGGCT
Source organism: Oreohelix idahoensis (assembly GCA_024509875.1). NCBI lineage: Eukaryota > Metazoa > Mollusca > Gastropoda > Stylommatophora > Oreohelicidae > Oreohelix > Oreohelix idahoensis. The sequence continues at coordinate 338,807 of JAMPIV010010095.1, read as the reverse complement.
TTCTTTATCTTCTTCTTCCTTCTTCCTCGTTCTCCCTGAAAAGGACGGTGGTTGCGTTGTGTCTATTTACGCTGTAGCTGTGATATCTGCACCTTTCGGTCGACACATCCGACTTCAGCACGGCATTTTTTGGGACCGGGTTTGCCTTCCCTCTGCGATACGTACTCGCTCAGCCAGACTGCACTGCTGCAGACTGTTTCCAGGACCACCACGTGGAGGTGGAGTACAGTCTTGGTCAGCTCTGGTTCGCTGACCCTGATGCAAGCAGTCAAGCTATGGGTCGCTGACTGCATTCTCTATTGCTACATCTTTTGGTCCCTGGCTTTCTTTATTACTTCCTTCATTGGTCTTTCACCGTTAATTTGTAGCTCTTCTTCTGCTGGCTGGATGTCCGGGGGGGCTTTGTGGAGCTGGTCTATTGAGAAGGTCCTCAAAATATTCTGTCCACCTCTTCATTTGCTCTTGTATATTGCTGAGTAGTTTTCCATTCTTGTCTTTTATGAGGCAACTTGTTTACTTGTATTTCCTGTTAGCTTCTTTGTGCTGTTATACAGTTCTCTCCTATTTCCTTTGGCTGCAGCATCTTCTGCCTCTCTTGCCAACTCCTCAATATACTTCCTCTTGTCTCTTTTGATACTTCTTTTTACTTCTTTGTTTGCTTCTCTGTACACTTCTTGAGCCTTGGCTTTGGAACTTTTGCTGGTGTTTAAATCTGCTTTCTTGTTTTTTTCTGTCTTTTATCTTATTGATGGTTTCTGTTGTTATCCATGCTTTTTGTTGTCGTTTCCTTTTCCCCAGTATTTCTTCACATGTCTCATTCCATACAGTTTTGATTTGCTGCCAATAGTCTTCTGTATTCTCTACATCTTCCAGCTGTTGGAGCACTTGGAATTTGTTGGATATTGTGACTGCAAATTTGTCTCTTGTTTCTTGATTTCTTAGATTTTCTACATTAAATTTTTGTCTATAATTTTGCATTTTTACATCTCTCTTGAGTTTCTTTTTTACTTTGGCTATCAGAAGGTGGTGATCTGATGCCACATCTGCTCCTCTATATACCTTTACATCCTGCAATGATGATCTAAAGTTATTGTTTATGCATATATGATCAATCTGATTTTCTGTTCTATGGTCTGGTGATATCCATGTTGCGTTGTGTATTCTCTTATGTGGAAACATGCTTCCTCTTATAGCCAGTTGATTTGAAGCACAGAAGTTTGAGAATAGTTCCCCATTTTCATTCATTATTCCTAGCCCATGTTTTCCCATGACTTCTTTAAAGCCGGTGTTGACTGTACCGATCTTTGCATTCATGTCACCCATCAAAATTGTGATGTCTCTTCTTTTTACTTTTTCCATAATTTCCTATAGTCTAGTATAAAATGCTTCTTTCACAGACTCTTCTTTGTCATTAGTTGGTGCATAACATTGAATGACATTTACATTTATTTTCTTTTTAGCTGTTTTAAAAGTAGCTGTAATTATTCTGGGTCCAACGGCTTCCCATTCAATGAGTGCTTTCTGTGCTTCTTTAGATAACATAAGAGCTGCCCCTTCACTGTGGTGTGAACTTTTGTCTTCATGTCCTGAGGACAGCACCAATTCATTTGTGATGAGTTTCTTCCTGTCTACCCCTTCCACTTTGTTTCGCACATTCCCAGAACCTCGATTTTATATTCCCTCATTTCTGCTGCTACTTGTGCCACTTTCCCTTGTTCGTTTAATGTCCGAACATTCCAGGTGCCAAATCTGGAAGTTCTCCTAGAAGAAAGAAGGTTAGTCAGTAACACAGACTCCTTTCTGCTTTCTCTGTGTTGCATCATACGCCTCCCTGCGAGAGGACCTTCCCCTGTTTGGGTGGCTGTGTTTTATTTTCCTTAATTGACTTGTCCATGTTTGTTGAAGTTTTTTGTTTTTTAAAATTTGTTACAGGATGGGGTAACCAGCCCCATGCCCAACCCTCCTTAGTCGCTTTCTACGAATTGCATGGCAGGGAACAGTGTTACTATTCTTTGCTCCCCTTTCGGCCCCCAGTATCACACGGGTGTCAGACAAGTATGCTAACTACATTCACTCTGCACACTCTTCATATGTGCCCATAAACCTTGATTCACACATGTACGCCCCTGAGTATTCTTCAACCATGCTACGTGCTTCTAACAGTGAACTTTAAATGCAACATTCCAAGCTTGCATACTTCAATAATAATACACTCTAAACAGGTTACACCATTCTCTTCCCACACACATGTACACACATCATGTATATATATATATATATATATATATATATATATATATATATATATATATATATATATATATATATATATATATATATATATATATAAAAGGCAGTTCCCAAATATTTGTTCTATGTACAGTTAAATGTACTGTGATCTTTTATCATGAAATTTGGCAGTCGTTGCTTATGGTCTTACGGTAATGCTAACATGTTATTTTGTAACAAAGAGTTTTAGTTGTGACAGAAAAGATTATTAAAAGTATTTCTCTTATATTCATGTTACCTAGAATGGGACTTAATTTGTTCTGGCATGAGAAATAATCTAACTTAGTGAGGTTATCAGATTCAAAGGAAGTAATCTGAGTGATAAAAGATTACTTAATATATGTGATTATCAACATCACTCTTCTTTATTTTACAACACAATTAAAAGTATCAACTGTACACTTTTAGTGTAAATGAAAATCTTAAAAAATTAAGTTTTTTTTCAGCATTAATATTCATATTGCAAAATTGTGATGCAATTAATTTTAAAATACAGGTTCTAATTGTAACAGAACTGTAATAATAATAATAATAATACCCCCTACAGTCATAACTGACTATGGGAATTCGCAGGAGTTGTCAGAATAATGTCGAATCAACAGTAGACTGCCTTAGGGACTCTGACTCCGGATTTATCCTCAGGGTTTACTCCCGAAGCCAATTCCATAAATGGATATTCCCGCAAGGCAGCGGTGGTTTGAATTCAGAGTTCAACAGAACTGTATTAAAACACAATAAAATTAATGACAGTCACAGTTACCCATGAGCATTGGATGCCTCTGTTATTTTTTTTTTTATGCATTATAATATAAGTGACTCCAACACTCTTATTAACCAACAAAATAGGAAAGTTACATTTTATCAGAGCTGATTGCGATTGTTTCAGATTATTGCTATAGAAGTGGCCATTTTGTAAACATATAACTATCAGACACGCCTTTATATACTAGCTAGGGTGGAGGAAGAAATAAGGTGCTAACTACCTTCCCCTTCACCGCTAAGGCTATCCCATCGTTGTCCTAAATAACTTATAACAAGAAACTACACATAGGCTCGTATTGCCAGAGGCATGACACAACAGCAGTGGGTGACATATGACTAATGCTCATGAAACAGCTTATATCCCATTTATTCAACTAAACACATAACCACACATGGACTGATGAAAATACAACATTACGACAATATACATGCCACAACAGGGATGCATGTACTAACATCAATCTACAGAACGGGTAAACTGGCTACCACAATCCTAAAATGGACATCGCGCCATCATGCGGGATCAACCTACATAGTAACACTGACTATGAAAATGCACCAAACTCAACGCTAAGTAATTAACCACTTCCCTGGAATCCTTAATAGCAGAAATAGCTAACGTTAGGAATATGGCTGAGATGGCGGGCACTGCGTGACTCTTAGATATGACAGACATCCGAAGCTGGCATACCAGAAACTACCTCCGCCATGGATGGCAGTCAAATCTCTCCTGACTAAATTCATGCCCTCCTTGCACAGTCCGTTATTTCTGCTGATCACATGACTATCAGGACAGTTTTGGACTGTCTAACAACATAGAAATACGCCGTGACAATAACCAACTCAATTTTTTTTTTAAACAGGTGGAGACAGTCCCATGGCACATACTGCTGTAGAGTTGTTAAGTGATAAAACAAATATGCAGACCACCAAGAACCACTTTTGTCAATAGTGAAACGTCGAAAGCTTGCCTGGTTTGGGCATGTAACTCGTCATGACTCCCTTTCGAAAACGATCCTTCAGGGAACAGTCGAAGGTAAACGGAGAAGAGGAAGGCAGAGAAAATCCTGTTCTGATAACATCAAAGAATGGGCAGGACACGGTTTTTTCCACACTTGTACGCATTGCTGAGGATAGAGAGCAGTGGAGGACCCTGTCTGCTGATGCTTCCACCATGGCACCCCTACGACCCATGACGGGTTACGGGCTGAGATGATGATGATGAAAACAAATATTGCTGAATGTGCATTGAAATGTATTCATGCATTATCCACAGGCAGTGTATACCTCATGCTTTACAATTTTTCTGTGGGTACATAATTTGTCTTTTTTTTAAATTACGTTCTGAAAGAGCCAACAAATTTAGTGTCTAGTTTTACATACAATTGCAGGAATCACTGAAATTGGGAAAATCTCATTTTATCAAAAACAAAGTTTGAATTTTACTGACACAGTACTGTTACTCCACAGATCTATCAGGTAATGTCATGAGGTTCTTTTCTTGTAAAAAAAAGTTGTAGTACTGACAAAAAAAAATTATTACTAGTTAACAATATAATATTTGTAATCATTTCAGGACTGTTTGGAGGGAAGTAATTTGGACATAAATTATTACTCATTTCTGACTCCCAAGGGCAGTAATCAAACAATAAAAATTTCAATGAATATATGCAATTAGCGACCATATTAAAAAACAATATTTTGTGACACCATTTAAAATTATTAAATGTATAGTATTAGTTTCATAGTACGCAATGCACCATGAACAATTAACATATCAGACAGAAACCAATACTTTTTAAATAATCTTAAGTTGCATAACTTTTAAAGCATTTTTAATATGATGCCACAAAACATACAGAATTAAAATTGTTTGTGCATGCTATCCCCTGACCTAATGGTCCTTTTATATTTGGACATGCGCCCTAATATAACCATACGCCCTAATATAACCATGTGCCCTAATATAACCATGCGCCCTAATATAACCATGTGCCCTAACATAACCATGCGCCCTAATATAACCATGCGCCCTAATATAACCATACGCCCTAATATAACCATGTGCCCTAATATAACCATACGCCCTAATATAACCATGTGCCCTAATATAACCATGCGCCCTAATATAACCATGCGCCCTAATATAACCATGTGCCCTAACATAACCATGCGCCCTAATATAACCATGTGCCCTAATATAACCATGTGCCCTAATATAACCATACGCCCTAATATAACCATGTGCCCTAATATAACCATGCGCCCTAATATAACCATGCGCCCTAATATAACCATGTGCCCTAATATAACCATGCGCCCTAATATAACCATGCGCCCTAATATAACCATGCGCCCTAATATCCGGCTTTTGTCTAAGATCATTGTGTCTTAGCCAGGGCCGGGGTTAGGCGTGCTCCACAGCAACCTCATGCGAGGAAAGAAAAATAAAATAATATCCGGCCTTTGTCTAAGATCATTGTGTCTTAGCCAGGGCCGGGGTTAGGCGTGCTCCACAGCGACCTCATGCGAGGAAAAAAAAATAAAATAATATCCGGCCTTTGTCTAAGATCATTGTGTCTTAGCCAGGGCCGGGGTTAGGCGTGCTCCACAGCGACCTCATGCGAGGAAAAAAAATAAAATAATATCCGGCCTTTGTCTAAGATCATTGTGTCTTAGCCAGGGCTGGGGTTAGGCGTGCTCCACAGCGACCTCATGCGAGGAAAAAAAAAAAAAATAATATCTGGCCTTTGTCTAAGATCATTGTGTCTTAGCCAGGGCCGGGGTTAGGCGTACTCCACAGCGACCTCATGTGAGGAAAGAAAAATAAAATAATATCCGGCCTTTGGCTAAGATCATTGTGTCTTAGCCAGGGCCGGGGTTAGGCGTGCTCCACAGCAACCTCATGCGAGGAAAGAAAAAGAAAATAATATCTGGCCTTTGTCTAAGATCACTGTGTCTTAGCCAGGGCTGGGGTTAGGCGTGCTCCACAGCGACCTCATGCGAGGAAAAAAAAATAAAATAATATCTGGCCTTTGTCTAAGATCATTGTGTCTTAGCCAGGGCCGGGGTTAGGCGTACTCCACAGCGACCTCATGTGAGGAAAGAAAAATAAAATAATATCCGGCCTTTGGCTAAGATCATTGTGTCTTAGCCAGGGCCGGGGTTAGGCGTGCTCCACAGCAACCTCATGCGAGGAAAGAAAAAGAAAATAATATCTGGCCTTTGTCTAAGATCACTGTGTCTTAGCCAGGGCCGGGGTTAGGCGTGCTCCACAGCGACCTCATGCGAGGAAAGAAAAATAAAATAATATCCGGCCTTTGTCTAAGATCATTGTGTCTTAGCCAGGGCCGGGGTTAGGCGTGATCCACAGCGACCTCATGCGAGGAAAGAAAAATAAAATAATATCCGGCCTTTGTCTAAGATCATTGTGTCTTAGCCAGGGCCGGGGTTAGGCGTGATCCACAGGGGTCTCTTGCGAGGAGAGATAAATAAATCAGTATCCGGCCTTTGTCTAAGATCATTATGTCTTAGCCAGGGCCGGGGTTAGGCGTGCTCCACAGCAACCTCATGCGAGGAAAGAAAAATAAAATAATATCCGGCCTTTGTCTAAGATCATTGTGTCTTAGCCAGGCCGGGGTTAGGCGTGCTTCACACCAACCTCATGCGAGGAAATGGCCAGGGTTAGGCGTGCTCCACAGCGACCTCATGTGAGGAAAAAAAATGCGACCTCATGCGAGGGAAACAAAACAAAAATAATAATATAACTGACTAGGTTGAACGGTACGCGCCTCCCCAAAACGAGGCAAACGTTTTACACATTAAAAAAAATTCCATGCTATAATTATCTGAAGTTTTTATTATTATTTTTATTCAATGAATTTCAGGTGACCATTCCTGTAACCAGCGACACCGCCTATACTCTAGTGTTGACATTCCAGATGTGAAAATTATGAACAGTTTCATAAAGAGTGAACCAAAGCAAAATGCTGCATTCAATGAAGTCTTGCCAGAATTCACTGAAAACATTGTGAGTGAAATGAAAGCTGATGTAAGTACGGCAACTGCAACACTAAATACAGACAATAACATTGAATCAAGATTAAAAGAGGTACAATCACTGAATGTCACAGACTCTGAGATAATGACTGTAGACATAAATCTGACTCCTGAGATTGATACTGCAGTCTTACAAAATGAAAACTGCAGCAGGAAATCAACAATAGTCTATGATGATTGTACTCTCAACAGTGGAAGTAGAGAAGGTTTTAAATTGTGTGGCAGTGTACAATCAGATGACATAATAATAAGTACAAAAGAGAAACTTTTCAGCTGTCTTGTTTGTGGAGTACAGGTTAGCAAGAAAAGTGACCATGATGAACATGAACTTTCACATATGAGAGAAAAGTGTTATATAAGTAATGTTGGTAATGTAGAATTAGCTACAAAATCCAGTCTATGTCAACAAGAAAGAATACAAAATGCACAGAAGCATTATAAATATGATCTCATTGGTATGGGGGCTGCTCAATTTCGTTATCCAAAGGCACATGTAATGCAGCATAAAGAAGAACTGCCTAACAAGTGTGGTTGTCTTAGTAGGTTTTCTTGTACTGATTATCCAAAGAAACACATAATGCAGCATAATGGTGAGACACATTACAAATATGATGTCAGTGGAGCAGAATTTTGTCAAAGTGATCACAAGGTGACAAATACAGAAGGAGAATCTTGCATGTGTGAAGAACTTACAGGACAAAAACTTCATTTAAAATGGTACAAAAGTCGACATGCAGAAGAAAAACCTTATAAGTGTGATGTTTGTGGAGCAGGATTTTCTTATAGTGGTGCTTTAAACAAGCACAAAAGAACACACACAGGAGAGAAACCTTATAAGGGTAATGTTTGTGGAGCATTATTTTCTCAGAGTGGTACTTTAGAGAGTCATAAAAGGACACACACAGGAGAGAAACCTTATATGTGTGATGTTTGTGGAGCAGAATTTTCTCAAAATTATCATTTAAAGAGTCACAGAAGGACACACACAGGAGAAAAACCTTATAAGTGTGATGTTTGTGGAGCAGGATTTTCTTATAGTGGTGCTTTAAACAAGCACAAAAGAACACACACAGGAGAGAAACCTTATAAGTGTGATGTTTGTGGAAGAGGATTTTCTGTAAATAGTACTTTAAAGGATCACAAAAGGACACATACAGGAGAGAAACCTTATAAGTGTGGTGTTTGTGGAGTAGAATTTTCCCACAGTAGTGCTTTAAAGAGTCATAAAAGGACACATACAGGAGAGACACCTTATAAGTGTGATGTTTGTGGAGCAATATTTTCTCAGAGTGGTGCTTTAAAGAGTCACCAAAGGACACACACAGGAGAGAAACCTTATAAGTGTGATGTTTGTGGAGCAGGATTTTCTCAGAATAGTACTTTAGAGAGTCATAAAAGGACACACACAGGAGAGAAACCTTATATGTGTGATGTTTGTGGAGCAGAATTTTCTCGAAATTATCATTTAAAGAGTCACAGAAGTACACACACAGGAGAGAAACCTTATAAGTGTGATGTTTGTGGAAGAGGATTTTCTGTAAATAGTACTTTAAAGGATCACAAAAGGACACATACAGGAGAGAAACCTTATAAGTGTGGTGTTTGTGGTGTAGAATTTTCACACAGTAGTGCTTTAAAGAGTCATAAAAGGACACATACAGGAGAGACACCTTATAAGTGTGATGTTTGTGGAGCAATATTTTCTCAGAATGGTCATTTAAAGGATCACAAAAGGACACACACAGGAGAGAAACCTTATAAGTGTAACGTTTGTGGAGCATCATTTTCTCGTAGTGATGCTTTAAAGAGTCACAAAAGGACACACACAGGAGAGACACCTTATAAGTGTGATGTTTGTGGAGCAGAATTTGTGCAGAATAGTGTTTTAAAGAGTCACAAAAGAACACACACAGGAGAGAAACCTTATAAGTGTGATGTTTGTGGAGCAAAATTTTCTCGTAGTGATGCTTTAAAGAGTCACAAAAGGACACACACAGGAGAGAAACCTTATAAATGTGATGTTTGTGGGGCAGAATTTTCTGAGAATGGTACTTTAAAGAGCCACAAAAGGACACACACAGGGGAGAAACCTTATAAGTGTGATGTTTGTGGAGCATCATTTTCTTATACTGGGGCTTTAAAGAGTCACAAAAGGACACACACAGGAGAGAAACCTTGTGGTACAGAATTTTCTAAGAATGGTGATTTAAAGAGTCACAAAAGGACACTCACAGGAGAGAAACCTTATAAGTGTGATGTTTGTGGAGCAGAATTTTCTCAAAGTGGTACATTGAAGAATCACAAAAGGACACACACAGGAGAAAAACCCTATAAGTGTGATGTTTGTGGTGCAGATTTTTCTCAGAGTAGTACTTTAAAGATTCACAGAAGGACTCACACAGGAGAGAAACCTTATAAGTGTGATGTTTGTGGAGCAGAATTTTCTAATAGTGGTGCTTTAAAGAGTCACAAAAGGACACATACAGGAGAGAAACCTTATAAGTGTGATGTTTGTGGAGCAGAATTTTCTCAAAGTTGTGCTTTAAAGAGTCACAAAAGGACACACACTGGAGAGAAACCTTATAAGTGTGATGTTTGTGGAGCAGGATTTTCTTACAGTGGTGCTTTAAACAAGCACAAAAGAACACACACAGGAGAGAAACCTTATACGTGTGATGTTTGTGGAGCAGGATTTTCTCAGAATTGTACTTTAGAGAGACATAACAGGACACACACAAGAGAGAAACTTTATTTGTGTGATGTTTGTGGAGCAGAATTTTCCCAGAGTGGTGCTTTAAAGATTCACAAAAGGACACATACAGGAGAGAAACCTTATAAGTGTGGTTTTTGTGGAGTAGAATTTTCCCAGAGTGTTGCTTTAAAGAGTCACAAAAGGACACATACAGGAGAGAAACCTTATAAGTGTGATGTTTGTGGAGCAGAATTTTCTCAAAATAGAAATTTAAGGATTCACAAAAGGACACACACAGGAGAGAAACCTTAAGTGCGATGTTTGTGGAGCAGAATTTTCTCATAGTGGTATTTTTAAGAGACACAACAAGACACACACAGGAGAGAAATCTTATAAGTGTCATGTTTGTGGAGCAGAATTTTTTCCTAGTGGTGCTTTAACACTCTTCGGACCGGAAATTTTAAAAAATCGTTCCTGAAAAGGACGTTGGTTAAGTTACATCTGTTTACACCGGAGCTGTGATATCTGCACCTTTCCGTCGACACATCCGACTTCAGCACGGCATTTTTTGGGACCGGGTTTGCCTTCCCTCTGCGATCCCTACTTGCTCAGCCAGACTGCAGTGATGCAGCCTGTTTCCAGGACCACCAAGTGGAGGTGGAGTAGGGTCTTGATTGGCTCTGGTTCGCTGATCCTGATGCAAGCAGTCAAGCTATGAGTCGCTGATTGCATTCTCTATTGCTGCATCTTAGGGTCCTGTTAGGGATTGGAGCTTGTGGCATATTTCTTAGAAACAGAAAGTGGTTTCCAGCTGCACTTTCAAATATAAAGGAATATGAAAAAAAAATTGCATCAGAGATGTAATGAGGAGGGTTAGAGATGAAGGATTACTAGCACTGCTGTGGAGAGATAACAAAACTATAACACTGGTTTCAAGCATTCACAATGCAAATGGCCAAAGGTTCACTAAGCGTAGAACTAAGGTTAATGGGAATTTTTGAGAACTTAATGTTAGACAGCCAAATCTTTTATAAGGGATTACAATATACAGTTTACGTGCAGTATTGGATCGAGTAATGAAACTTTTGAAGCGAAAACAGGAGTACGACAGGGATGCCCCTTATCAACAACATTATTTTTGACAGTCATAGATTGGGTGATGCGCCAGACTACAGAGGGCAGTCCAAGAGGAATTAGATGGACAACGTTTTCTACACTGGAAGATTTGGAATATGCAGATGACATTGCACTACTCGCGCATTCACACCAACACATTCAAGACAAAACCGATAGACTGAATAAGTATGGCCAGCAGGTTGGCCTGAACATCAATTTGAAGAAGACAGAGGTCATGACACTAAATGTGGGCAATCCTGAGCCAGTAACAGTAAGGAACCAGAAGTTAGAACAGACAGACACATTTACTTACCTAGGAAGCATAGTAACACCTGACGGCGGAACAAGCAAGGACATTAACAACAGAATGAATAAAGCGAGAACAGCCTTTGCTGTTCTCAACAACATTTGGAAGTCTTCCCAGTACAGCACAAACACCAAATTAAGACTGTATGAGAGCTGTGTACTTTCTGTGCTTCTCTATGGTGCGGAATGTTGGAGAGTAACAGAGAAGGAAATGTCGAAACTGTCCTCCTTCCACACAATCTGCCTAAGGAAAATTCTCAGAATCTTTTGGCCAAACACCATCAGCAACCAAGAACTACTTATTCGGAGTAACCAGAAGGACATGCACACCATCATAGCTGGCAGACGCTGGAGTTGGGTTGGCCATGTCCTCAGAAGGGACCCTGATACCATCACAAGAACAGCTATGCTATGGACCCCCGAGGGAAAGCGAAAGAGAGGCCAACCAAAAACAACTTGGCGGAGAACTGTGGAAGCTGAGATGCAAAGAATGAACCACAGTTGGGGCACTGTACGAAGGATGGCCGCCGACCGAGCAAAGTGGAATCAATTTGTTGCTGCCCTACAAGACGCCACCAGCCGTGATGGCCGCTGACTGCTTTGACGGTTGGCGGTTATGGATCAAAGAAGAAGAAGAAGACAATATACAGTGCAGACCGCTTAAGGTGATCTCGGATGTGGCGAATTTCTGTTGAGAAGAACAATTTGTTTATCCCCGGCAATTTTTCTTCTTTGTCTTTGTAAAAAATGTCTGGTTAAGCGGAATCCGTTTATCATGAATTTTCGGATATGCCGAACGATTAAACTTGTCCCGACTATATAATTTGATCTGCTTAAGGCGAACTTTTTTCAAATACAGCACCTGGACATTTGTACAACTTTTTGGCTATTTTCGGAAATTGCGTGCTTTGTCGGCGTTAGAATTTGAGTTATTTCCCCTCTAAAAATGACTGGAAATTTAAAATCCATATCTTTGAAAAGAAAGATTGAGCTATTACAAGTAGTGGAAAATAGAGGCAAAAAGAAAATGGAAATAGCAAAGGAATTCGACATCCCAAAATCAACGCGTTCAGGAGTCATAAAAAATAAGGATCGGTACAGAAAAATGTTTTATGGTGGACAAGTTGTCACAGAATGAAGAACTGAAAAGCGGCGTGCGATGTGGTTGACAAAGCACTCCTAAAATGGTTCACCATGGCGAGATCAGCAAATGTTCCAGTAAATGGACCTATATTAACTGCAAAGGCAGAAGAGTTAGCACTTCTGGAAGGTCGGACTGGCTGGAAATGTAGTCCTGGCTGGTTGGGTCATTTTAAAAAATGGCACAACATTACTTGTGGGGAAAGGCATTCTGTTAATGAAACGACTACTGAGTCATGGACGGAGGAGGTGCTAAAACCAGCCATGAGTAGGTATAATTTCGCTGATGTGTTTAATGCTGATGAAACTGGATTGTTTTGGAGATTGCTGCCTGACAAGACTTTTTCCTTCAGAAATGTAAAGTGTCATGGGAGGAAAAAATCAAAAGAAAGAATCACAATTGTTGTGTGTACAAATATGGATGGTTCAGAAAAATTACCATTACTTGTAATCGGTAAATTCAAAAATCCACGCTGTTTTAAAGGTTTGAAAAAATTATGCAGCTAATTCAAAAGCCGGGATGCTATCAGACATTTTCACCAAGTGGCTACATGCATTTGATCATTCTATGGAACGCCAACATCACAAAGTTCTTTTGGTGCTTGACAACTGTTCAGCCCACCTAAATGTTCAAAATCTAAAAGCAACAGAACTTTTATTTTTACCACCAAATGCGACATCCAAACTTCAGCCTTGTGACCAAGGTATTATTCAAAATCTGAAAGTTCATTATAGGTCAGCAATGTTGTCCAAACTTGTAGGTCACATTGATGCAGACTTGGTTGCTGAAGACTTCAAGATAACCCTTCTGGACGCTATTGTTATGTTGAAATCTGCATGGGGTAAAGTGTTGCCTGTGACTATTGCAAACTGTTTTTGAAAAGCAGGCTTTAAAGTTGGAGATGATACAGATGATATAAACACGGTTGTATCAAATACTTGTAATGGCAGTATTATAATTGAAACTTCTGTGGAACCTTTGCTTCATCGACTATATCAGGAACTGAACATTTCAGCAGAAGATTTTGTCAACATTGACAATGATATTGTTACTACATGTAGTGCTAGCCTTGCCAGTGCTGATATTTTAGGGATGTGTATGCCAACAGTTTCATCTTCTGTCCTTTCCAGTCCTGACCTAGATGGAGATGATGATGATGACTGTGGGTTGCCAGTGCAAACTGTTTCACAAATGGAATTTTCAAATTGGGTGGATAAAATTAACATGTATATAATGCAGGCTGGATGCCAAGATGATTTAATTTCTCATTTCTTTGGATTTAAAGAGGCCATGGAAAGACATTTTATTAACTCAGGTACAGAGGAAAATTACAGACTTTTTCATTTAAGAGTGCTTTATCATTTAAGAGTGTACAAATTCTAGAGATAATGATGACTGTGGGTTAACGGTACAAACTATTTCACAGTTGGAAGTTTCAAATTGCATGGATAAAACTAACATGTATATAATGCGGGCTGGATGCCAAGATGATTTAATTTATCATTTCTTTGAATTTAAGGATGTCATGGAAAGACATTTTTATTAACTCAAGTACGGGTACTAAGATACAGAGGAAAATTGCAGCTTTTTCATTTCAAAGTGTAAAAAGTGCTGTTATTCTCTAGATATTTGTGCCAACTTTGTACATTAACACTTTTGGTGATTTACATATTTTCTGTGTCATACATCTGTCGTATTCAACGCTAATTCATTATTGTATTGTACGTTGTAAATGCATTACCATATGCTTGAACTCTTATCTGGATAAGAGGAATTTCTAATAAGAAGAACTATCTCTTGGGTCCCTGGTGAGTTCTCCTTATCAGGTCTGCACTGTATACATGAAAGGAGTGGACAATAGTGACCAGCTGATTAACAAGTACAGTGTTTTGAGAAAAACCAATAAATATCGGGAAAACTCTTTTTATTTTCACTTTCTGGATATGGCTAGGGTAAATGATTACATTCTATTTCAAGACTGGCAGAAAATACACCCAGATGTAGAAGAATTGGAAAGGCCAGCTAGATATTGCTAGCTAGATTTTACAGAAGAACTAATCAGGGAATTTGGAGCCGCGGTAGCATAGGGGTTAGTGCACTGGCTTCCTAGCTCAGTGGTCCATGGTTTGATCCCCAGATGAGGTGGGATTTTTTTTTTTTTTTTGGCTGCAAACAGCTCCTGGGTCAACCCAGCCCCAGATAGGTACCAGAGCAACTTCTGGGAAGATTATGGCGGCCGGCGTGATGCTGACCACATCACCCCTAGTGTGCCGATGGTCAAGAAAATATGGGCCTAACACCATATTCTCAATGGGCGTGTAACAGGATTCTTTACCTTTTTTTACCTTTTAATCAGAGAATTGAGAAACAGGTTTTATGATGATGTATCACTCGCTTCAAAGCCACCAGTTTTTTCTCGGCATGCCATGGACCCCGAGTTTACAAAGGCAAAAATAAAATGTAAGCTTTGCTTTCAGACTGTAAAGACTGAAAAAAAAAAAAAAAAAGTTGAATGTAAAGTTTGTGATAACTCCACCAAGACCGGTCCCAAGCCCGGCTGAAAAAGGAGGAGGGCAGCCTGCATGGAGGCCGTAAGGAGGCAAACAGGCCAATCACCTGTTTGTCTTAAAACCTGATTATGAGAAACGTAAGAGAGAAAACCGGACTGATTTTAAAGGCAACGACTTGGAACGGACTACGACTTATGGAACTTGGAACACAAGAAGTATAAATGGGAAAGAAGAGGAGCTGGTAGAAGAGATGAGGAAAGCAAAACTAGAAATCCTAGCTATAACGGAAACAAAGAAAAAGGGACAAGGAGTCATGGATCTCGATGGCAACACGCTGCTCTACAGTGGTGTACCCACATCTGAAAGAGCTAAAGGGGGCGTGGATTGCATTGTGGCCAAAAATCAAAAGATAGTATTAAGGGATGGAACTTTGTCTCGGAGCGCATTATGGTTGTAAAACTAAAAGAAGGAGAAACCATAGTCAACCTGGTCATAGTATAGGGGCCAAATGAGGATGAGAGAGCAGAGGTCAAGGAGGAATTCTTCGAGCTGCTTCAAAGGACAGTAGATGACTGCCTAGATGAAGTTATCATGCTCGGAGATTTTAATGCCAGAGTTGGAAATGACCATGCTAGATGGAGTGGAGTTATCAGAAGATATGGAGAAGATACTCTCAATGACAATGGAAAGCGACTCCTTAGATTCTGCAGTGAGCAGAATCTGATCATTGCAAACACAAAGTTCCCCCATAAGCGCATACATGCATACACTAGATGTGAACCAACAAAGAATGAGAAGTCAGTGATTGACTATGCCATTGTTAGGAGAAGCTCATTCAAATATGTCCGGGATGCTAGAGGCGGGAGGGGGCCAGAGATTGTAAGTGATCACTACCTGCTAACTATCAAAAGAACGACTGAAAGAGTTGCTCAGCCTAGGAACTGCCCAACATCATGCAAGAAACCAAGTAAACGAGCGGGAGAAATGAGCATTAGGACTTACAAACTGAAAGAGCCAGAAATTAAGACCAGATATCAAGGGCTTATTGCTGCAGCGGTGAGCAACACAGAAGAACGACCTGATGACTTGGAAACCCTCTGGATTAAATTCAAGGATATCATAAAGACAGCTGTTGCAGAAGCATGCAGTGAAGTCCGACTTGGGAACAAGAGAAAGAGAACACCTTGGTGGACAGAGGAAGTCAAAGAGAAAATAAGAGAAGAAAATGGCATGGAAACAATAATTAGGAGCTAAAAACACAACAGGACAAATAGAGAAATACAGTATAGAGAATATGTGATACTCAGAACAGAAGTAAAGAACAAAGTTAAATGTAAAGTTTGTGATACTTTTTTATGTTTTCATGCAGGTAGGAATTGTCTGTCAGAATACAAGACTTAGTAGGAAATATATAAAGATGTGTTGAGTCTTTATTATGTCACCCTCATAACTGATTTTACTTATGTGTTATCATACAGTGTTACACTAGAAAGATGTCTACTGAAGTTATATCTCATTAATTTAACTAAGATGTTGCAGCTACTTATAATAACTGTCATGTAATCAGTGAAAGATATTTTTTGAATATTTTTTTTTTTTAAATCCCAGTTACATAACATTTTAAAAATAAGTATAATTGTATTATTTAATGTTGAATTGTTTTGCAAATGTAACATATGATGCAGAAATGGTTACACTACAATAAAGTTTGACTGTTGTTTATTATTCTAATAATATTTTTTTTTTTGTCTTCTTTGTAAAATATCATATATATAATATTTGTATATTTTTCCTCTTGACTTTCCTTAAGGTTTGAAAATTCACATAAATATAAATAAAACATTATTAATTTACATCTAACTATGGTAGTCTGTTCAATTACAAACAATTTAATGTGTAACACTCTTGGGTAGACTTAAAATTAAAATGTATCAAGGACTATCAGAAGTCAGATTTGTCAGAGTATGAGAAAATAATACAAAATATCAGGTCTGAAGAGAGTTAAAGAGTCACACAAGAACACACACAGGAGAGAAACCTTATAAGTGTGATGTTTGTGGAGCAGAATTTTCTCAAAATGATCATTTAAAGAGTCACAAAAGGACACACACAGGAGAGAAACCTTATAAGTGTGATGTTTGTGGAGCAGAATTTTCTAAGAATGGTGCTTTAAAGAGTCACATAAGAAACACACAGGAGAGAAACCTTATAAATGTGATGTTTGTGGTGTGAGATTTTAAAAATACACTACTCTAAGAAGGCATACAGGGGAAAAGCCATATAGGTGTGATCTTTGTGGTGATGCGTTTTCTTAGGCTACTCAGATTAAGAGACATGTGTTGAAACACATTGGAGAGCTGTATAAATGTGAGTTTTGTTGTATTAGGTTTTCTCAAGTCTGTATTCTAAAACAGCACACAAGACATACTTCAGAGCAAATTTCTAAGTGTGATGTTTGTTGTATTAGGTTTTCTCAAGTCTGTATTCTTAAATTACACACAACAATTTACAAACAGACATGAGAGACAATTTGTAGTGCAATGTGTGTGGTGTTGAGTTTACCCAAGTCTATATTCTAAAACTGCACACTAGACTTACATCAGAGATAATTTTTGTGATGTTTACCTTACACAATGTAATGCAAGTTTATTCATTTATTATTCTTCAGCCACCTATTCACAAATTATCTTGATGGTTTAAATTATTTGACCACTTCCTGTGGACTTCATTTTTTCAAAGTGGTAGTGAAAACAACTACTTTGTTGGTAAATTGAAATCTCAACCAGATTTGTTGTTGTTAAATAGGGCTGCTGAGCTTCTCACTCTTTTGCAGCCAATAGCAAGTTCAATAACCTTTGGTAACACTGAAGATCTAGGCTTTTCTTGTGGCTTTTCTACCATTCTGAAACATGTTGAGTTAAAGTCATCAGCTCCAGTTTCTCCAGCTTAGCTTGCATTTAAAGGATCGTCACATCTGGTGTGATAGAAAAAGGGAAATAACTGAGAATAGATTAACGAGTTATAATTTGTGAATAGGGGGACTTGGTCACATGACATGGGGGTATATAAACCCGTGGGTAGTCGGAAAAAGCTCTCTTGCTTTTTACCACTTTACTTACTCCATGCTGTAAGCCAGCTATGTGAACGTTAGCTTAGGCTAACAAAGGTAGACATCTGTACGATGAAGAAGGAAGAAACCAGCTCGAGTGCTTTTATAAAGTGTAGTACTGACTGCAGTGTTGCAGGGAAGACAGATCAAGATTCTTCCAACAACGGTATGTTGTTATCGAGTTATGATCAAGTTATTTCATTCGAGCATCTCGTCAAGGAATATGGTATGTAGATCATTTACTAGATTGCAATCCTGAAGATAGTTCGAGAACCACGTGCAAGCAGGGTTAACCAGTACAAACATAGACTAACGTCATTACTGAATATTTATAGGGCTAACGGATAAAGTTTCAACCTCTGGTGGTGGGCCAGTATACTTTACTACTCGTCAAAAGTCAAGGGCCACTCTATTATTTTCAATAAATTTTTAAATAAGCGCATAGAATGATTAAATGAAGGAAGTTTTTAGTAAAAATGGGTGCAATATCTTTCTCTGACAGTCCTCTATGCACGTTAAGCATAAAAACAACTCACCGACAACCATGGTGATCACGTGCAATTTGGTTTGATGACCATAAATTCACATTTTTAATCTGATTTTTCAAACTTCCGTACAACCAAACAGATGAAGTAATCGTGCTGATTGACATTCCACGTGCAAAGGTGACTTTTCATGAACAGAGTTCACTCTTAATTTGTTTTACAATCAGCAGACTTAGGGTAGTTTCATCACTTGCAAAAACCATGCCACCGAGAAGAAGTCTTGACACCTTACAAAGAATGAGGGCTATAGCGTGGGTTGAAAGTGGTTTATCTGTCCGTGAGGTTGCTAGATGGCTTGCAGTGTCACACTCTACTATCCAAAGAATGTTGGAGAGATTTCAGGCCACAGGAAGTGTGGAGGATTGCCAACGGCCAGGTCGCCCTAGATGCACCAATAGACATGATGACCGGTACCTCTTGTTGTCAGCCCTGCGCCATCGAACAGTGACTTGTTCCACTCTAAGATGTCAGCTGAGACAAACTGTAAACGTTAATGTCAGTCAAAGCACCATTCGCAGGCGTTTACATGAATTTGGACTGGCTGCTCGACGTCCTGCAGTCAGAATCCCTCTTACTCCTGCTCATCGCAGAGCCCGTGTTGCTTGGTGTCACGAGCACATCCGATGGACAAGGCAACAATGGAGTCAAGTTCTCTTCACTGATGAATCTCGCTTCACTGTGTCATTCAATGATGGCAGGATTCGAGTTTGGAGACGACCAGGAGAGCGATTTATTGATGACACAATTCGAGAGGTGGACCATTATGGTATGGGTTCTGTCATTGTCTGGGGAGGCTTCTACAGACACGGCAGGACCCCACTCTACATCATCCAAGGCAACTTGACTGGCCCAAGATACCAGAACAAAATCTTGAGACCAATTGTTCAGCCTGCTGTGGAGGCCATAGGTGGTAATGCCATCCTCCAAGATGATAACGCTCGACCCCATCGAGCTCGTGTGGTGAATGAGTTTATTCAGCAACATTCAACATGGGATCATCAGGATGGCGTGGCTAGCTCATTCACCTGACCTTTCTCCGATTGAGCACCTCTGGGATGTCCTTGGTTGAAGATTGTCAACAAATCACCCCCTGCCAACGGATGTTGCACAGCTGACTACATTTCTGCTTCAGGAATGGCAAGCTGTTCCTCAGGATACTCTTCGGACCCTTGTGGACTCGATACATCTACGCTGTCTTGAATGCCTTGCTGCAAACGGTGGTCATACCCGATTTTGAAATGTCTATTTGTCCAATATCTATTGTATGACTTTTGAAAAGGTGGGTGACACACTTCACAGCTTCATTGCGTTTGAATGTGTGTTTCCATTTCTTTACGTGACATGTCAATTTGGTATTCAATAAATGCCGTTTTGACTGATACCAATTACGTTTATATCAGATTTGTTTTATGGTTTCAACCAAGGTTTTTCTAAGTGGCCCTTGACTTTTGACGAGTAGTATACATCCAAGCCAGAAGAACATAGTAGAATTAGTTTAAAGAATTACTCAGCAAGTTTGACAACGGTCAGACTTAGAAAACATAACAGTAGGCAGATGTATTAAAGAACAGCTTCCTGACCAGTTAGAACGTCAACGTTAAGACTGTATTTGAAGTCCATTCTACTTTACATTGAGGCACAGTGTTTGCCTATTGTAGATACGTTCTTTTGACATTAATAAAGTCAATGATTCGTCAACAGCGTGTCAGCCAATCTTTTGCTACAGTAAAAGTTTGTTCATCATCATTCACAATAGAGATAGAATACATCAACCATCAGTTTACTGCCGCACCATCCATTTTCATAACATCTTTGACACACAATCAAAAGTCGGTGCTCCACCCAGCATTCGCTTTCACGATTAATCGCACAGAACTTGGGTTACCACTATCATATCTAATCTCTTTTGGTGCACGTGACCAGTTGTGAGAAGCACTGCAGAGGAGGACAACACAGTGTACAAGCATTCTACTTTATATTGATCATATAATCTCTTTTGGTGCCGTGACCAGGCACTCGAGCTGGTATCTGCCTTCTGCATCATACAGATGTCTACCTTTGTTAGCCTAAGCTAACATTCACATAGCTGGCTTACAGCATGGAGTAAGTAAAGTGGTAAAAAGCAAGAGAGCTTTTTCTGACTACCCACGGGTTTATATACCCCCATGTCATGTGACCAAGTCCCCCTATTCACAAATTATAACTCATTAATCTACTCTCAGTTATCTCCCTTTTCCTATCACACTGGTCCCAAGCTAGGAGTAAGAAGTGTGTGGCATACTGTGCATTCCCTGCCATCCATGGGGGCTGTCCAGCTATGCAGAGCTAAAATATTGTACTCTGGTTCTGGACTCTCCCAAGGAATTGTCACGTCCTGTACAGAGCCACTTCTCAGTTCCCCTGCTTATCAGTGGGTCCATAGTGAGATCCTCCTACATGCAGTCAACCAGGTCAAAGCTAAAGAATCACTTCTGGGATCAAAGCTTAGTGGGCAATGCTGGGTTCTCAACACGTTTCAACACAGAGGGAATCCCTGAAGTGTGTGGATGATTTCAAGCATCATTGAGGGTGTAATTAGCCTCACAGAGGTTCACTTCCACCTATGTATACTGGAGCATTGAGAATAGCTGGTGGTCAATTAAAGATGACTCCAGATATGACTCCATGCATCTCAGCAAGATAAATGTAATCTCTGTGGTGCTATATTTTCTGATATACTACAGAGAGGTCTTATAAATGTGATTTTCTTGTTATAAAGTGTGGTGTCTGCCTGTTAGCTAAGGACATATTCAGACATACAGAAAACAAGCCATGTAATTATGATATTTCTGATGCAGTGTTTTCTATGTATGCTCAAATTGTGCCATTAAAAAGAAAAGTGCTATAAATATTTTATGTTTGCTACTGTTTTTGTTTCTTTTTTGGTCACATTGAGAGACTAAAGATATACAATCAGCATTATTTTTAGTTCCCTAAGGAGCAGTGGGGCCTCAACAAATGTGTGCCAAGCCTTTACGTCCTGTGTCATCTGTTCAATGTCTTACCATAACTTCTTTTTTTTTTTTAACTCTTTGATGTCTGCTTCCAGTTCCCATCTCAGAGTGTTTTTTTTTTTTGGTTTCCCTCCTTTAGTCTATCTCTCTAAAAATAAATAAATAATACATGTGTACACACACAAAATGGTACCGGTACCGGTACATATGACTACCTCAACAAAAGTTAAAAAGAAGATACATGATCCGCAACCAGGCCTTAAAACCCATCCCCTGCAGACCCAAGCAGAACAGTCCCAACTGAGATGGTTTGGCGATGTCTGCAGAATGGGAGAACATCGGCTACCATGGCAAGCATGGGAAACTAAGAGCCAGGGATCCAGACCTCCAGGACGACCCAAAGTCAGCTGGGATGACAACATTAGATAACCTTTGAAGGACTGAAGACTAGAATGGAACCAAGTCAGGAGGAAGACAGCCGATGGAATAGAATGGCTCTCTCTGAGGTTGCAGACCATGTCTCTTCTTGTTACTTCAACCACCTTTCTCAGCTCTTCTTGTTACTTCAACCACCTTCCTCGGATACCTCATTTCTGAGGTTTGGATCTGGCTTTTGTGGGTTGTGGTCATTGCCCATGACTCGCATCCATATGTCAAGACTTGGACATAGGTGGAGCGGTATACAGTCATCTTCGTTTTCTTACCAACCTCTCTCTTGCTGAGGAATCCTCGGTTTATGGCCTGAAAAAGTCTCCGAGCCACTGCTTTTTGAGTGGCCAACTCTTCTCTGATGCCTCCCTTTCAGTCTATAATAGCTCCGAGGTATTTAAAGTGGTCAACCTGCTCCAGGACCTATTCTCCCAGCTTAATCTGATGTACTCTTTCTTCTCGTGATATCATCATGGATTTTGTTTTAGATCTGCTTATGACCACCCCTCTCTTCTCCAGCTCTTCCTTCCAGACTTGCAGGTTGGATTGGAGATGTGCCTCTGAAATACAGACCTGTCTCAATCTTCTGTCTCTTGTCTTGATAGTGCACTCTGAAAACACTGACAAAGAAAAAAAAAATTTTTCTTTCTCTAACATTTCTATGATTTTCTGGTCAATTTTAATGCGCTGTATTTAAATCTGCAAACCGTTTTTCTCTATCAGGTCGAGATCTCTAGAAATACGCAATTGAAGTTTTTTAACAACGCATATAGTATTACAACATCATTCGTACAAGAAGTATAACAGTTATGTAGGCTTGAATTTCTTTGCAGTCGACTTTCGTCGGTGAATGGCATGTGGTACATCACAATGAAACATCCAACAATAATCGGCAAGCATGGTCACACTCCACCGTCCTTGATAACGTGACTCCATTACGGCGATATCTTGATGGAATCGTTCTCCATGTTCATCGCTGACTTCGCCAACGTTGTCAGGGAAAAAGTCAAGATGCGAATCGAGCAAATGGATTTTGAGGGACATGTTACAGCCCATAATTCTGTATGCATCTATGCACTGCTTAACAATATGCACATAGTCGACAGATTTGTGATTTCCCAGAAAGTTATCGACGATCGATTTGAATGCCATCCATGCGCGAAGTTCACTACCATGTAACAAGTTCTCGAATTGTTTGTCTGCAATAACTTTCCTAATCTGAGGTCCCACAAAGATACCTTCCTTTATCTTTGCATCGCTAACTTGCGGAAACTTTTCTTGAAGAAAAGTGAAAGCGTTGCTCATTTTATCTAACGCTTTTACGAAATTCTTCATGAGCCCCAACTTTATATGTAACAGTGGTAAACATGATGCTGTCTTTGTTAACTAATGACTCGTGTATTACATTTTTATGCCTGAGCTGCATACGATCCCTGATAGGCCACACCTTTCTTGCATAATGTTCCTGTCTGTTGCGGCTGTCCCATTCACATAGGAAGCAACAAAATTTAGTATACCCAGTCTGCATGCCCGTGAGAATTGCAATGACCTTTAGGTCTCCACAAATCCGCCATTGGTAGTCATTGTACTTTATTTTTGCCAAAAGTATAGCCATATTGTCATAAGTTTCTTTCATATGAACAGAGTAGGCGACTGGAATTGATGAAAATAAATTTCCATTATGCAATAACACGGCTTTTAGACTAGTCTTGGAAGAGTCGATGAAAAGTCGCCATTCGTTGACTATGTGCTCATGACCGAGGTGCACCATTAGACCGTTTACATCTTTGCAATAGCAAATGTCATCATCCATCTCAAAGTATTGAACAAGTTCTCTGTGTCTATGACGAAATTTAGATATCGGAGTATTGGGCGCTAAAAGATACCATTCTTTGAGTCGCGAACCGAGTAATTCCGCTTGTCCTTTGGTAAGAGCGAGATCACGTATTAGATCTGAAAGTTCTGAATGGTTAATTAAGGGAACACCATCATTCACCGGTTTTTAATCCGAGTCAGAATTAGTTTCTAAAGCAGGTAAACTATCACTTTCTGATGGTTCGTTCATTCACGTCCAACGGATATCGTTCTGTTGGAACTGGGATCGGACACGTGATTGGATCATGAGGCACTGGTTTCAAAACCGATTCAATATTTGGATAAACCACAGACTTTCTAGTTTTAAAAGTGAAACCATGGATATTTGTCAAGCAGAAGTAACAATCAGTAGCGTGATTTGTCGGTTCACGCCATATTACTGGCACTTCAAAAGGCATCGACTTATGCTTCGGCGATTTTCATAACCAACCTGCCAATGTATTTGCACAAGTCGAACAAACTGCATTTGGCTTCCAAGATTTATTTGCATCATCAACTTTCGAATCGAAATAAAGTTCATATGCTTTCTTTAGTAATGGTGTAAAGTTTTTCAGGTGAACACGATCGGTAAAATATCCGAACACGTAACAGAACAGATCAGCCGAATTTCTACAACTTCTAGAAGCCATATTTTGCTCAGAATTATTTCAAAATACAGTAACTATTTGAAAAATAGCGTAACATATGTCATGCATCTTTTAGCAGTATAAAAAGTAGAATTATTTTGCATTTTATTAATTTTTAATAAGTTATGTAGTAAGAATGAAACGGAGCAAATAACGGTTTCCCAAAAATATATTTATTCACAAATATCTTAAAAACCAGATGTGATAGAGATAAACGGATTTCAGATTTGAAATCAGCGCAAGAAACTGACCTAAGAACACTTATTCTTATATAAGAAAGAAAAATGTTGTTTGTCAGTGAAATCTTTCCTGTCTATCGTTAGATGTTAATTCCCACTTACAGCACTGTCTTCCTCTACAATCAACTCTTTCCCGACTGAAGGTACAGGGTTCTAAACCTGGTGTCATCATGCTCATCTACCCAGCTATAAATGAGCACCAGACTGTGCTCTTGAGTTAGGGAAGGAAAATGCAGCAAGGACAGGAACTGGTCAGCTAAACTCATAACGCTGGACCTAGTATGATGAAGTCTCTAACACTCCACTCCCCTACAGCAGTATCTGCTATGGATCTACCTTTACATTTTGTTTGGGTTCTTGTGCGTTTATTCACCGGTTAAATCAAATTCTGGAAATTTATTACCAAAACTGAGAACCGTACTTTTTCTTGACTGAAAAATGTTGATTTCACATTGTGATTTGAGAGGCAAGTTAAAAAAAAAGCGTTTCTCTTGCATTCATAGTTGACACGCTTACGACAGACTCGCCCTCACCCCCCCCCCCCCCCCCCTTCCCCCGTATTTTAAAAAAAAAGTTTATAAACCAATAGAACGGAATTGAATCAGTTCTACAAGTTAACGGTACAAAGGAAACAAGGGAAATCGCTGCCGTTGCCTTCTCTAACTCAAGATCAGAGTCAGGCACCCTTTTACAGCTAGTTTGACTGATGCGTGACACATGTTCCCTTCCTCGCTGCCGTTGCCTTCTCTAACTCAGGATCAGAGTCAGGTACCCATTTACAGCTGGTTATGGAGTGTTAGAGACTTCACCATACTAGGTCCAGCATCGAGAGGTGGGGAGACCAGTTTCCTTCCTCGCTGTCTTTTCCTTCCCTAACTCAAAGTTAAGTACCCATTTATAGCTAGGTAGACCCCATCTCTCGATGCTGGACCTAGTATGGTGAAGTCTCTAACACTCCATAACCAGCTGTAAATGGGTACCTGACTCTGATCCTGAGTTAAAGAAGGCAATGGCAGCGAGGAAGGGAACAGGTGTCACGCATCAGTCTACCCAGCTGTAAAAGGGTACCTGTCTCTGATCTTGAGTTAGAGAAGGCAACGGCAGCGAGGAAGGGAACAGGCCACCCCACCTCATAAAGCTGGGACCCAGTACATCGAAGTCTATAACACTTCACTCCCCTACGGCAGAATGTGCTACGTGACTACAACCTTACGAACGGCAGGCGTGTTTTAAAAAAAATTCTAAGCAACGGAGGAGGGGGGAGAGGACAATGACACTTTTTCAGTCAAGAAAGAGTACGGTGATCGGTTTGGGTAATAAATATCCACAATTTGATTTAACCGGTACCTTTGTTTGTTTTAAAACTTGTTGTTCTGATTTTGATCTCATTTCCTCCTTTCATGATTAGAAATGTGTACATGAGATGTGTGTGTACATGGGATGGTTGTGTACATTCATACAATTATTTATGGTAATGGTAGTCACCATTTGCCCTGGTTGTGATCTAATTTTATCTGCTGTCAGCTGTCATCATTTGGGGTGATGACTAAATGTAAAGTAAATTATGGTTATATCAGGGTTTCTTATCCGGTGGTCCACGGGGCCCTTGGTTGGGCTGTGCATGTCCTTAAAATTTCTTAATTTTATTTTACTCTGGAAAATTATGATAGATTTTTGCACGTAAGTAAATATATACTTTTTTACATTTCAGTATGGCTGTATGTAAGCTTAACGATTTTTCTTTGTAACGAAATGTATTATTTTTATGCAAAAAATGTAATTATGTATATGTACATTTTTTCCAAGGGGTCTTTGGCCTTCAGCTGACAATCTGAGTGGTCCGTGGCCTTCAGCGGACAATCTTCTTCTTCTTCTGCAATCAGTTTCCTGTGCTTGGCAGTCTAAACAAGGAGATGAGTTGCCTCCATGAATCCAATCGTCAGCAGGAGTTTTAGCCCCACAGTTTTCCACTTTCGTCTACTGGGGCCAGGTTTGAGCTCTCAAGTCACCAAAGAGAAGGCTTGTTTGTAGAATGTGTACCAGAGTCAGGGGGCCATTTTGGCATGTGCACTGCCCAGATAGGGCAGCTTTAATTTTGTGGAGATGTGCTTGTAGTCTACAGTGTCCTGTGCTGAGCCTAAAAATGGTGGTTTTCGGTTTTCTGTCTAGCTTAAGAATGGGGGTCTTGTGGGTAATTGCTGCTTGTTCTCTGGCTCCATGCATTTTTGTACTTTTGATAAGTGTCTTTACTTCCTTCAGTGAGACTCTGTGGCGAAACTGTTCCTTCTGGGTGCCTGCTTTAGCCAGTCTGTCAGCTGCCTCATTTCCTGCAATACCACAGTGTGCAGGAATCCACTGCAGTGACACTTTGTTGTTGACAAACTGTTGATCAGGTGTTCTATGACTGTTCTTGTTAGGAGATCTTCAGATTCATTTTGAATAGTCTGAAGAATTGACATGCAGTTGCATAAGAAGACTATATTTGATCCTTTAAGTCTTTGTTCTTCCAGTATCTTTGTAGCTTCTAGGATTGCCTGTAGCTCTGCCTTGTAGTTTGTTGAGAGTTCTCCAGTAGCAATTGACTGTTCTATTTTTGGAGCATTTGGCATTAGTATGTGGATCCCTGCTCTCCCTTTCCTTACTGCTTCTTCTGAAGATCCGTCGATGAAGACATGAATCTGCTGTCAACTGGGGTAGTGGTTTTTGACAGCAGATAATCGAAAAAGGGGGTCCATGGCTGAAGAAATGTTAAGAAACCTCTAAGTTGTATTATCTTAAATGGCTTCTTGTATAAAGTAGGATTGAACTGGTATCTGATCACTGATGACAAGAATCAGACTAGTGCCACTGGGACAGGAGATAATGAAAATAAGAAGATGCTAGAGATGGATAAGTCACACATTGAGAAAACTTGATAGCATTACAAGGTAGTTCTTGTCCTGGAATCCTCAAGGTAAGTGAGGTAGAGTGGAGACCACCCATGGAGAAGAGAACTAGAGACAAACATCAAGAGAATGAAGAAAACATGGAAAGACTTTCAGCAGATGTCACGTGACAGGAAGTCCTGGCATAGTTTATTGAAGGCCTGTGCTTCTTGAGGAGCTCGAGGATGATGATGATATCTTGTCACACAACAGACATTTTGTGGGGGCACCCGTTATTGCAATCACTACACTGTTAACACTGACAAGTCTACTGTGGGGGCACCCATTATAACAATTAATTATTACACTGTTAACACTGACAAGTCTATTGTGGGGGCACCCGTTATGACAATTAATCATTACACTGTTAACACTGACAAGTCTATTGTGGGGGCACCCATTGTGACAATTAATCATTACACTGTTAACACTGACAAGTCTATTAAGGGGCACCCGTTATGACAATTAATTATTACACTGTTAACACTGACATGTCTATTGTGGGGGCACCCGTTATGATAATTAATTATTACACTGTTAACACTGACAAGTCTATTGTGGGGGCACCCGTTATGACAACTAATTATTACCCTGTTAACACTGACAAGTCTATTGTGGGGGCAACCATTATGAAAATTAATCATTACACTGGTAACAGTGACAAGTCTATTGTGGGATCACCTGTTATGAAAATTAATCATTACACTGTTAACACTGACAAGTCTATTGTGGGGGCACCCGTTATGAAAATTAATCATTACATTGTTAACACTGATAAGTCTTGTGGGGGCACCCGTTATGACAATTAATCATTACACTGTTAACACTTACAAGTGTATTGTGGGGGCACACGTTATGACAATTAATCATTACACTGTTAACACTGACAAGTGAATTGTGGGGCACACGTTATGACAATTAATCATTACACAGTTAACACTGACAAGTCTATTGTGGGGGCACACATTATGACAATCATTACACTGTTAACACTGACAAGTCCATCGTGGCAATTCATAACAGTCAATTATTGCAGTTCTTGTGAGAGCCACATCAATTAAAAATGCTTAAGTCATTTCCACTGCCATCGCTGGTGTCAATACCTTGTCGAGGTATGGCGGCTTGCGTACCCTGATTACCCCCAGAGCTATGCCAGCGGGAGTTTTACTCCTGGAAGGTTCTACCAAGCTGGACATGTTTGCGTGGGCAGGGGTCAGACTAAAGCAGACACCCTGGTCCTCCAGGTTGGGGGTTTTAGCATAGGGCTGACACCCCTCTCTATGTAAAAAGAAATGAAGTTATGGAAATGACAACGAATGAACAAACTTTACTGCGGGATGGACATCTGGAGTCTGAGGCTCATATGACTGTCAGTGGTGAAAGCTGAAAGGAAGCCACTGACATGAAAACGGATGTCCTGACCGCAAAACGTGAAACAAGAATAGGACTTTGGAATGTCAGGACAATGAACGAGATGGGTAAACTAAAACATGTCACAGCAGAAATGAGAAACTATAGATTACACATTCTAGGAATAAGCGAGAGCAGATGGACAGGGGCAGGAAAAGTTAAAACAGCAACAGGAGAAACTACTTTACTCTGGAAGAGAGGATGGACAGCACAATGAAGGTGTAGCCATTATTCTACAGAAAGGAATAGAAAGGACATTACTGGAATGGAAACCCATCAACAACAGATTGATAAGAATAAGATTGAGAGGGAAATTCACCAACACTACAATAATACAATGCTACGCACCAATGAATGACAGCGATGAAGAGGTCAAGGATGAATTCTATCAACAACAGCAGAAAGAAATGGAAGACACACCTAGATATGATCTTATCATAGTAGTGAGAGACCTCAATGCGAAAGTTGGAGCACACAATACATATAATGAAAGAGTAATGGGGAAATGCGGCATCGGAACAGCAAACGAAAATGGGGATAAATTAATAAGTTTCTGTAGCATTAACAACCTGGTCATTGGTGGAACACTTTTCCCACACAAGGAAATTCACAAATTAACATGGGAATCACCAAATGGTTGGGACAGAAACCAGATATACCACATCATGATGAATTGTAGATGGAAACATGCATTGCAAGTTGTGAGGGTAAGAAGAGGTGCAGAGTGGGAAGTGATCACCATTTAGTAGTAGCAAAACTGAAAGTGAAACTAAAAACGGCTGGACCAACTGTAACTACACAGAAAAGGTTTGACATCAGCAAATTGAAGGACCCCCTTACCAGAAAAGCTTTTGCGGCAGATATAAAGAAATGATATCAATTTCCCAAAAGTCAGGAAAAGACATTGACTGATGATATAGACCAGAATTTCAACACCATTTCAACAATAAACGTATAAGGAAAGCAGCAAATCATGCTTGGGATTCCAGGAAAGGAAGAAGCAAGACTGGATAACACCAGAAACTTTAAACACCATAACGATGAGAAAGGAAATGAAAAGAAAGAAAACAGAAGCAAAGTCCCCCAGGTTAAAGCAACTACATAGCGAACAGTAAGTCAGCTGGACAAGGAAGTGTTGCTGTCGTTTTTGACGGAGTCATAATAGGTAAAACTATTTAATACTTTTGTTGGTCAAAGTTGAGGATAATTGGGTATTAACTTCTATGACAGGTTGTTTAAGGGTTATCTTCTCTTTCTTTCAATTATTGTCGTTGATCTGTCTTAACGATGCTCAGTTTTATGCTGTCTGGGCATGCGCAAGTTCTGGGCGCGAACTGAGGAAACTTCCGTCAGGGAGGTAGTGTTTTTGGGCTGTCAGACATGATGTCCGTTGTGATTTTCTCTATATCATCGTGGGGGTTGGAAAGTTTTCGATATGACTGAAATGTCAATGTTTTCCCCAGTGATTCTTTGTTCGTCAAGAGTGACGACATTTATTAAGTGTGTATCCGGAAGATTCTGTAAAAGGTAAATGACATTCATATTAATATGCCTTTGGTTGCAGAACATTTGAAATTACCTATCTGTGAGTGAAGCTCACAGATCTTGAGAGACAGAATTCCTTCTTTGCTTCTTGTTCTAGCCAAATGAGACTATGTGTTTTTCAATCGAACAGAAGCCTAATGATGAGATAAATTATTGTGGACACCGCAGGTTGGCGGTATATCGCGTCAGGTACTTAATTAGCTCTGTCGTCCAACAAACGAGCTCCTAAATTGCGTAGCAATAATACTTAAGGCTGTTATTCAACTGGCATAGCCCGCCAGATATATTTCCTCTTGCTGAAAAATATTGGCCGTAATACAGGGCCTCAATATGTAGACAGCTGGCTGAGTCAATGGTACGGAAGCTACATTATAAACTGTAACATTAGGACAGATGATGTTTGGGTATGTCCTAGTTGATGTGTGATGCAAGCCTTTGATTACCAGACATTTAACAGTCATTCATTATTATGTGAAGTCCTTGATCTTGTCGATTTGACTGTCCTGTTGATGCTACTGTCAGTTTCGTAAATAAATGTTTGAAACGTGCCAGCAGTCTTCAATTCATCATTGACTACTGCATGTGAGTGTATGGGTGCATTATTGACTTTACTAAGAGCTTCAAGCATTCGCGTTCTCGTCTACACCCACACTCAGCACATCATAATACCAGTACCACACATCTACAACATGTACGCTGTTTTGTGTGAGTGATCATAGTACCCCTTGGCAGTGCCTCACGCTGGTGGCCGTTACATTTCTGGCCGTTACATTTCTGGTGACCTACATCAACACCGCAACATTACACAGTCCAGGTGATAAACGACACGTTCACTCTGCCAGCTTTCACATCACGCATAAACAAAACGTTACAGGAAGTTAAACGTCAAACTCGTGCTAACAAAAGGACATTTCTAGAGGACCTTGCAAGACAGGCAGAAGAGGCAGCACTGAGAAATGAACAAAGTGAAGTACACAAAATAACTAAATTCATCAGCGAAAAACGAGGTGCAAACAATATTACATTAGTAAGAGATAAGCAAGGAAATTTCATCACGACAGCAGAGGGACAGGAAACAAGATGGGCAGAGCATTTCAGAGAAACTCTGAACAAGGAACAACCAGAGGCACAATTGAATGTTCCCGAGTCTGAAAACGATCTCGATGTTAACACATTATTCCACGAAAAGAAATCATCACAGCAATCAAAGGGTTAAAGAATGGAAAAGTCCCTGGCCATGATAACTTAAATGCAGAGCTATTTAAGACAGACCCTGAGCTAGCAGCAGAACTATTAGAACCACTATTTGCACAAGTGTGGAAAACATGGACAACACCAACATAGTGGAACAAAGGAATAATTGTCAAATTGCCCAAGAAGGGAGATCTTGCAGACTGCAATAATTGGAGAGGAATCAATCTTCTCTCAGTTCCCAGCAAAATACTAAGCCGGATAATTATACAGAGAATTTCAAAAGCAGTAGACCACAAACTGAGGAAAGAACAAGCAGGATTTAGAAAGAACAGAAGATGTGTAGATCATGTATTTACCCTCAGGAACATTATGGAGCAGGGCTCAGAATGGCAAAGACAGCTGTACATTAATTTCGTTGATTTTTTAAAAGCCGTTTGACAGTATACATAGGGACAGTTTATGGAAAATACTGAGGGCTTATGGAATTCCACACTGCATAGGGTCAATCATAAAAAGAATCTATGCCAACTTTACATGTAGCGTTGGGCAGGGCAACCTAGCCTTTGAGGTGAGGACAGGAGTACGACATGGATGCCCCTTATCAACCACTCTATTTTTGACAGTCATAGACTGGGTGATGCGCCGGACAATGGAGGGCGGTCCGGGAGGAATGGTATGGACTAAATTTTCAACATTGGGGGATCTGGAATATGCAGATGACATTGCACTACTATCACATTCACATCAACACATCCAGGAAAAAACGGATAGACTTGGTAAGTATAGCCAGCAGGTGGGCTTGAGCATCAATCTAAAGAAGTCAGAGGTCATGACGCTCAATGTGAGCAACCCTGAGCCCATATCAGTAAGGAATCAGCAACTGGAACAGACAGACACCTTCACATTCCTAAGATGCATAGTAACACCAGACGGCGGAGCAAGCAAAGACATCAACAACAGAATGAACAAAGCAAGAACAGCCTTTTGTAGTCTAAGCAGCATCTGGGGATCCTCTCAGTGCAGCACAGGGACAGA
Organism: Oreohelix idahoensis; assembly: GCA_024509875.1. Lineage (NCBI taxonomy): Eukaryota > Metazoa > Mollusca > Gastropoda > Stylommatophora > Oreohelicidae > Oreohelix > Oreohelix idahoensis. Next base: position 306,008 of record JAMPIV010010095.1, on the reverse strand, counting down.
ATTAAAATTATGTTAGATTAGAGCTGTGTGCTTTCTGTGGTGCGGAATGCTGGAGAGTTACAGAGAGGGAAATGTCGAAATTGCCTTCTTTTCATACAACATGCCTAAGAAAAAAAAATTTTGGTCGAGAGCCATCGTCGGCCAAGATCTGCTTACTCGGAGCAAGCAAAGGGACATGCGCGCCATCATAGCTGGAGTTGGGTAGGCCATGTCCTCAGAAGAAACCCCGATGCCACCACAAGAACAGCTATGCTATGGACCCATGGGGGAAAGCGAGAGAGAGGCCGGCCAAGGGTGGCTTGGCAGAGGACTGTGGAGGCTGAGATGCAGGGAGTGAGCCAGAGTCTGGGCACTGTGCGAGGGATGGCCACCGACCGAGCAAAGTGGAATCAATTTGTTGTTGCACTACAAGACGCCACCAGGCGTAATGGCCACTGACTGCTTTGACGGTTGGCGGCTAAGGATCAAAGAAGAAGTCATTTCCAGTTCTTGTCATACAGCTGTAGACATAATGCACACAATTTTCACCAACATTATAAACTTTGTGAAGATGATTTATATCTTTATATATTGTAAAAGTCTGTTTGTACGGAGATGTAAAAGGTTGTTCAGTGTAAATGCCCAGATGTAATGTACTGTTTTGATGTGTTATGAATGTTAGTATGTTGAGCGTGTCGTGTTGTCCTGGACAGTACCAAGTTGTAGCGAGAATCTAGGTCACTAGCGTGAGGTGCCGCCAGGGTATAGTAGACACATACCTCATGTCAGTATTCATGTAGATTCAGACATGTAGTACTTGTATTACAATGTGGTTGATTGTGTAGGTGAGTAAATAACAGTGCTGATAACACGAAGGCCGTATAGGCTCTTGGACGTCTTCACATTAACTCATATAACCACAAGTAGAAGTCAGTAAAGCAGGGAATGCTGCTGACGTTTACAATATTTATTCATGACGATAATACGATGATGATGGACGAAACAGTCAATAGTATAAGATCGTGTACATAATATGTGTAGTTACAAAGGTCAGCTTCAGGCATCACAGATCCCAGACATGTAACAATGTCTTGACCAATGTTTACTGTTCATCAAATAGCTCTAATCCCTGACTGAGCCCCGTCAGGTAAGCCCTAGCAAATATATTGCTTAGTACGGGCGATATCAGTTATTTAAACAAAGTCAATGCCATTGTCCTACAATTAGCAAAGGACTTCAGACTTGCCTCACTTGCCAGATACTTCATTCTGGTGAAGAATATTGGCCGTAGACACGGACCAATATGATGACAACGATATCAGGCCGCAGGTCGCGGGCCTCAATAATCAGGTCACTCTCAGTTTACACAAGCTTCTGAGATTAAATATATTTTCCACCAAACCATATTCCGCCTGCATTGCGGATCCATAAAGATGATTCTTAGGCTTATGTATGTAACGGGTCAACTTAGACCTAGTCTTTCAAATATGAAGCCATACTGGGGTACAGTATAATAACTCCTTGTGAGCTTCGCTCACTATGTCGCCATCAGCGATAAATGTACCTGTAAGATCTAAACGAGACGAAAAGATCGAATAATGTTTCAGTTACCTTCTTAAAGAATCCTTACACTCTAAGGTAACACAACACAGCCAATACTCAGGGACGGAAGAATGACAAAACTGTCATTCCCAGAATTTCCAATCCCTATCGAAAACTTGGCAGAGAGAAATCTACGGATCGGTACATCCGTTCTAAGCCTCAGGTACACTCTCTCTGAATCAGTCTCCTGGCTTTTGCCGCTAAGACCCGCGCATGCCCAAAGAGCATGGACCAGATCGAGGCAAACCAAGACCAGGCGTTTCCGCCCAAACGGGTGATAAAGATACTCCGTATATGGTCCTATAAATAGACTTAAGACATGTCAACTATAAGACATTGCCTGAGACAGGACAACATAAGACAGGAGAAGATAATCACCAGTCAAATCTGTCACAGAAAGATAATAACCATTTATCTCTCTTTGATCACATTAAACCAAACATACATTAGGTTGGTGTTTTTCCCACCGTCAAAATGACGTCAACATTACCACACCTCCCAGGGAAAAAAATGGCACTTTTTTTTTGGAAATACATCTATGAGCCAGGTGCATTAAGCTCATAACGCATGAGTAATGCGCCGATGAAAGGATCACCAAAAATATAACATCATAATGTCAGATCCAATCGACGCCCATTAGAGCGTCTGGTGAGAAGAAAAAATCTCACTAGATAGGAGAAACTATTTTCTCAAAGTAAATATATCCGGGGACGTGTTACCAACCAACTCAAAAGTGCAGGTAATGTTACAACAAAAATTCATATCAATGTGTATAAATGTGAATGACAATTTCCATAACGAGATTACTCCAACATCGAAATCTCACGACGTATAATGCGTATATAACCATAAATTCAAATGGTCAATCATTAACAACATTTCTAAATTCTTTTTACAAACATATGATTATACATGTGTATAGAACTAATATCTGAAGACGTCAGATGACCAAGACGATGCTCTATTCCGGCGATGTCGTGTAAGCAAAATCCTCAAGGAACATCAGGACGTCTATAGAAGTCATCGTAGTTATACAACGTTCCAACATATCACACCGGTTTGCTGAGAACAATACAAATAGTACATTTCTTAGAATGTTATAATGTACCATAGTCCCTTAATATATATCTAAACTATAAATGTGGCCGCATTAATTTTTTCGACCTTTATTTCATATGAAACAAAGCCTTCCTCTGTTTTACCGAAGACGGTAACAGAGAAAGCAAGTAATCAATACATAACCATAAGTTTAAACAAAGTGACAACAAGTGTTATAGAAGTATGTTATTGTAAGAATAGATCTCAACTTTAGATATGTAACAGTAGATCTAGACAAAAAAGCTAAGTAGCTTCATGTGAACATCGAGACAATATATCTGCCATCACATTATCCGAACCACGGATAGCTCGTACCGTGAAATGAAAAGGTTGAAGAGCAATAGCATATCGCGTGGATCTCGAACTCTTCAAATCCTTATTATGCATAGCTGTGAGAGCTTTTTGGTCTTTTTCTACTACAAAATGTGCGCCGAGAAGGAATCTTTGGAGTTTAAGAATTGCCCAGACCATAGCCAGCAATTCTCGGTCTAGAACAGAATAATTCCTTTCTGCCGCATTCAGTTTTCTCGAGACATACATTACTGGATGCAGAGTCTCAGAATACTATTGCATCAGTGCCGCCCCGATCCCTATTGCTGAGGCGTCACTACGAAGGACAAACGTCCTATCGGCTGTAGGTAGTCTTAAAATAGGAGGAGACGAAAATAATGACTTAATATGATCCAATGAAGATTGGCATTCTTGGGACCAACGCACCATATTAGGAGACCCTTTCTTCAATAGGGTTGAGAGTGGTGCCGTAATAGAGAAAATATTCGGAATGAATCTTCCGTAGAACTGTATTAGGCCCAAGAGACTAGGGATCTGTTTTTTAGTCTTAGGAATAGTGATGTTCAGTATCTTAGAAGTGTTGTGGTCTTCTGTCTTCAAGAGACCATGACCAACATGATGACCAAGAAAAGAAATCTCACTAAACCCAACATAGCCTTTAGAGGGTTTAGCTGTCAAATTATGCTCACGTAGAGTAGACAACAGTTCATCTAATCCCAGATAGTGATCTTCCCAAGAATCGCTAAAAAGACAGATATCGTCTAAGTATGCAATCACATCAGACCGACATGCCAGTATTCGACGCATCATACGTACGAATGTAGCTGGGGCATTCATAAGGCCAAAAGGCATAAAGTTCCATTGGAACAAACCCTTAGGTGTGGAGAAAGCAGTGAAAGGTTTGGCTCGTTCGGTTAGACGAACTTGCCAGTATCCTTTAGACAAGTCCAGCTATGTAAAGAAACGAGAATTGGAAAGTCTAGTAAGTAACTCATCCAACAGAGGCATAGGTTCTGAATCGAACTTCGTTACCTGATTTAGTTTATGGTAATCGACGCAAATGCGTATGTTATTGTCTTTCTTACGGACAATAACCATAGACGACGAGTATGCCGAATAGGATGGTTCAATTATTCCTAACTTTATCATTTCATCCAACTCTTTCTCGACTTGAGTTTGGAAGTGGATAGGAATAGGATAAGGTCTGACCTGATAGGAGTATGGTCAGTCAATACAATTGATAAATGCGTTTTGCTGTGATGTTACTGCTTTCATAAGGTTATACTGGACACATAAATGAATGGTCAACTCGTTCCGACACAGTGCTGACATCGAGTGAGAATGCAGATGTAAAGGACGCGAATGTGTGTACAGTTCTGTTGAGTTGACAAGTAACTCACTCAATCATAGTTAGAAGTCAATAAAGGGTAGACTGCTGATGACGTTTCATACATTTAATAATGGACGTACACTTCAACATCACGATTACAGTCACTTGAACAGGGTGGCAAAAAAATCATCGTATACTTGAAAAATGGGTGACAATATCAGATGTACATTTATGTGGCATGTAAATATAATGGAACGATAGTAGGCAAGCACTCAGTATTCTGGTTGTCTATCGTCTCATGTTTCAACTGACTAATCGCGTCAGTTAAGGTGGATACATAATCATCAACAATGGTTCACTGTCGGAACCTTCTCCTGGCTAGGTTTCTCAAGCCGTAAATTCATCAAATGTTTATAGCAACAATGTTAAACCACAGTAGTGGGTTTTCATAATATATAGATCTCTGTACCATCATCAGATAATAGGACCTTTTCTGTTCTCCGACGATGATCCGCTTACAATGGCGGGATCCAAAAAATGGCTCTCCTCCGTGAGCTTCGCTCACCCAGGATGAAAAAATTATGAAGCAGAATTAATTCGTAATTCGTACATAAATGTCCTCATTGGGCTTCTATACATTTCTGCTATCAATAAGGCTGGTTACATCAAGTAATCTAGTGCTGCTAGATAACACGTCATCTTCATCTGTAGTCAACAATCCTAGATGTACGATAATACGTCTCCCATCTAGGCTTAGCAAAAATGTTCAGCAAAAAGGTTTTGGTTTCACCTGGCTTTAAGAAAAGACACACAAGCGAATAACGCACGCCATTCCTTGGCGTTAATAATGAACATTAGGAGAATCTCTGATACTACAGTCATACAGAGAAACAATCTCTTTCCTAGAATAAATCACAGAGACCAATCTTCAGACTTTCTAATCGACCAGCCCATAGCAGCGACGACATGACAGCAGCTTCTCTGTCGACACCCCAAATCGACGCATGCGCAGAAATGCCTTTGACCCCAGAGTTCAGCTCAAAAAATAGACCGACATAGAAATACAAAGATACAAAGATATAAGACCGAATCACCTTAGATAGTCAAGGAATAAATATAAATTCGGGCCATAAACATTTTAAGCAAGACCAATCTGTATCTGGCCATACCAGACGCAAAATGACGTAAATCTAGTATTCATACGCCAGATTGTGACACAAGAAAAGATAACCCATATAACCGAATATAACATCGATCAATCAGGGTTCTGTCCCTTAGACTAAGAATCATTGATTCTCAAATAACTACTTTTCATCAGACAAATAGTTATACTTTACATTTGTATGCCTACCAAAAGTAATCTGTGCGTCACAGACTACCACACAAAAGAATCTGTGCGCAACAGACTACCACACCCGCCGGGGAAAAAAATGAAAATCTTTTTTTTCATCTGAGAGCAACATACAATAGGCTCACAACGCACAAATAATGCGCAGATGAGAAATATCAGGAATTTATAATGCCAAGTTAAGACTAAGTCGAAATATAGATCGACAGGCGAGAATATATCTCAACATCTCAGAGAAAGTATCTCTCTAAGTATAAATCTTTCCAGGGAGGTGTCACCAACGCATACTACAATACTGGCAATGACACAATGTATACAATAATTTCAATCACAATTTCATATTAAGTACCATAAGTTCATGATTGACAAAAGAAAAATCATCAAAGGACTAACGGTAAATAAAAATTAGTGAACCGCTAAATGTTTATACAATCACTATATCATATATTACAAATGTGTACATATTTTGATATAGAAAAAAGAACTGTTGTAAAGTTAGACACATTAAGAAGTCCAAGATTTAACAGTTAGGTGGAATCATGTGGGCATCTAGACAGAATGTCTGCCATCACATTTTCTGAACCACGGATAGCTCGCACCGAGAAATGAAAAGGTTGAAGAGCAATGGCGTATCGAGTTGATCTCGAGCTCTTCAAGTTTTTACTTTGAATAGCTGTAAGAGCTTTCTGGTCAGTTTCCACTATGAAATGCGCACCAAGAAGGAATCTTTGAAGTTTGAGAATTGACCAAACCATCGCCAAAAGTTCACGGTCTAAAACCGAGTAATTCCTTTCTGCCGCATTAAGTTTTCGTGAGATATACATTACAGGATGCAGAGTTTCAGAGTACTCTTGCATTAGTGCCGCTCCAATCCCAGTGGATGAAGCGTCACTACGAAGAACAAATGTCTTATCTGTAGTAGGTAACACTAAAATAGGCGGAGTTGAAAACAAATTTTTAATCTTATCCAAAGAGGATTGGCATTCCTGAGACCAGTGGACCATATTAGGAGACCCTTTCTTTAGTAACGAAGAAAGCGGTGCCATGATAGAGGATAGATTCTGAATGAATCGTCCATAAAATTGTATAAGACCTAATAGACTTCTCACTTGTTTTTTAGTCTTAGGAATAGAGATGTTGAGTATTTTACTGGTATTATGGTCCTCTGTCTTTAGGAAACCATGACCGACACGGTGACCTAGGAAAGAAATTTCGCTAAAACCAATACATGCTTTAGAGGGTTTCGCTGTCAACTTATGCTCGCGTAAGGTAGACAGTAATTCATATAACCCTAAATAGTGATCTTCCCAAGTATCACTGAAAAGACAGATGTCGTCTAAGTACGCAATGACATCTGAACGACGAGATAGGATTCGACGCATCATGCGTACGAATGTAGCTGGGGCGTTCATAAGGCCGAAAGGCATGAAATTCCATTGAAACAAACCCTAGGTGTAGAAAAAGCAGTAAGAGGTTTGCCGCGTTCTGTTAATGGAACTTGCCAAAATCCTTTTGACAAATCAAGTTTAGTGAAGAAATGGGATTTAGAAAGCCTAGTAAGTAGCTCTTCTAGTAAAGGCATAGGTTCAGCATCGAACTTCGTAACCTGATTCAATTTGCGATAATCAACGCAAAGACGTATGTTATTGTCTTTTTTCCGAACAATAACCATCGGCGAAGAATATGCAGAACTGGATGGTTCGACTATTTTTAATTCTATCATCTCATCCAACTCTTTCTCGACCTGTGTCTGAAAATGTATAGGTATAGGATATGGTCTGACCCTAATAGGATTATGGTCAGTTAGAATAATGTCATGTTCAATGACATTGGTGTGTCCAGGAATGTCAGTAAGGACATCCTGAAATGTTTGTAACATAGAAGAAACTTGTCGCTGTTCCTCTAGAGATAAATTAGGAGAAACAGTAACGTTTTTCCATGATTCACTAGAATGAAGTGGAATCACTGGAAGAGGGAGATTTACATCAGAGAAACTTGTTTCTTCATCCTGTATTACTGACAAGGATGAGAAATGACCATGTGGTACTGGGGAATCGTCCGTTGCCTGCAAAATAGGCAGCAAATACTCAGGACGTTCATGGAATTCCGTAAGCATATTGATGTGGAAGGTTTTATGCTTCCCATCAATATCGACAATATAGTCAACATCGGAAATTTTCGAGATTATATCGAACGGACCTTTCCATGAGATAAGAAGTCTGTTTTCCCTACAAGGTAGCAGAACATATGCTTGTCGTAAGTTGTCGTAATTTTCTTTTCTTATTGGCAAATTGCCTTGCCTTCTGTTTGCCACATTCAGAAGAAGTTGCTAATCTGCATGCTTCGATAATGTTGTGTCTAAGCACGATGACATATTCGTAAGAAGATTTTGTGTCATCATCAATATTATCAGCTGTTATAAGATCATGAAGCAAAGACATGGGGCCGCGCGGTCGCGCGCCGAAGACAAGTTCAAAGGGAGAAAATCATGTATGTTCATTGGGGACCTCTCTATACGCAAAGAGGGCCGCGGGCAAAACCCTATCCCAATCTTGAGGATGATCCTCAGTTATCTTCCCTAGTAAGTTTTTGAGTGTTCTGTTTAGACGTTCTAACATCCCATTAGACATAGGATGATAGATACTACTCAATGATCTATCTATCTTCAGAGTAGACATCACTTGAGACATGGTATCCGATATCAATTGGGTGCCATGATCCGATAATATTTCTCCGGGGAATCCCAGACGAGAAAATATAAGCCAAAGAGCGTCTGCAATATCGGCAGTGGAAATGCTCTTCAGAGGTATAGCCTCTGGCCAACGTGTGCACATGTCAACACACGTTAAGATAAACTGATGTCCTCTGGCAGATTTGATCTTAAACGGACCAATAATGTTTATTGCTATTTTCTGAAACGGCCGAATAGGAATATCTGCAGCCTGAATAGGTGCAGCATGGCGTAGACCTTTGGATTTGACTTCTTGACATACCTTACAAGATCGGCAATAAATCCGTATGTCTTTGTTTACGAAAAACAAAAAAAAGCCACAAGAACTCTTGACTTAGTACGGGATAAACCCATATGTCCAGCACACTGAGAGTCATGAGCGTGCTGCAAAACTTTAACTCTCAAATTCTTGGGAACAAGAATCTGAGAATGCATTGACGTAGTAGAGTGTTGGACCATACGCACAAGTACGCCATTTCTCATTGTAATCCAAGATTTTCGATTTGTATCTTTATTTGGATCGCCTTTTGTTGCAAGAGTGAAGAATTTCTTTAGAGTGGGATCATCTTCTTGCTGTTTTATAAATGAGTCACGAGAAATTACCAAGGGATCATCTTGGTTATGCACTTCAGCATCTTCAGTTGATGAAGTTTGAGGCATATTGAGAGCTTGCGCTCTTGTGACTACTGCATTAGCAGTTTGCATATTTTGATCTTCCCAAGCAGCAATTTGTCTCGGAGTGCATTCTTTGACTCCGTGAATACGACCAATGATGAGATCAGCGATCGGATTCGGCAGAAGACATGCATGCACATCTGCCGTAAAGAAAGGAGTAGCAATATTGATGATAGCAGTAGAGTACTTCTCTAAGGTGCCGCCAAATGTTACACATTTGACTACTTTGTCTGTGGCATGGGAAGGATCTACGAGTGACTGCCTAACACCAATAGTGGTGCATCCAGAATAAAAAAGAATTGAGACTGGGCTATCATTTACTAGACCTTTATGTAAGACAAGAGATCCTCTTCCATCATGCGCGACTGACGCAGGAAGAGCAGGGAGAGGGTGACCACAACTTAAAGTAGACACCGTAGTTGGTTCGAATAATGTCTTGCATTTGGAGCATTGAGATGCTCTCCCAAAATCAAAAGCAGAACATGCCATATTATTAGAGTTTTTATTATCATTAGTCTGATTACAGGCTTCATGGGACTCTTGCTGCGCAGAGTTTGCCTGATAATGTGATTTATGTCCTCTGTATTGAGATCTACCTCGATTATTATTGCCTCTCCAATTACTATTGTTTCCTCTATTGTAACCCCTATTTGGGTTTGAGTCATAGTTCTCATGGTTACAATTATTATGTTCATTATAATGAGTATCTCTGTAATTATGGTCTTGTTGTCTCCATGACGGATGACTTGGATAGTTCCTATAATGACTTCCTCTGCGGAAATTCCTATAATTGTGGTAACCCCTGTATCGAGGGCTGTCAACTCGTCTCCAGTTCTTCGAAGAAGAACCTTGAAATGATTGATTACCTTGATTTTGATAATTATTCGAGTTACTCTTCTTATCAAACCTGTTTTGTGGTCCTTGAAATTTGTGTGAGTAATTAGGGTTGTATGGTGTTGCTGAAGCAACTGGCATACTTTCCTTAACCTTAGCATTGCTAATAGCTACGTCCGGATGTGCAATGACGTATTGGGTACAATATTGTTCCATTTCTTTTAGTGTCTTGGGTTTACGCTCATGTAGGAATTCAAGGAATGGTTTATTTACACTTGACATAATCTTGTCTCTGAGCAAAAAGTCCATAAGGGCTTCATATGTCTTTTCTGTTTTGGACAGCTCAATCCAACGATTAAATGTAAGACGTGTCCTTGCAATGAATTCTGAGAATTCTACCCCTGTTTCAGGTACCATTCTCTTAAACAAAAGACGGTAACCTTCCTCTGTCAATTGATATTTTTTTAATAAGGCTGCTCTGATAACATCATAATTATCCTGGTCAGCCTCTTCTACCAAGCTTAAACTAGTCAGAGTGTCACCTTTCAGTATCTCTGATAACTGATTAGCATATTGTGATCTATCCACATTATGATTTCGACAAGAACGTTCAAACGTATCGAGCCACACTGTTATATCGTCACTGGATGGATTAAATGCTGGTAGCTTGATCTTGTAAATAAAAGGTTTGCCATTACCACCAGATGACTGATTAACATTACCCATGTTTGTCAATTTCAATTTTTCTAACTCAAATGCTAAAAGTTTTTCCTTATGTTCATGTTCCATCTTTATTTTTCTTTCCTCAGCTTCAGCTTCCAATCTTTTATTTTCAGATTCTCTCTGTAATCTTTTTTCTTCCATCTGGAATCTCCTTTCCTCCACCTGCATCTGCAAGTTCTTTTGTTCAGTCTCAGCTTTCAGTTTATCAATTTCCAATTTTTGTGCCTTGTCATATTGACTGGTAGCATACTCTTCCAACTTATCACCAGTCTTGCCTAGGGATTTCCCTAGCTCAATAAAGTAATCCAAAGTCGACATAATGTCTAACAATATGTGACTAGTTACCTGAAAAAGTCAATGAAATTTATTCCACCGTGAATGAAAGCAAGTTTTAATAAACTTGAATAACCAGCTCCCTTTATCCCAACCTCTGTGGGAGACAAGCCTTTAATAAGGTCTTGTATACTCACTTGTATAATAATAATAATAATAGTAATAAACTACCAGTTTATTCTATACCACAAGTGCACTACACTGCTAGTAGTGTATGATCAAATCTACCTTTCATAGCGTATGTCATCCAACAACATAAACAAAGGACAATCAAGAAAGACAACATGGAAACATTCGCAGAAATCAAATAAGTTAAATAGGAAAACTGAAGAAAATAATCACAGAACCTGTGATGACAACCGCGAGGAAATAAACAACACAAATGACGTCACAGTGTATAAATATAAAGTTGTATAGAACTCAATGACAGGAAAGATGAGACCTACAAATACAAACAAATAGAAACAAAACTAAAGAACAGAAAAAATATTACAAAAACAACGAAGAAAAACAACACGTCGTCACAACTAACAACAATAGCAACAAATTGTCGCTAGCAAATTTTCAATTAAGAAAATTTGCTCCTACAGAACACTAATATAAGCAATCTATGACGTGGGAAATCTTATATTAGCCACCTTACCCAACCGCCCACAGACATATACACAACACTATAACATGTAACACTTAAACATAAATACATATATGTCATATAATGTAATCAAATAGCATGTGAATAATATGTGTTGCAAAGGAGGTTCAGTTTTACGGCATAATGGTATAGTTTCTAATTATCAACTAACTAATAAATTGCCACTTTAATAAATTAATACTTCTGGCCTAAACTATTACAATGTTCAATATAGAGCAGAACACCAGAAGATCCACCGTTGAAATATAAGCACTTCTCGCTAACACAGTTAATACTTGCTAATACCCTGCTGTGCAATGATTCTGTTCTAACACAAATGTCAACAAGCGCTGACCTAGTTACTGCCTCTGCTTGACAGGTCAGGTCACGTAACGAAACTGCTGACTAGCTGACATCGACTGTAGACTTGTAATGCTGGTGTTTATGTGTGTCGTATGCGTCCGCAGGAAACGATCTGGTATCAGTAGCTGACTTCTGGCAATGTCCACTGTGCAGGTTAGACCCAGAAATCTGGCCTACCACATTGATAAAGGCGTTTTGCTGTGATGTTACTGCTTTCATAAGGTTATACTGGACACATAAATGAATGGTCAACTCGTTCCGACACAGTGCTGACATCGAGTGAGAATGTAGATGTAAAGGACGCGAATGTGTGTACAGTTCTGTTGAGTTGACAAGTCACTCACTCAATCATAGTTAGAAGTCAGTAAAGGGTAGACTGCTGATGACGTTTCATACATTTAATAATGGACGTACACTTCGACATCACGATTACAGTCACTTGAACAGGGTGGCAAAAAATCATCGTATACTTGAAAAATGGGTGACAATATCAGATGTACATTTATGTGGCATGTAAATATAATGGAACGATAGTAGGCAAACACTCAATATTCTGGTTGTCTATCGTCTCATGTTTCAACTGACTAATCGCGTCAGTTAAGGTGGATACATAATCATCAACAATGGTTCACTGTCGGAACCTTCTCCTGGCTAGGTTTCTCAAGCCGTAAATTCATCAAATGTTTATAGCAACAATGTTAAACCACAGCAGTGGGTTTTCATAATATATAGATCTCTGTACCATCATCAGATAATAGGACCTTTTCTGTTCTCCGACGATGATCCGCTTACAATGGCGGGATCCAAAAAATGGCTCTCCTCCGTGAGCTTCGCTCACCCAGGATGAAAAAATTATGAAGCAGAATTAATTCGTAATTCGTACATAAATGTCCTCATTGGGCTTCTATACATTTCTGCTATCAATAAGGCTGGTTACATCAAGTAATCTAGTGCTGCTAGATAACACGTCATCTTCATCTGTAGTCAACAATCCTAGATGTACGATAATACGTCTCCCATCTAGGCTTAGCAAAAATGTTCAGCAAAAAGGTTTTGGTTTCACCTGGCTTTAAGAAAAGACACACAAGCGAATAACGCACGCCATTCCTTGGCGTTAATAATGAACATTAGGAGAATCTCTGATACTACAGTCATACAGAGAAACAATCTCTTTCCAAGAATAAATCACAGAGACCAATCTTCAGACTTTCTAATCGACCAGCCCATAGCAGCGACGACATGACAGCAGCTTCTCTGTCGACACCCCAAATCGACGCATGCGCAGAAATGCCTTTGACCCCAGAGTTCAGCTCAAAAAATAGACCGACATAGAAATACAAAGATACAAAGATATAAGACCGAATCACCTTAGATAGTCAAGGAATAAATATAAATTCGGGCCATAAACATTTTAAGCAAGACCAATCTGTATCTGGCCATACCAGACGCAAAATGACGTAAATCTAGTATTCATACGCCAGATTGTGACACAAGAAAAGATAACCCATATAACCGAATATAACATCGATCAATCAGGGTTCTGTCCCTTAGACTAAGAATCATTGATTCTCAAATAACTACTTTTCATCAGACAAATAGTTATACTTTACATGTGTATGCCTACCAAAAGTAATCTGTGCGTCACAGACTACCACACAAAAGAATCTGTGCGCAACAACAATGTCATTCAATGACTGTAGTGTGTCCAGGAATGTCCGTGAGAACATCCTGAAATGCTTGTAACATGGAAGAGATTTGTGATTGTTCCCTAGTTGATAAATTAGGTGAAATTGCAACATCCTTCCATGATTCCGTAGAATGAAGTGGAGTCATCAGAAGAGGAAGATTAACATTAGAGAAAGTAGATTCCTCATCCTGTATGACAGACAGCGATGAGTAATGGCCACGAGCGACTGTAGCGTCGTCCGTCGCTTGAACGATAGGTTGTAAGTACTCTGGACGTTCATAAAATTCCGTAAGCATATTTATGTGAAAAGTTTTATGCTTTCCGTCAATATCGACGACATAGTCGACATCAGAAATTTTAGATACAATCTCAAAAGGACCTTTCCAACCAATAAGAAGTCTATTTTCCCTGGAAGGAAGTAATACAAATGCTTTGTCTCCAGGACAAAGTTGACGTAGGCATCTATTTTTATTTGCAAACTGTCTTGCCTTTGCTTTAACAAATTCAGATGCGGAAGTTGCTAATTTGCAAGCTTCAATGATTTTCTGCCTGAGAGCAATGACATACTCATAAGAAGATTGTGTGTCATCACTAATATCATCGGCAGCTATTAGATCGTGAAGCAAGGACATTGGGCCGCGCGGACGCGCGCCAAAGACGAGCTCGAAAAGAGAAAACCCGGTATGTTCATTAGGAACCTCTCTATAAGCAAAGAGAGCAGCGGGTAAGACTCTGTCCCAATCCTGAGGATGATCCTCAGTTATTTTCCCAAGTAAATTTTTGCGAGTTCTATTGAGACGTTCGACTAGTCCATTAGACATAGGATGATAAATACTACTCAGTGATCTCTTGATATTAAGAGTAGACATCACTTGCGACATTGTCTCAGAAATCAGTTGGGTGCAATGGTCTGACAAGATTTCCCTAGGGAATCCCAACCGCGAAAATATCAGCCAAAGAGCGTCTGCAATATCGGCAGTCGAAATGCTCTTCAGAAGTATGGCCTCTGGCCATCGAGTACACATGTCAACACATGTAAGAATAAATTGATGTCCTCTGGCTGATTTTATTTTGAAAGAACCAATGATATCTATCGCCATTTTCTGAAATGGACGGATAGAAGTGTCCGCAGCCTGGATAGGTGCTGCATGGCAAGGACCTTTCGCTTTTACCTCTTGACATACTCTACACGGGCGACAATAAAGACGTATGTCTCTGTTGACGAATGGCCAAAAGAAAGCCGCAAGAACTCTCGACTTCGTACGAGAAAATCCCATATGACCAGCGCATTGGGAGTCGTGAGCATGTTGCAGTATTCTAACTCTCATGTCTTTCGGAACAAGAATTTGTGAATGTATAGACATCTCAGAGTATTGTACCATACGCACTAGTACGCCATTCTTCATAGTGATCCAAGATTTGTGATCTGTGTTCTTATTTGGGTCACCTTTTTTTGCCAGAACGAAGAATTTTTTTAACGAAATGTCTTCCTGTTAACTTTTGATAAAAAAGTCACGTGAAATGACATCATGATCATCTTGATCACGTACCTCAACACCTTCGGTCGATGAAGTCTGAGGCATATTCTGAGCCTGAGCTCTCGTGACAACTGTATTAGCAGCTTCTAAGTTATGTTCTTCCCAAGCAATAATCTGCTGCGGGGTACACTCTTTAATGCCGTGTATACGCCCGACGAAAAGATCCGCAATAGGATTCGGAAGCAGACACGCTTGAACCTCTCCCGTAAAGAAGGGAGTAGCTATACGGATGATAGCGGTAGAGTATTTTTCCACTGTGCCACCAAATGTTACACATTTGATCACTTTTCCAGTGGCACATGAAGGATCTACAAGAGATTGTCTAACCCCAATAGTGGTACATTCAGAATCAAAGAGGACTGAGACTGGATCATTATTCATTAGACCCCTATATGAATAAGAGATCCTCTCCCGTCATGAGCCGCTGCGGCAGGAAGAGCGGGCAGAGGATGACCGCAACTCAATGTGGATATAGTAGTAGGTTCAAATAAAGTGGTGCACTGAGGGCATTGAGATGCTCTCCCAAAATCAAAGGCAGAACAAGAACTAGCACTAGCGCTAGGTTTACTATTGTTTTGTTCATTACTAACTCCTTGTGACTCTTGTTCCGCACAGTTAGTATGATGACATGATCTATTATTATTATGCTGCCATCTACCTCGATTACTATTTCCTTTGGAATTATGGTAATTACCCCTTTTGCTATTATTATTTTGGTTTGAACCGCAGTTTTCACAATTGTGATTGTGATTTACACCTTGATGAAAATATCTATCAGACGGATACAGAATTATGGCGAGGATAGTTTTTATTGTGGCTACCCCTTTTAAAGTTACCAAATTTGTTGGAACCATAATTATGAGGGCTATCAGATTGCCTCCAGTTCCTAGAAGACGAGCCTCTTTGGCATGAATCACTTTGATCCTGTCCAAAGTTACGCTTCCCAACGGGCTGATCACCCGTTTGCCAGTCACTTTGATTACGGAAACAGCAAACGGATTGATTAGTCGTTGCCCTAAAGACGCCATTAGGCGTGATGGGAACAACGGCAAAGAAAATCTATTCGCTGTTGCCCTTAAGACGCCACTAGGCGTAATGGCCACTGACTGCTTTGCCGGTCGTTGGCTAAGGACGGAAGAAGAAGAAAGTTACGCTTACTTTTCTTATCGAAGTTGCGCTGAGTACCTTTAACTTTACCTCCGAAATTAGAATTGTATGGAGTCGCAGAAGCCACGGGTAAACCTTCTTTAATCTTATTATTGCTAATTGTTTGTTGTGGATGAGCAGTGACATATTGGCAACAATATTGTTCCATTTCTTTTATGTCCTTAGGTTTACGTTCGTGTATAAAGGCAAGAAAAGACTCATTCACAGATGACATTACTTTGTCTCTAAGAAACAAGTCCATAAGTGCTTCATAAGTATGTTCAGTCTTAGACAACTCTATCCATCTAGTGAAAGTAAGGTGTATCTTTCCTATAAAGTCCGAGAACTCTACACCAGATTCTGGTAACATAGTCTTAAAACGAAGACGGTAATCATCTTCTTTAAGCTGATATCTTTTCAATAAGGCTGCTCTGACAACTTCATAGTTAGTCCTATCATGTTCTTCTATTGCCATTATAATATTTAATGGTTCACCTGTAAGTGAATTCAACAGTTGTCTAACATATTGTGCCTTATCTACTTTATATGTTACACAATTAAGTTCTAGTCTATCTAGATAGAACGTTATGTCATCTTTCGTAGCATTAAAATGGGGAAGTTTGAACTTATAATCATGACTTTTTGTGCTCGAAGAAGTCGCTTGAGAACTCCCTATATTAGTCACTTTCAACTTCTCTATTTCCAAAGCCAAGAGTTTTTCTTCATGTTCTCTTTGATGCTTTTTATCTTCAAATTCTCTGTCTAGCTGCGCTTGAATCTTTCTCTCCTCAAATTCTCTGTCTAGCTGAATCTTCCTTTCTTCAGCTTCTCTGTCTAGCTGCGCCTGAATCTTTTTCTCTTCAGCCTTTTGTGCTTTGGCATATTGAGCAAGCGCAAAATCCTCCAATTTCTCATCAGTCTTGCCCAGGGCCAACCCTTGCTGTATGAAGAAATCTAATGTAGACATCCTGTCTACAAATGTGCTGTCAATATATCTGAAATAGCAACACAAGTTATCCCAATCTCAGTGGGAGATGAGTCTTTTACAAAGACTAAGTACAATTACCTTATTTATTAAGTCACCAGTAATCAGCTCAGTATAAAATTTGCATCATATAATTCACAGTACATGATCAAATATACATGAAGACTGTATATATCAACAATATCACGATAATTAACCAAAGACAAGCATCTAAACAAACGAAAACATTCGCAGAGGTCAAAAGAAAATACAGCTTAACTAAATCAAATGTTGTGAAAAATCACAATGATAACTGCGAAAAATTCACAATAATACAATGACAACACAGTGTATAAACAAAAGGGGTGTAAAGAAATTAACAATAGAAAAGCGAAGGCAGACAAATACAAACCAAAACGAATCAAAAACTAAAGTACGGTGAAAAAATAATGAAAACAACACTAACACATCTCGTCACAGCTAAGAAAAAAAAAATAAATAGCAAGAAAAGTCGCTTGCAATTTCCACTGTGAGAAATATGCACAATACCTAAAGAACGCTTACAGTAACCCTCGGTTGAGTGGGATATTTACTGTAAGACTCTCCAAACTGAATCCGCAGAAAAAAATACACACTAACTCAACAAGTAAACAAAGAACAAGTAAACAATAGAATGCATATAATGAATGTAATGAGGAAGGCTTATTTGCACATAAAATAAAGGCTAAGTTTAACATGTAAAACCAGGCCACTTATCTTTAAGCGTAATCCTCTACAACTGCAAAGATGCAGTTCATTGCAGTACACTTGTAAACACTAGTAGACGTTCCGCCGTTGAAGGTCACCGTAACTTGACAACGGGTGTAGTAGTCTCCAAAGTGAAGAATGTCGTAGTAAACAACAGGTTGGACTGTTCTATGTTTACATTTCGAGCTTGCACGTAAACTTGTGACGTAAACTTTGACACATGTGTCCTTCGACGACTGTCACAGTGTTAAATAACTTCGTTAGCAACTGTGGTCTATGTAGCACTATTGTAGCAGCTGTGGTCCATATAGCAATTCTGTAGCAGCTGTGGTCCATGTAGCGATTCTGTATGATCCATAAATGTATACGTCGATCAGCACGCGTTGACCTATTTCCTACTGTGTGGCTGACAACTAAACGTCAATCTTGTTTTCCGGATGCATTAATCCAGATGTGGGCAGGAAAATCCGTGTCGTTGACAAAAACCCACGAATCTGGTCCACCAGATGTAAAAGTCTGTTTGTACGGAGATGTAAAAGGTTGTTCAGTGTAAATGCCCAGATGTAACGTACTGTTTTGATGTGTTATGAATGTTAGTACGTTGAGCGTGTCGTGTTGTCCTGGACAGTACCAAGTTGTAGCGAGAATCTAGGTCACTAGCGTGAGGTGCCGCCAGGGTATAGTAGACACATACCTTATGTCAGTATTCATGTAGATTCAGACATGTAGTACTTGTATTACAATGTGGTTGATTGTGTAGGTGAGTAAATAACAGTGCTGATAACACGAAGGCTGTATAGGCTCTTGGACGTCTTCACATTAACTCATACAACCACAAGTAGAAGTCAGTAAAGCAGGGAATGCTGCTGACGTTTACAATATTTATTCATGACGATAATACGATGATGATGGACGAAACAGTCAATAGTATAAGATCGTGTACATAATATGTGTAGTTACAAAGGTCAGCTTCAGGCATCACAGATCCCAGACATGTAACAATGTCTTGACCAATGTTTACTGTTCATGCAATAGCTCTAATCCCTGACTGAGCCCCGTCAGGTAAGCCCTAACAAATATATTGCTTAGTACGGGCGATATCAGTTATTTAAACAAAGTCAATGCCATTGTCCTACAATTAGCAAAGGACTTCAGACTGGCCTCACATGCCAGATACTTCATTCTGGTGAAGAATATTGGCCGTAGACACGGACCAATATGATGACAACGAAATCAGGCCGCAGGTCGCGGGCCTCGATAATCAGGTCACTCTCAGTTTACACAAGCTTCTGAGATTAAATATATTTTCCGCCAAACCATATTCCGCCTGCATTGCGGATCCATAACGATGATTCTTAGGCTTATGTATGTAACGGGTCAACTTAGACCTAGTCTTTCAAATATGAAGCCATAGTGGGGTACAGTATAATAACTCCTTGTGAGCTTCGCTCACTATGTCTCCATCAGCGATAAATGTACCTGTAAGATCTAAACGAGACGAAAAGATCGAATAATGTTTCAGTTACCTTCTTAAAGAATCCTTACACTCTAAGGTAACACAACACAGCCAATACTCAGGGACGGAAGAATGACAAAACTGTCATTCCCAGAATTTCCAATCCCTATCGAAAACTTGGCAGAGAGAAATCTACGGATCGGTACATCCGTTCTAAGCCTCAGGTACACTCTCTCTGAATCAGTCTCCCGGCTTTTGCCGCCAAGACCCGCGCATGCCCAAAGAGCATGGACCAGATCGAGGCAAACCAAGACCAGGCGTTTCCGCCCAAACGGGTGATAAAGATACTCCGTATATGGTCCTATAAATAGACTTAAGACATGTCAACTATAAGACATTGCCTGAGACAGGACAGCATAAGACAGGAGAAGATAATCACCAGTCAAATCTGTCACAGAAAGATAATAACCATTTATCTCTCTTTGATCACATTAAACCAAACATACATTAGGTTGGTGTTTTTCCCACCATCAAAATGACGGCAACATATATATATGTGTGTGTGTGTGTGTGAGTGTGTGTCTGTGTTTAAAATCATGTTTACACTGTTTATTAAGTGCGCAATAGCACTAGGTCTTCAAAAAAGCAATGTACTGTAATGTTAAAAATACTTTAGTGCTAAAAAATGCCAATCCTCATCATCTGAACCTTCAGTGGGACCCAAAGACGCAGCAATAGAGAATGCAGTCAGCGACTCATAGCTTGACTGCTTGCGTCAGGGTCAGCGAACCAGAGCTGACCAAGCCCCTACTCCACCTCCACGTGGTGGTCCTGAAAACAGGCTGCATCACTGCAGTCTAGCTGAGAGAGTAGGGATCGAAGAGGGAAGGCAAACCCGGTCCCCAAAAATGCCGTGATGAAGTCGGATGTGCCGGCCG
Organism: Oreohelix idahoensis; assembly: GCA_024509875.1. Lineage (NCBI taxonomy): Eukaryota > Metazoa > Mollusca > Gastropoda > Stylommatophora > Oreohelicidae > Oreohelix > Oreohelix idahoensis. The sequence continues at coordinate 285,594 of JAMPIV010010095.1, read as the reverse complement.
AAAGGCGCATATATCACAGCTCCGCTGTAAACAGACACAACGCAACCAACGTCCTTTTCAGGACGAGCGAGGAAGAAGAATAAGAACCTTCAGTGAATTGTAATCTTTTTGCTGGTGGTGAGCCAAAAATCTATCGGAAGAAGACGGCACGCTTTAATAAATAAACATGAATAATTTGAAAAAAAGTGCAATATCTGTGAAGGGCAATAAAGCGAGGTATGCCTGTATTCACAGAATTCACATTGTCAGTGTTATATTTGGCATAAAACTCATTGTCTGTGTATTATGCTGTGTTAAGAGATCTGGCATGTCAGGTTGCACGCCCACATTTAAGACGCACTGATGTAATGGTTCATGCTTTATACTTTGTTGCTGTTCCTTTTTTATTTTAAATTTTATTTTATTTTCATTTGTGTATGACCAAAGTTTGTGTCATCTATTAGTTTTTGTTACTTGTGAACATTTACATGTTGACTAAATCCTTTCAGTGGTTTGGTGTATACTAATAAACTGTATTACTTATGTTGCCATGTGTTTTGAGAATTGATAGCTGCAGTGGACTGCCTGATAATTTTGTTAAGTGTATTTACATAATGTCTTCATATTTGTATGGGATGTTTTTGTTTTATGTCTAGTAATCATTCATGTCTGTTGTTTCTCTTTTTCATGTCTATCGTTTCTCTTTCTCATGTTTCCTAGGTCTCCCTCTCTCACTTTAGGGATTATAGAACTGCCTGGTAATGGTATCAAAAGATTTCATCTCAGTGTGTGTCCTATCCATCTCCAGTGTCATCTTATCTCTTGTTCCACTGGAACTTGTCTGGTTTTTTTAATCACTTCCACATTACTAATCTCATACCACTTCAATCCTTCTATTGTACGCAAGTACCAATTTATGAAAGTCTGTAGCTTTTGGTGGTTGTTTTTGTTGTTATGTTTCAAAGCCATACAATAGGACTGGCTTGACATTTCAATTTGAAGATTTTGATTTTTGGGTTCGACTTGATTCCTTTTGATCTCCATATATGTACATGTATGTTGTTTACTCACCACATGTTAGTTAACATACATTGTGCCAGTATGTGTGTTAAATTCGTACGAGACAAGATGAATGTGGCCAGATGTGGGGGGCAGAATAAGAGTGCTTGATGGAAGGTCGTCCTCGTTCACCTTCAGACTTCCGCATTAATGACTAATAAAGTCAGTAGTCAGCTCAAGGTTCCTGACATCTATAAACAATTTTTTTGGGAGTGAAGTAGTAGCTACCACAAAGTGCCCGCTTCTAGCTGTTGAAAACGCACGAAAGTTGAGAAAACTGAGGAAAATTCGTCAAGTTTAAGTCGTCACTGTCCCTTTGCTATTAAGCGGATTGTAATAAAATTTATATCACGATACTCATTATCCTCTTCTCTTTTAAAATATATTAATTCCCGAATAATAAAAGTTATTGAAGTATTTTTTTACTAATAAAAACTAACAGCAACGTTTCGCGTAGTTGGCCCGGGCGCGCGGCCAACTCTGCTTTTTTGCCTCACCCCGCTTCATTCAAACGGGTTTCGCTTGACCAGCAAACGTCGATTTGCATACGGTTTTCACCATTAGAATGGCCAGAGGAATAGCTTTAATTTCGTATAATGCAAGCTGTAGAAAACAAAGTGGAAGACGTAGTTTTCTCGAAGTGAAGTTGAAATTTTACAAGATTTGACATTTTAAGTTGTTATAATTCCTTGCATGGTATGAGAAGATTTGGGAGCCATTTTTATTTATTTCTGTAAAATATCCCAGACTTCTGATGTTTGCTGGTGAAGCGATTTGACTTTAAGTAGCGCTCTCTCAGTCAAGAATTTTAGCGAAAAATGCAGAGCGAGGCTGTTACATCGACCGGGATAACTCCCGATGTCGATCAAAATCGGCATGCCACTTATGTTGGTTCGTGTTCAAACTTCATCACATCTTCTGATTTGAAGATGACTATACGTAAGTATATCACTTATTAACAATGTTTTGAACTTTAAATGTAAACTTTACAATAGTTTTAATATTATTTAGCAATTTAACACGATCACATAGTTGTTGTAAGAGCGTGGAATGATTGTGTTATCACCACTTCAGACATTCACGCATCAATCTAATTATTTCACGAGCTTGAAAAGCTAAGAAAGTTACCAATCTGAATAAAAACTGCATGTTTTGATTAATGTGTAATTGAATGAAGGTTTATTTTGCAACATAATAGGGTGAATTTTGTTTCAAACGCGAAGGATATCGCAAGGCCAAAGCCAATTGAGTCAAGGCTAGGGGACCGGAAAATGCCATAATTAAAGTAGCTGATGCTGAACTGAAATGTCCGGACTCGCAGCCAATACTTGATAGTCTTAAAATTCCCCGAAAAGAAGATATATATATATATATATATATATATATATATATATATATATATATATATATATATATATATATATATATATATATATATATATTTTTTATTTAAGGAAGAAAATATCCCGTTGAACCTCTAATTGGTTATAATTAGGATACTTATTGTTTTCAATTTCAAATAATATGAAAAACTGCCGATATGAGAAAGTGGCATCACACCATTGTAAATTAGGACAATCACATTTGTGCTTATATGTTAAAAAAAAATCAAGAAGAAACTCTGAACAAGAACAAGCCAGTAATAGTAATAGTACATGTAATTCTCTATACATGTAAAAACAAAAATAACTTCTGGAATTTTAATTTTCCAGATGACTCCTAGCGTCTAGTAGGAGTCATCTGGAAAAATAAAATTCCAGAAGTTATATGGATGGGAATGCAACATGGCTCGAGGTGGACTGCTTGTAGTCTTTTTTTCATAAAGCTACAGACCACAAAGTAACACACTACAAACAGATAAAAAGTGAAATGGAGAAGAGGAAGGAGCAGATAAAATAAAAGTAGAGAATGCAAGAGTGACGACGAAGAACAAAAAACATAGACTGAAATGGAAAATACGGAGTAAAGAGTCAGAGAGGGCAGTCAAAGAAAAAAATTAAACAGCGAATAACTGACATGAATACTTACTTAGTTGTTCTCCTTCTACCGTGAGGTGTAGAGGTAAGATACAGATAATTAATATTGAATGATAAGGACATTAATATTGAATGATAAGGACATTAAACTATCAGGAAATATCAAAGAATTGTATTTTGGACTTCTGAAGCATTTAGGTTTTGAGGTGTCATTGCCCTCTTACAGGGAAAGAGTGCGCCATGATCATTCTTCTCCAGTTAAAAAATGTCTTTTTAAATGCTAATAACCAGTTGTTTTAAAAAAATAGCGTTTAGATGTTGCTAATTATTGTTTAGATGTTGTTAATTATTGCCTACAAATTTTTTTTTATGAAATATGGACAGTATCTTAAAAAAAAAATTTTTTTCTTCATTTTCACATTTTTTTCGTCCCCTGCGACAAATTGGCCTCTGGACACATTTTAAAAAAATTATACAAGAACTAATAGATGTTTGAATCCTCTGAAAAAAATTGAGATATATTTATGTAGTATGCAGGTTAATATGTACAAATTTAAAGCTAGTACCTTTTATACTTTTTGAAATATGATGTTGTGAATATTGACTTTCATTCAACAAACTATAATTTTCGGTAATGTGTTTTGCAGATTTGCAATTTTTGATCTCAAATATATTGATAATTATTCATGATGTAGCTCTATAGTTTTCTTTGTGTGATCAGTATATTCCAGACTATATGCTGTTTGTTAGAGAAAGTTGTAAGATTATATTTAAGAAGACGGCAGTGTTCTGAAGTTGGTGTGATGTAACTTTTTCAATGTTGCGAAGTCCCCACATTTTTTAAAATGCTATAACTTTTTTTCATTTGTTGTCCTATTTTAAAAAATAAAGTACCAAATTTCCTGATTTACCAAGGGCTTCAAAACTACATTGTTTTCTCTGGTGTTTCTGTGCAAACAAAAATCACTTTGTGGTACCTAGAAGTAGGTTGTTGCCATATGCTACTAGAAAAAGATCTGGGAATTCTAAAAACTATTGTATCCGAGATTCTGACCCAGGATCTGGGTATGAGACGTGTCGTGGCAAAATGCGTTCCGCGGATTCTGCTACCAGAGCAGAAGGAACTTTGTGCCACAGTTGCTATGACTTGCTTCAAACCGCAACCAATAAACCCGATTTCATGAAGAAAGTCATAACCGGAGATGAATCGTGGATCTACTGCTATGATCCAGAAACGAAGGCTCAGTCGTCTCAGTGGAAGTCGCCTGGTTCTCCACGCCCGAAGAAGGCGCGGCAAACCCGTAGCAAGATCAAGACCATGTTTTGAATTTTGCACCGACACGTCTCATACCTAGATCCTGTGTCAGAATCTCGGATACAATAGTTTTTGGAATTCCCAGATCTTTTTCTAGTTCTCGCACTGTCAATCGCCGATCTTTGTTGATTGCAGCCCTTACACGTTCAACATTTTCCGGTGTTCTGCTTGTTGCAGGCCTTCCAGAAATGGGATCACATTCAACAGATTCTCGACCATCTTTGAAGCGTTTGTGCCACACCTTTATTTGTGTAGCACTCATTGCATCGTCTCCAAAAGCCTTCTGAATCAACATAATAGTTTTCGTGGAGGAATGTTGAAGCTTGACGCAAAATTTGATGCAGATTCTTTGCTCTACTCGTTCAGCCATTTTGAATGCGCCGACCACACAGTGCACGTGCTCACTAAACGGCTTTTAACGGTCGCACTGACTGGTGCAGCAACGTCAACATTGCACACGTATGTGCATAGCAGGCCACTCTATTCGGCTGCCAAGTTACATCGATGTCGCGCAAACAGTTTTTCTAATATTAATTATGGCCGGTTCTTTTCCGGACAGCCCTCGTATATATATATATATATATATATATATATATATATATATATATATATATATATATATATATATATATTTATTATAATATATATATATATATATATATATATATATATATATATATATATATATATACACGACCATGGCAGAGTCGATTTTCCAAATGTCCGGTAGCTTGAAATCTCTCAAGAAGTCTCTGAATGGTAGAGTGGGACACTGCTAAACGTCTTGCAACATGACGAACAGATCGACCATCCTGAATCCATGCCACGGCTCGACCACGGTCTACAGTGCTGAGACTTCTCCTTGGTGGCATGGCTAATGCAGTGATCATTTCGACCACTTGTCTTACTGATTTATTGCATACCAACGATGAACACTCTTTACCGATGATCATTTTCCACGTGTATTCAAATTCAACTCACTTTTACACCTTTTGAACTAGTGGGGCGTGTTGCAAAAACAACGAGTTTTCGCAGCAACAATGGCAATTTTCACGTGCGAGTTAAAGTGACCCAGCTTTTGGACATTTACAAAAAAATTAACCTAGTGCACACAGAAATGTATACACATTTCTCTGAGCTCAGTTTTAATGACATTTTCACTTGTCTTTACAGTTTGCAAATCAATTATATAAACCTTGTCTAAACTGAATGGCAGCCCTTAACTTTTGTCCAGTAGTATAGAACCAGTTCTTACATATGGGAGTGAGTCATTGACAATTGGTAAACAAGCAAGGAAGGCACTAGTCACTAGAGGCTCCACTCTGTTCAGCAACGACCCTGCCATTTTTTCTCGCAGAGAAGCCCCATCCTGATTTTTCACCGCGCACTTCAGACCTATCAGTGTACACAATGGTGTCATCGTCCCCAGCATGATCACTTGTCAACTGATTAATCTCCAGCCTGCTTTTCCATTGCCCCTAGCTCTGCACTATCTGCCAAGGCTAATGATGATCTGCTGGTGGTTTATCCAGTTCTCCCCTGACTTACTCCACTCTTCCCCTTTGGATATATTTTCAACCCTGTCACCTGACCAATCGTAGCCTCTGTCTGTGCCATCCATGACATTCCCCTCTTTATTCTTTCTCCTTTGATATCAGCTATGGTCTCATGTAGGGGGTGCCTTTTGTCGGAGGTTACCCGCATATAGGTTTTTGCCTCGGCCATTGCATATCTCGACCTAATCGACAGCAATCCAAGCACGTATTTCATTGTCACAATGGAGGTATCACGCGTACAGCTCAAAACTAGTCGCGTCCTTTCATTTTGAATGTGTTCTTGTCATTCACATTGTGACACTGACAGTGCGAGTATTCCTAGACCATACTCTATTACTGAAATTACGAGCTGATAATACAGGAGGATCTGCACTCAAGATCTCATGTTTTTGTTGACTTATATGAACCCTCTTGGATAGGTGTTAAGCACAGATTAGATTGAAATTGGAATATTATTGGATTTATCCTTCAACTAACGACCTAATTTATATCACTCTGCGATAATGCACTTTCTTACATTCCACCTAATTCTAACTTAAACTTCTAACAGATTTAGCTCGTCACATAAATCGCTATGACTTTATTGATCGGCTGCTGCAAGCTCCAGCGTGTTCATTGGCTGATCCAGTTATCCCTTCGTTCATTCATAAACGAAGCGTGTGTATACATCATCTCATCTCATCTCAACCCATAACCCGTCATGGGTCGTAGGGGTGCCATGGTGGAAGCATCAACAGACAGGGTCCTCCACTGCTCTCTATTCTCAGCAATGCGTACAAGTGTGGAGAAACCGTGTCCTGCCCATTCTTTGATGTTATCAGCCCAGGATTTTCTTTGCCTTCCTCTTCTCCGTTTACCTTCGACTGTTCCCTGGAGGATCGTTTTCGAAAGGGAGTCATGACGAGTTACATGCCCAAACCAGGCAAGCTTTCGACGTTTCACTATTGACAAAAGTGGTTCTTGATGGCCTGCATAGGTGTTTATCTTCTCTCTAACATAGACATTTGTTTTGTGCTCTTTATAGCAAATGCGCAAAATTCTTCTATAACATTTATGCTCGAAAGCCTGAATCCTTCGCTCCGTATCTGCAGTGAGTGTCCAGCCCTCACACCCATACAAGAGAATAGATAATACAAGTGATTTGTATAATTTGATCTTCACAGGAAAACTGATGTTACTTTTCCAGATCACATTCAACCTTGTCATGGCAGCTGAGGCCATCTCAAGTCTTGTCTTGATTTCTTTATTTGATCTTCCATCACTACATATAGTGGACCCGAGATATTTAAAGGTGTTAACTTCTTCTAACGTTTGCCCATTTAACGTAATGTTGGTCGGAACATGTTTCTTATGGCTATTCACCAATATCTTGCTTTTTTCTATATTAATTTCCATCCCATATGTTCTTGTTACTTTCTCCAGTCTAGAGGTAAGGTCTTGAAGTTCTGATTCTGTTCCAGCTATCAGATCAATATCATCAGCAAAACGTAGATTACACAGAGGTCGGCCTCCAATCGATATGGTTGATTTATAATCGTAGAGAGCCTCCTGCATAATATGTTCTAGATAAATGTTAAAGAGCACTGGTGACAGGATACATCCCTGGCGAACTCCTACAGTTGTTTTGAAAAATTCTCCAATGTCATTGCTTGCAAAAACAGCACTGCTTGCGTCCTTGTATAGTGCTTCAATGATATCTATGATGTTGGTATCAAAATTGAATTTTCTCATTATTTGCCATAAACCTTCATGCCAGACTCGATCGAAGGCTTTTGTGAAATCGATGAAGTTATGGTATAAATCATGTTGATGCTGGAGATGTTTTTCGATCAGTAATCTAATATTGAAGATTTGTTCTGAGGTACTTCTTTTTGGTCTAAAGCCAGCCTGTTCCTCTGACAAGATTTCTTCTGATTTCTGTTTTATTCTGTTCAAAAGTATCCTTAACATCACCTTACTTGGATGACTAATAAGGCTAATGGTTCTGTAGTTCTTGCACATTTTTAGATTTCCTTTCTTTGGAAGCGGTATTACTAATGACTGCGTCCATTCTTTTGGCCATTTTTTTGTACTCCATATCTTCTGGCAAATTGTTGTCATGATTTTTACTATATCTGGTCCTCCATATTTCAAGAGCTCTGCTGGTATATTATCCACACCCGGTGACTTCCCTCCTTTCATCGAACATATAGCCTCTTCCACTTCTTCCCGTAGTATTGCTGCATTTCCGAGTTCTCTGTTTTCGCACTTAATGTTGTTTAATATGCCTAAGTCAGTGTCAAGTTTACAGTTATATAATTCTTTACAATATTCTGTCCACCTTCTCATTACAGCTGTTTTTTCATTGAGCAGAGCCCCATTGCTATCTTCTATGACAGTTACCCTGGGCTGTTGGGGTTTTGATAGTCTTCTTAATGTGTCAAAAACTGCCTTGCTGTTACCTTTTATTAGCCCCGTATTAATGGACTCACATTGATCAGCTACCCATTTTTCTTTGGCCTGTTTCATTTTCTTTCTAATATTTTTATTCACCATACTGTATTGCAACGCTGCTTCAGGAACCTCTTTCTTAACCTTTTTCATTTCTCGCCGTGTATCACATAACTTCAGAATTTCATCTGTATGCATGTGTATACATATTATACTACAATGACAAACTTAGTGAAGAACAAGCAGGATTTCGTGCAGGAAGATCATGTACAGACCAGAGTGTATCGTACCGATAGGTTTCTGAGTTATTTTTGGTCCTGTCTGAGTAGAGTGGATGGTGATAAGTACGTGAGAAAAAGGAATGAGAAATAGATTTTCACGTGTGAATAGCTTAAGAAGAAGATATGTCTCTGGAATGAATAAGTTTCTCTATTCCAGCCTATCTATACGACTTTAATTTAGTACAGGACAACCATGCCCTCCTCATACATATAATTATAAGTTTAGCTACACACACACACAGCTATGCGACAACAAAACAACTAAACGGGAAAAACTACGGTTAATTGGGTATGGGTCCGACCTACACACAAAGTTAAGTTTCTTTTGTTGTTTATTATCATTTAAACTTGACAACATCAAACATCTAAAGAAAGATCAAATGAAATCAGATTTACATACATATGAAAATAACAAAATAAATGTGCCCTCCCCCGATGGATAAAAAGAACCCAAAAAGTTAATAACCCAAAGGTCAAAGGTTAGCACTATGTTACATAATAGACATTAAAGAAACAAGTTCCTACTAAATGCTACCAAGTAAAGTAAACACGTTTAAGCAAAATCCAATGTTTGTAAAGTTCCTGTATCAAAGAAAAATATTCACTCTCTCTCTCATTTAGTGACCACTCAATCACGCTTACATACTCTTGGTGATATCCTTTGAAAATTCAATTATCCTGAATATAAAATTGCCAGGTTTTGATTCCCAAATTGGCCCCAGTCCATCCTCTAACAAATCAAGACTAGCGAGGTGGACGCCGAATCTGGTATTTTAATTTTCCCTGAATGCACAAAATGTCACCGCGAACAGTTAGTGTAGCAAAACATGCTCGTGAGGTTCACAGTTTAGAAAAGGAGGAAAATACTTCCAGTATTGGGAAACATCTGATTGCTAAAATGTTACAATTTATAAATGATTGTAATCCTCTCGGCTGACTCTATGGAGAGTGCCGATTCTGAAACAGCGTAACTTTCTGGATAAATCCGCTTGAATTCGACTGTCAGGAGTCGGGAGTATAGTGTTATTTTTTATTCCCCAGTGGGCTGGTAAAATTGAAAAAAATATTGTTGGGTTTTGTAAGTCCAGTTAAAATTTACAAGTTAAAATGTTTCTCATGTATCTTTGGCCAGTCTTTGCTCACAAATGAAATTGGTGACGCACAAGTCAAGAAAAGAAAACATTAACCACTCAGTAAATGAAGAAAAGACCGCTGGATGCCCTTGTGATCAGGTCTGCTAGGAATAGAGAACATTTATGGAAATATGCTACTTTTCTATATAGCTCTTATATGCACACAGATGGGGACAAGACGATCTCTTATCCACTCCTTCAGTTCTGATTAAATTTAAAAGGCACACGGAGTCTTTAGCTTACTCTATCGCCTGTCATTAATTATTATTCAATTATCCATACGCGCACTTACATAAATATCGCCAGTCGTTAATAGCTATTAAATTGTCTGCGTCTGTTGGTCATAGTATGGTATTAAATACTAGGCACTTATAATAAATACACACAATGAATTAAAACATGAATTCTTTTCTGTCTTTATCAGTCGCGCCTTACATATACATCAGTCAACTAAAACCGTCTCTTCTTGTGTGAGAAAGTGGGGGGAGGGGGTGAATATTAACAATATAACTGAACATCTGGTATGAAATAGCTACGGGTTATTTATTTCACTAGTTCTAACAGCTAGAAAATCTAAGTGAATAATAATGGTAAAAGCTTAACACTTTTAATTGGTAACACTAATTTCTATTACCAGAAAATCATAATGAAAGATCCCCACGAATGCTACTAACACATTTTCCACAATGGTTCTAGAACTACGTGCTTAGACTATCCAATAATTCTGAGTGACAATTGATAGCAGGTTTAAGAAAACACAGTTTATATATCATCATGTTTCTCTGATCTGTAGATGATGCTACTTTTCACACTATTGTGTATACAAAAGAATCAGAAACATGAGTTCCCCAGATAAAGCTGTACGGTCGGCCTTCTGGAGAGGTTGCAACCGTCATCAAAAGACTTATGTCCGTGTAACGGGGGTCTCGAAGATTTTCTCTGTACGAATGTCCGCTTCTGAGATCAAAGAGCCCAGGGGTTTTCTGTCTCACCTGAATACGAACTTCAAAGCGTACTCGGGAAAAGATTTTGCCCGTGAGTCTACTTCAAAGCATATTCGGTGTTATTCACGGCCAGATCACTATTCTTGGCCGCTTTGAACGAATGTTGCTCGTCTAATCTGGATTCAAATGGCACGGTCAGTTCAATCAGTATGACCTGAAGCGTTGCTGAAGAATGAAGCACTATATCCGGCCGTCTCCGCGATTTTCTGATACTCTCTGGATATGCCTCTCGTCCAGGTAGGTCTACCGCCATCTCCCAGTCGTTTGCACAGTCAAGAAGAGATGGTAAACTGCTACCAGGTTTACTCGGTTTGGGGTGTGCTGACTTTCCTGCCCTCAGAAAATATGTATTTGCGGTGCTCTGCCCGGGTTTGCTATTCGCCTTCATCCTTGCCAGATCTATTGTCGCAGCAAGCTCATTTAGCACTTTGTTATGGCGCCAAGTGTATCGCCCTTGCCCTAATGACACCTTACACGCTGAGAGCACGTGTTCGAGTGTCTGCCTTTCCTGGCACAGGGGGCACTGCTCATCATCCGACTTTCCTCATTTCACAAGGTTGGTGGCCGACGGCAGCAGGTCATACATTGATCTAACAACGAAGCTGAGCCTAAGAGGTGCCATATGCCATATATCATTCCATGTCAAGGACCTCTGCAGGGCTCCTTCCCATGTAGTCCATTGGCCTTGTTGGACCTGCTGCACTGCTTTTTGCAACCTCTTATCATTCTCAGCTCCTCGTATCTCCTGAACTACCATGTCTCTGCGCTCCCTGCTTGATGCCTTGGACCACCAGCGGATGTCTCCATGACCAAATCCCCGTCTATTCGTTTGTGTGTATCCGATTACCTCCCTCAGTTTGAGTGACTCTTGGGCAGCATCAACAGCTTCTTCCACTCTCCACTTCCTTCCCGTTTTCAGTGTGGGCTGAATGGACTTAACCACGTCATCAGCTGTCTCGCGTAGCATCATTGCAAGCCTTCCCTTTCCAACTTTGTACTCTTCAACAACTGACTTGAAAGGAAGCAGAAGTTTTGACTTTTTGCAGTACAGTGCTACATCTGACAGACCTGGTGGTACCCCTAGCCATTTTCTCATGAACTAGTTGACCTTCTGCTCTATAGCTTCCACAGTACTTGTGCTTATTTCATATATAAGCAGTGGCCACAGCAACTTCGGTATCAACATGAACTGGAGGCACCACAGTTTGAACTTTCCCAGGAGTCTGATTTGGTCTATGATCTGTAGTGCTCTGTCTGCCATTTCTATTGTCTGTTGCACTGCCTTCGAGTCTTTTAATGAGGCATCGTACACCCTGCCAAGACTTTTAACAGGTTCCTCAATGACAGTAGGGATTCTTTGGTTGGAAACCATGAAAATGTCCTCTGCTATCTTCCCTTTCCTGACTGATAGGCTCTCGACTTCTTGGGTTTGAAGCTCATTCTGCACCAGCTGACTAGTTCATCCAGGCGTTCTAACATCCTCCGGGCCTGATGTTCATCTGATGTCAGAATTGTTGTGTCATCCATGAATGCTTTGAGCGGTGGCATGTGACACATTCCACCGAGCTTTGGACCTATAGCCATTCTTTCAGCCGCATTGAGGACTACCTGCATAGCCATCACGAATAGTATCAGAGAGATGGTACACCCCATCGCAATTCCAACTTCAAGGCCAATCCACTTCGTTGTGTACTCTCTGGTTGAAAATCTGACAGCAAACCCTGCGAAATACAGCTTCAGCATTGCTGCAATCTCTTGTGGAACATGATACATTTCTAGGGCCTGCCACAACATCTGGTGTGGAACGGATCCATAAGCATTCGCTAGATCCAACCAGATTACATGGAGGTTTGTTCTGTCAGACTTTGCCTTTTGGATTGCTTCTCAGATCATTGTGGCATGCTCTAGACATCCTGGTGTACCTGGGATACCTCCTTTCTGAATGGTAGTGTCAATGTACCCATTTGCCAGGAGGTATGTAGTGAGTCTTTTCGCCATCACTGAGAAGAATATCTTCCCTTCCACATTGAGTAGTGAGATTGGCCTGAACTGACTGATGTCTGTGGAATTTTGCTCCTTCGGGATGTAGACTCCGTTCGCCTTTCTCCATTCCTTGCTTACAAGCTGGGTTTTCCACGCATTCTTCAGTAAACGGAGCAGTCGTTTGAGCACTTCAGGGCATCTCTTATACACCACATATGGAACACCATTAGGACCTGGAGCTGACTTGCACCAAGCTTTCTGGACAATGCTTTCTACCTCTTGCACCATTGGGGGCTTGGTGTTAAATTCAGCTCCTGGCTTACTCGGCTATTTAAGGCCTGCCATGCTGCTGAGCGGCTCATCTCTGCGACCATCTGAATACGTCATTCTAATGTGTTCTTCCAGGTCTTCTTTCTTGATGTTTAGCGTACCCGACCATGGCTGCTCAAACAGTTCTTTGGCAAACTTGAAGGGCTCCCTGAAGAATCTTTCCCTATCCCTTCGAGTCTTCCTTCTCTTCCTGCACAACCTTTCTGCTCTACAAAGGGCATTATGTTGGCCTTTCAGGTGCTCCCAAACCTGTCGTAACCCTTCCTTCTCTGTGGCAACTGCGTTCTTGAAAAGTTTTCGGGCATGCTTTTTCTGTTTCCTGATTTCTTCTATTTTAAGTTGTCTTCTACTTTTTCGTGGTGGGTTACTTTCCCTTGCCTCCCTCACTCTGAACACTTTGCGACAGTGCAGATATATTATGTCGCCGAAGATTTCCAGCTTCTTCTCCAAAGTTATCTGCTTCAGGTTGTTATCCAACTCTTTTGCCAAGGCTTCGTCCAGCTGTTCCCAAAGCCCTTTTGCACTGGCAGGTGGAAACTTGATTGTATCTCTCTTCCCGTCCAAGAAGTGTGTGAGATTATCATCAGGCAGATCAACTTGAATGTACTCAGCACTGTGGATTGACTCCTGGCTGCGTTCTTCTAACGTCTTATCCGTCGAGACAGAGCGCTGTTGATCTCCCCGAGATGACCTCCTACACCCCTTTTTCGTTCGGTGGATTTTCATTCCTATATATATTAATATATATATATATATATATATATATATATATATATATATATATATATATATATATATATATATATATATATATATATATATATATATATATATATATATATATATATATATATATATATATATATATATATATATATATATATTAATATGTAAAAATTATATAATAAAACTATAATTACATTATAATTAATTTTTAATATTTTTATTATATTGTTTTATAAAGTAGTATGTTTTGCTAAGTGTTGCAATTTTAACGGAATATTTGTTGCTAAATAGTGGAATTCTAATGGAATATAAAGTTCAACGGAGTATGTGTTTAAAATTCACGCTACTGATTCTATTCAATAAACCGGTAAGTAAACTAGTTTTCTTCTTTTTATTTTGTTAGTTGAAATGCAAAGAATAGTACAAATATGTGCTACTGTATTTGCATCTAATTTTATTTCAAATTATTAGTTAACCTAAACGAAAATGCATACTGGGTCTGAAACTCGCGGTTGGGTCCATTTTCCTGCAATACGGGTACAGCCGAAAATGGCGGCCAAATTTTAGTTGGCGTAACTCTTATATGATAAAGGGGCTCTACTTCTGACGATACAGATTTAAAATAAGGATATGACCATTGTGTATTTCTCTCAATGAAGAGTATTCCAATTCTGTGTTACAACCGAATGTTGTGTATTTCACCAACTTGCATTAGCCCCAGAGATAATTGCCAATCATGTTTTATAAATCTTTCATTCGAGGCAAAAGAGATTATGGAAGCATAATCTATGACTCTGTAGCGTATAGTCACAAGTTAAATGAGAAGAATAATTTCCACTGTCCGCCATTTTTCCCTAAGGTTATTCACGCAGACAAGTGAGCGTATCACTTCGACACAATGTAAAACACCCACTATTAAACTTTGCTAATTTGGCAAAATACTATTTTAGCGATTTCTTGTTAGAGTTACTTCCTTAAGTGACTTCCTTAGACGATTTCTTGGACAAGCCACCTCAGTGTTCAATTCTAAGCATCTACGGATCTAGCTTAGTAAAGGTATGTTTTCAGGCACTCACAAGAAATAAACAAGTAGAAAACTAGACAACTGAAAAACAGACGTGAGTGACTTACCCAGGACCTTCCGTGTGACACCACCGCCTAGCTATGCAAGCAAATCACACTATCCTCCCTGCTATCTAGACATCACCAAAAAATGATGGGTCATTAGTGCGAACTGCAACACATAACACCGGCAATTTACATAGGGCAGTCCAGCCTATTAATGACGCAATCACTGCATTTGTTCCCCTATTGTACAGTATAGAATCAGGCTACACAAGACACAGACCTTAATACTGTGTCTAGTAAATGATAGAAGACTAAGAACAGTAAGTATAGGACAGAGGGTAGGTTTTGGTATTGTATAAACATTTTAAACACTTAAGGAAGGGAAACCCGAGGCCTGTAAACAGTAAATAAAGATTAGACAAACATAACGGTATGTTTCCCTTCCTTATGTGTTTAAAACAGAAGGTCCTGTGTTCAAGTCCTGAATAAGCCACTCACATCTGTTGTTTTTCTGTTGTCTACTTTTCTACTTCTTTATTTCTTGCGAGTGCCTGAAAACATACCTTTTTGTTTGTCTAATATTTATTTATGGAGTCACAGTATGGCAGCATGCAGGAAATCGTTCTTCCCTTCAGTCAAAATATGATAGAATTCAGCACCAAGCATTATGTACAGTTACAGGTGCAACCAGATGAACATCAAGGGTTGCTCTGGAGGTGGCCTTATGAGTCCTCACTTTGAAGAAAGAACTAAGACTAAATTCTTTAGCTTGTTCAATAGATGATATCTCAATCTGTTGTGACCAGCGCGGAGTCTGAAGATTACCACTTGTTCTCTTCTGTTGAGCTGGTAGTATGCATCATTTTGTGTGTCCTGGATGCTCTACATCCCATTTGTTTCTGTATCTGATTCTGATAAAACTCTTTGCCTTCTCAAAAGTTATGCTTGCAATAGGCTGAGGTAGATTTCCACCTTCCTTTGCCAGTCTGTATAGCCTCTTCATTGCCGGTGATATTGCAATGAAATGGGTTGCATTGGATCACAACACTTTTGAAACGTTGACATAGTTTGTAAAGCACTATTCTGAGGTCATCCAGGTCTGTATTATTTTTACTTTTCAGCATTGCAATTACTTACTGTGCGTCGATATAGAAAGCGACATGTCTGTCTGTGCTTTCCTCTGCCGTTATAACCTCTGCTTCAGTTTTCAAGGCCTCTACTCTGAAGTTACTTGAGTGTTGCCATTGACAGCTTATTCCTTGCACCAGTGCTTAAGGTCAGAAAGACACCTCCACCTCCATTTTCTGTTGCATTTGTTGCTGATCCATCTGTGTATGCATGAGTCCAGGTGTTACATGGGAAATGTTTCTCTGTGTATTTTGTGGTAACTTTGATTTGCCACATTTACAATGATTTAATAGATGTGATGCCACTTTCCTGTATCAGCAGTTATTCATCTTATTTGAAATTGAAAACACTATATATCCTAATTATAACCCATCAGAGGTTGAATAGTTATTTTTCTTCACCAGAATAAGAAAAAATACTAAAATAGGGAACTTAAAAATTCCCAGCAAAAAAGTAATTAGGCCGCCTACTCAGACTATAATTAAGAAAAGTTTATTTTAGTATAGAAGAATTTTAATGTGCAGAATGTCTACAATAAAATAATATGAAAAACAGAGAATAACAATATTATATTATTTACAGGATTGCAATTCACCCATATTAGTAGAAGAGGTGTTGAGAATAGACAGACTTGGAGAACTGCACGATATAGTAAAGCAGTATGCAATTAGAACCAAAAACAAAAATTAATATGTAAGGATTACTGAGGGTGTAGTGGGAAATTAAATGTGTAATAAGGTTCTCATAATTCCTTTATTGATAATAACAAATAAATAGTGAACCAGGTTTCATCCCAAACACCCCAGACTTTACCCCCTCCTATTTTTTTTTACATGCACATGCACAACAAATGTAGCCTACATTAACTCTTTGCTTCCAAAATTATTACTTACACTGTGCCTCAATTGTGTGTGTGTGTTTTGGGTTTTTTTCCGTAAGAATTCTAAACAGCAGAATATACCATGTTTTTGTGTAAATTGTTTATGTGAACATGCACTTATTATATATTAAACTGATGGGAAATTGATAGGGAGTAGAGATGTGCAGTATTTCTCCATTAGTATTAACACAAGCATAATTGAAATTTATAAAAACACAATGCATGTAGTAAAAAACACACCAACAACATTAACAGTAGAATATGAACTTAATGAAGGCAGTTTATTGTTGCAGTCAATGAAACTTGCTTTTCTAGTCTTGGAACATCAAGGTAATTCATATATGGATTCATATATGGCCATACCTACAGCACAGTCTGGATAAGTAGAAATTGCTGGGACCTCCTAAAAAACTTTTGCTTATCAGGAGTTTGCTCAGAGCTGGAAATTTCGCAGTCAGAATAAAAGAGAAAGTAAAAAGTAATTATTTTTACCCTTTATTTACAACTGTTTCATCATTTGAGTAGCATTTTTCCACTTTTCAAAAGCAAGTTAAAAGCATAAAGTAATAGCATCATGTCCTTTGTACCTGAAGATTACCACTTGTTCTCTTCTGTTGAGCTGGTAGTATGCATCATTTTGTGTGTCCTGGATGCTCTACATCCCATTTGTTTCTGTATCTGAAAAATGCCAGAACATTTAAAACTACATATTTCATAATGAAATACGATGACAAATAAAAATCACAAAATACTGCTTTAATAATTTTAAAACAAGTCAAGTATAATAATATTCATAAATATTTTGACAATTGTTTGTGGTTTTAAAAGTTTATCTCTAGCTTTGTCTTTCACCTGTGACTAGTCATTAACTGTAGCTTTAGGTCAAGTTCTGTTGGTTTTCCAGTGGCCAGGCAATACTCACTCATCAGCTAAATGTAATATTCCTCATCTCTCCCATAATTTGATAATGGATTATGACTATCAACTTAATTCTCTTAATTTTCGAATGTGTTTTTAAGTAAATGTGACACATTCATTTTCTCAGGAGACTTAGAATTTGTAGATACTTGGCTTGTCTGATTTCTGTGGTAATTTAAAGAAAACCATAATCATGTGATTCATCACAAAACTATAATAAAAATGCCAAAGCATGTACACATGCTGTTTAACTTCACTCTGATTGCTAAAACAGTAGCAGAAGTCACTTTATGGTTTTAAAATATAGACTAGATCAGCAGCAGGCAACCTATGTGATGTGAGGATCTACTTTAGAAACACTGAGCTCTCTAAAGATCTGCCTTGAAACAATCATATCTGTTTCAGGTTCTAGAGTATTAAAAATGTTGAAGAAGTGCAGCATATAATTTACTTGCATCTCTGCTGCATAACCCTCTTACTACAATTCTTTCAACAAGGCATTGAAAAATTGGAACTAAATTATATTTTACCAAATGATAACGTCACATCAAATAAAGGATTCCATTCTTATCTTATGCAGTTCATAAATAAAGTGAATTTTAATAAGGCTTCTCATAGGTTATCAATGGAAACACAGAATATGTACCTTTAATCCTGGGGATATCACACTTTTAAATACCTTTGAGAAAGAGTAAGTCCTTAGTTTGCTATAGTTTTTTTTTTTTAATTTCTATCATGTACAGATCTACTAAATCATCCCCTGTGATCTCCTTTACTTTTAAGTTTGGAGATAACTTTGGGGATTAGGGTATGTTCACTGCTGGAATCAGTTAAACAGATGTGGGGATAAGGGAAAATAGTAACTGTGGGTCACAGAAATATTGAAAGTGGAAAAGGAAAGGAGAAACTGAAGTAATGGAAAATGATAAAGTATTTATTTTAAAAAAGCTAATTTGTTTATGGCTAATGCAGTTGCATTAGGACCCACCATTTGACAGTGATTATTGCTGTGAGGTAATGCTGCTTAGATATTGGTGTAAATATATGTAGTATGTCTTCATAGTCTTAAAATGATACCTATCATCTGCTATATTTCATTGCCTTCAGGTTGAAAGAAATATGGAATCTAATGTCACAAGTCTGATTACAGAAATGAAGCAGGAAACAGACTATGAGGTATGTCAAATATTTATGTCCCATGTAATTCCCCTGGGTCTCTGAAGAGACAAAGAAAGAACATGCCTACTGCACTCTTGAGCATGTCGTACAAAGTGACTTGTGGGGTTGTGGGTGGGGCTGGCTACCTCATTATGTTAAACAAATTGTCACAGACACCACTGCTGCAATTGTACGTGAATGCTTGGTGCAGGCTTCTAGCAAGTGGTTCAGCTGTAATGGTGGCTGTATGCTCTGTTAGGAGCACAAAAAGAAGATGAATGAAAATATTGACATTTGGAAGCTGTCAAGGGTGCATGGTATAATGTTAAATTCCTGAGAAAAAAGGAATTTTTTTGCAATATGCTGAACATGTAAAGAAATGATTTTGAACAATTTTATGTGAGCATTTTCATAATTTATATTGATCTATACTGGGAATTTGTTCACTAAAGTCATAGTTAGGCCTAATTCTATGTGTTTACTTAAATCCTAAAGTTTGTGACTTGTAATTTAATTTTTTTTCAGGCACCAAAGAATATTGAAACAAATGCCTCAATTGTAATTGTAGGAGAAAAGCAGGATTTAAGTTACTGGTTTTTTTAATTTTACTGGTCAAATAATGGAAGTTAGCAGGTTCCAATTAAAACTGGGTGGGGGCAGTTGCATGTCTAACATATCTTTAAAACATTATGACTTGACAGCTGGTATGGTTGAGGTACCTTACAACTTCCCCTCCCTACTGCCATTCAAGTTAGACTCTTTTCAGTCAAAAGTTTACAGAGATTCTTACCACACACAAATCAATAACAGGAAGGGGAAAAAAAATCTTCTTGAACAGTTATGAACTGAATCAGCTTCTACAGAAGAGAAGAATAATGTTAAAGAGGGTTTCGTGGAACTACCTCATCTGTTATGGAACATCTAGAGCTAGAAGTGATAGCTGACCATCTTTGAGGGAGAAGAAATTCCCACAAAACATTGTTATTGTTATAAAGAATTGACATCATTGCACTCCAGGCAAACCCATAGGTGCTCAGTCTCCATCAGTATATGTTGAAGAGTGTGAATGCTAACTGTTCCTGTATCTCACTGGTTGTAAACACGATGGATGCATCTTCTCATACGTCCATCTCTATTAGCTTTACATTTGATGCCAAATTCCAACAGTCTTAACCTTGATGATTCATCTATTGCAGTGTCATTCTCTAACAGGCGATTATTAATTGTTCTCAGTATATCTCCCTTATCCATATCGAATGTCCTTACTATGGGTGCTCGATGCTAATCTGTCAGCTCTTTCATAACCACATACCCCAGCATGACCAGGACAGTATATCCACACCAGCTCTTGTAGACTGGAAACTTCTATGAATGTTTTCCATTCATGACACAACCAACCACTTTGAACCTTCCGAAGCATGAGCTGAGAGTCAGACACAATGATAGCCTTTGTTAATGACGTTTCAGTTATCCACCTTAAGGCTGCAGTAACAGCCTCGACTTCCATTCTCATTCTGGAAGCTGTTATCTTGTAAGCCCCAATATGTTTGGCAACAATTCTGCCCTGTACCCTAACAGAGAAGCCCCAACCGGATTTCTCACCACAGATCACAGAGCCATCTGTATAGACAATGGCCCCAAGAATTAAAAGAGTCCATAGATAGATAGCTGAGAGATAAACAAACAGGTTTTAAGCAAAACAGATCCTGTACAGACCAGACTGCCACATTGAGAATAATAGTGGAACAAAGTCTGAAACGAAACTTGCCTCTTTACATAGGATTTGTGGACTATGAAGATACACTTGACAATGCAGACAGGTAATCACTTCAGAAATTGGTGAGACATTATGGAGTCCTCCCTGAAGATCATTAACTTAATAAAGAAAACATGAAGACACGATATGCAGAGCTGTTCATGGACAAAGTTTTACAAAGCTATTTTGGATAAGAGATGAAGTGTGACAGGGATGCCTCCTGTCACCATTTCTATTCCTATTGGCTATAGATTGAATTTTGAAAACATTGACCTCAACCAACAACTTTAGTCAACAGAAATGGTATCCAATGACTAAACAACCTAACTATGTAGATTTATTAGATGGCCTCACTCTCCTGTCCCATAGCCATAATCAGATGCAAGACAATGAAAGTGCTTGATGGGAGTTTACAGCAAGTAGATCTGAAAATACACAGGGAGAAAAGAAAGATAATGAAAATAAATGCAGCAAATGATAACAGTATTGCACTTGAAGAAATGCCCCTTCAAGATCATACATATACCTTGGCAGCAATGTAGACCTAGTGGGATGGACTGACAGTGATATCAAAATAAGAATACAAAAAGCTAGAGGATCTTTCATTGCATTGGGAAATATCTGGAGAGCAAAAAAGTTAAGCCGAGCACAAAAATGTAAATCTTTAGTTCAATGTGAAGTCAGTACGGCATGACTCTGAAACCTGGAGAAAACAAAGACAACAACCAAAAAAGCTAGACTTTCATAAATGTGTGCTTGCTTGGAATAGAATGATTGAAGTGGTATGACCAGATCACCTTGCGGAACTGATGACAAGAACCAGACAAGTACCAGTGGTACAAGAGATGAGAAGAATACACTGGAGATGGATAGAGCACACACTGAGAAAACCTGTTGATAGCAATACCAGGCCAGTCCTTGTTCCATAGTCCCCAGGGAGAGAGAGTTAGAGGGAGACCAATGAACACATGGAGAAGAGAACTGGAGACAGACATGAGGAAGACATAGTAGGATGTGAGCTGAAGGCACAAGAAAGGATGACAGCATACGTTTGTTGAAGGTCTATGCTTCTTGGAGAGCTGAAGTATGATGATGATGATGAATGTTACTATCAGTGTCAGGGAAAAATCTTTAACTGGATCATGATGAATGTTACTATCAGTGTCAGGGAAAAATCTTTAACTGGATCATGCTTGAGAGATTAAGAGTCCATAGGGTTAGTCTAGAATTGTCATTCCTTTTGTGTTTTTCTGTCGGTTATTTTTATTGCCTTCATCGCTTAAAGATCTACTGAGTCATCACATGTGATCTACTGATAAATTTTGATTGACGAGTTGCAAACTCCTGAACTAGATTAAAAGGAAGAATTTCTAAATTATTATTAATAACTTAATTCTATTCTGTCATCATTGCTGCAGTACAGGTGTATAAACGAACCAACACTGTTAGCATTGCTCCTGTCTAAGAGTTAAAATCTTGTCTAACTGTGATTTACTCATATCTCTGGGCAGTGAGAGTGAGTCAAGAGTGTTCTGTCAGTTTTATTATCATTTTCTTTTTTTTAATTTGAGAAGTTATTTTCAGATCAGGGTTTGTTAACTGCTAGTGTGAAATGTATTAAACAGATGTGGACCCAAGAGAGAGATGGGAACTGTGGGTCACAGATATATAGGAAATGAGGGTGGGGAAACAGGCAGAAATGGAAAGTGACAAATTGTTTATTGGAAAAAAAAAAAAAGCAAATCTCTATAACAAGGGTCCTTGACCTTTATGGCACCATAGGCACATTTTATATCAACTAATAGCGTGAAGAGCAACAACCAATTTTGGGACTCACTTATTACTTACTTACTTAGTCATCCCTCATCTGCCATGAGGTGTAGAGGTTTGGAGGAGGGAGCGCTATACTAGCCTATCAGCTGTCTTCCTTCTGGCCTGGTTCCAATCCAGTTCTCAGTTGTTCCGAGTCCGAGATTGTTTAATGTTGTCCTCCCAGTGGAGTTGTCACTGGCTTTTAGTTTCCCATATTTGTCATGGTAGCTAATCTTCTTCCATTCTGCAGACAGGGCCAAATAATCGCTGCTGGAACTGTTCTACTCAAGTCTGCAGTGGCTGGGTTTTGAGGCCTTGCCAAATCCTCTGGTTGCAGACCATATCTCTTCTTGTCACTTTACCATCTTCCTCAGATACCTCATTTCTAAGATTTAAATCTGGCTTTTTTGTGGATTGTAGTCATTGCCCATGACTTGCATCCATGTGTCAAGACTGGAATATTGATGGGGCGTTATACAGCCATCTTCTTTCTTGCTAACTTTTGTTGAAAAATCTTTGGTTTATGGCCTGAAAAAGTATCCCAGCTGCTGCTCTCCAGGTAGCTAACTCTTCTTTGGTGTCACTTCCAGTCTATAACAGCTTTGAGGTAATTAAACTGGTTGACCTGCTCCAGGATCTGTTCTCTTAGCTTAATCTGATGCCTTCTTTCTTTCTTGTCTCCATTTCTTTTCTTTCTAGCAATAGACTGGGTAATGAGATCATCGACAACACACAACAGAAATGGAATCCAGTGGACTCTGTGTTACCAACAGATTACTGGTGACAATGAATATAGAGATGTATATATATAGGAAGATATTTATTTGTTTGTATACTTGTTATGTTTGGAAATATTTGGTAATAATATTTTGAGGCTGAGATAAGAACTCTAGTCAAAGGGCGAATACTCATGTTTTGCTTCGAGTGAAAGTAAATATATAGTTGCCCCACTTGAATATAGTTGAAAGGTTTACATTAGCGCATGCCCAATGAGACTGGAGTCGTCGTTGGCGCTTCCGTGATGACGGACGGATCTTGAAGGCTGTCGGACAAATGAGAGTCCGAAGTTTTTCATCATTGTGATTGATTCTGGGGAAGAGAGGAGTTTTCTCTCAGTATCTATGATGGTCGATACTTCTCCCAGAATATATATATTAGTGTGCTAGTTACTAGTATTTTCTGAACTGTAGGTAAAGAAGGAACATTTTCTAAAACTTTACCTAGGCCTAATGACGCCATAGATGTCATATCATATATATATATATATTTGATGGATTGTATGTAGACGATTCCTGTACTAGCAGCACTGTGAGTGGACATATGTAACATTCCTTATGGGTATGGAAAGCCCAAAGACATTAGATGAGCAAATGAACGGAACTTTCATTTGTAGTGAGGATATCTTTTGGATGAACGTCGCTCACTTGGACCGGCGCCATTTTGAATCCCACTGTTGGTCTATTTGAATTGTCAATCGAGAACGGAGATATCCTATTACCTGATGGCGATACCAAGACCTACCTTGTATTGAAGTCTACTCTTTGTTATTTGAGATTGTCAACCTTAAAAGAAAGACCCTGTTGAAGTTAAAGCCTAAAAGACTTAGCCTGAAAGACATAGTCAGCAGGGAGCATTGTGATGACCATTATTATTGTTAACTCAAACTGATGCTACTAGTCAGTGGAGGTATGAGACGATAGACTATCAGATATATATATATTTGCTCCTATCGTCCAATTATATTTCCATGCTATGAGATTGCCAAATTGCTGTTGCCACCCATTTGTCAAGTATCCTATGATTTATTGTGTCAACCTGTTCCAATGACTGTCAACCGTGCTGTCAGAGTGTGTGTCATTAAACTGTCTAAAACATCCACAGTAGTTCCAGTTATCATTGACTTCCAGCCGTGAGGGTATGAGTGCATTATTACCAACTTGTCAACTCTACAGAACCATTTATGCATTCGCGTATTGACACTCATACTAACACTCATTGTCAACAATACATTCTTGTCGGGGCCTCATTACGTTCCGGGACAAGGTGACCTATATGACCAACACTGTGCCGGGTTTGAGTTGACCACTTAATCTCATCAAGCCCTTATTAACGTGGTTACCTAAAAAAGGAGCTTTATCAACGTGGTAGGCCAACTTTCTGGGTCCCCACATTGGCCACCATGTTGATAAAGCTCCTTTTTTAGGTCACCACGTTAATAAGGGCTTGATGAGATTAAGTGGTCAACTCAAACCCGGCACAGTGTTGGTCATATAGGTCACCTTGTCCCGGAACATAATGAGGCCCCAACAAGAATGTATTGGTGACAATGAGTGTTAGTATGAGTGTCAATACGCGAATGCATAAATGGTTCTGTAGAGTTGACCAGTTGGTAATAATGCACTCATACCCTCACGGCTGGAAGTCAATGATAACAGGATGCAGAGTTCAAGAGTACTCTTGCATTAGTGCCGCTCCAATCCCAGTTGATGAAGCGTCACTACGAAGAATAAATGTCTTATCTGTAGTAGGTAACACTAAAATAGGTGGTGTTGAAAACAAATTTTTAATCTAATCCAAAGAGGATTGGCATTCCTGTGACCAGTGGACCATATTAGGCGACCCTTTCTTTAGTAGTGTAGAAAGAGGTGCCATGATAGAGGATAGATTCGGAATGAATCTTCCATAAAATTGAATAAGACCTAAGAGACTTCGCACTTGCTTTTTAGTCTTAGGAATAGAGATGTTAAGTATCTTAGTGATATTATGGTCCTCTGTCTTTAGGAAACCATGACCAACTCGATGGCCTAGGAAAGAAATTTCGCTAAAACCAATGCAGGCTTTAGAGGGTTTCGCTGTCAGGTTATACTCGCGTAGAGTAGATAGCAATTCAACTAACCCTGAATAGTGATCTTCCCAAGTATTGCTGAAAAGACAGATGTCGTCTAGGTACGCAATGACATCTGACCGATAAGATAGGATTCAACGCATCATGCGTACGAATGTAGCTGGTGCATTCATAAGACCGAAAGGCATGAAATTCCATTGAAAAAGGCCTCTAGGTGTAGAAAAAGCCGTAATTGGTTTGGCGCGTTCAGATAAAGGAACTTGCCAATATCCTTTAGACAAGTCAAGTTTAGTGAAAAAATGAGATTTAGAAAGCCTAGTAAGTAGCTCTTCTAGTAAAGGCATAGGTTCAGCATCGAACTTCGTAACTTGATTCAATTTGCGATAGTCAACGCAAAGACTTATGTTATTGTCTTTTTTCCGAACAATAACCATCGGCGAAGAATATGCAGAAGTGGATGGTTCAATTATTTTTAAGTCTATCATCTCATCCAACTCCTTCTCAACCTGTGCTTGAAAATGTATAGGAAAAGGATAAGGTCTGACTCTAGTAGGATTATGGTCAGTTAGAATAATGTCATGTTCAATGACATGAGTTTGTCCAGGAATGTCAGTAAGGACATCCTGAAATGTTTGTAACATAACCGAAACTTGTTGCTGTTCTCCTAGAGATAAATCAGGAGAGACAGTAACATTTTTCCATGATTCACTAGAATGAAGTGGAATCATCGGAAGCAGAAGATTAACATCCGAAAAACTTGTTTCCTCATCCTGTATTATGGACAGTGATGAGTAATGACCATGTTGGACTGGTGAATCGTCCGTTGCCTGGAAAATAGGCTGTAAATAATCAGGACGTTCATGGAATTCCGTAAGCATATTGATGTGGAAGGTTTTATGCTTTCCATCAATATCGACAATGTAGTCAACATCGGAAATTTTTGAGATTATATCGTACGGACCTTTCCAAGAAATAAGAAGTCTGTTTTCCCTACAAGGTAGCAAAACAAATGCTTTGTCACCAGGACAAAGTTGTCGTAAGGTTCTTTTCTTATTGGCAAATTGCCTTGCCTTCTGTTTAGCTAATTCAGAAGAAGAAGTTGCCAATTTGCATGCTTCGATAATCTTTTGTCTCAGCGCGATGACATATTCGTAAGAAGATTTTGTGTCATCTGTAATATTATCAGCGGTTATGAGATCATGAAGCAAAGACATAGGGCCGCGCGGTCGCGCGCCAAAGACAAGTTCAAAGGGAGAAAATCCTGTATGTTCATTGGGGACCTCTCTGTAAGCGAAGAGGGCCGCGGGTAAAACCCTGTCCCAATCTTGAGGATGATCCTCAGTTATCTTCCCTAGTAAGTTTTTGAGTGTTCTATTTAGCCGTTCGACCATCCCATTGGACATAGGATGATAGATACTACTCAAAGATCTCTCTATCTGCAGAGTAGACATTACCTGAGACATGGTATCCGATATTAGTTGGGTGCCATGGTCTGATAATATCTCTCCGGGGAATCCCAGACGAGAAAATAGAAGCCAAAGAGCATCTGCAATGTCAGCAGTAGTAATGCTCTTCAGAGGAATAGCCTCTGGCCAACGTGTGCACATATCAACACACGTCAAGATAAACTGATGTCCCCTAGCAGATTTGATCTTAAATGGACCAATGATGTCTATCGCCATTTTTTGAAATGGTCGAATAGGGATGTCTGCAGCCTGAATAGGTGCAGCATGGCGTGGACCTTTGGATTTGACCTCTTGACATACTTTACAAGATCGACAATAAATCTGTATGTCCTTGTTCACAAAAGGCCAAAAGAAAGCCACAAGAACTCTTGACTTCGTACGGGAAAAACCCATATGTCCAGCACACTGAGAGTCGTGAGCCTGCTGCAAAATTTTAACTCTCAAATTCTTGGGAACAGCAATCTGAGAATGACTTGACAGTGGAGTCTTGCACCATACATACAAGTACGCCATTCTTCAATGTAATCCAAGATTTATGATTTGTATCCTTATTTGGATCACCTTTTGTTGCAAGAGTGAAGAATTTCTTTAGAGTGGGATCATCTTCTTGCTGTTTTATAAATGAGTCACGAGAAATTACCAAGGGATCATCTTGGTTATGCACTTCATTATCTTCAGTAGATGAAGTTTGAGGCATATTAAGAGCTTGAGCTCTAGTGACTACAGCATTAGCAATTTGCATATTTTGTTTTTCCCAAATGGAAATTTGTTGTGGAGTGCATTCTTTGACTCTGTGAATACGACCGATGATAAGATCAGCGATCGGATTCGGCAGAAGACATGCGTGTATATCTCCAGAAAACTTAATGCTGCAGAAAGGAATTATTCGGTTTTAGACCGTGAGCTATTGGCTTTGGTATGGTCAATTCTCAAACTACAAAGATTCCTTCTAGGTGCACATTTCATAGTAGAAACCGACCAGAAAGCTCTTACGGCTATACAGAGTAAGAATTTGAAGAGCTCGAGGTCTACTCGATATGCAATTGCTCTTCAACCTTTTCATTTCTCAGTACGAGCTATCCGTGTATCAGATAATGTGATGGCAGACATTTTGTCTAGATGCCCACATGATTCCACCTAACTGTTAGGTCTTGGATTTCTTAACACATCTAAGTCTATAACAGTTCTTTCTCTATATCAAGATAGATACACATTGCAATTTGTAATATAGTGATTGTATCACTACTATCACTACGTTCATTGATATATATTCACCGCTGTTCTTTGATGATTTTTCTTCTTTGTCAATCATGTACTTATAGTGCTTAAATATGAAATTGTTATATGCATTGTGTTGTTACCAGCATTGTGGTATACGTTGGTGGCACCTCCCTGGAAATATGTATACTTAAGAGAAATGCTTTCTCTGAGATGTTGAGATATATTCTCAAGAGTCGATCTATGACTTTACCTTAATTTGACATTATAAATTGCTCTTATTAGTCATCTGCGCATTATTCGTGCGTTGTGAGCCTATTGTATGTTGCTCTCAGATGAAAAACAAAAAAAATTGCATTTTTTTTTTCCCGGGGGTTGCGGTAGTCTGTTACCAACAGATTACTGGTGACAATGAATATAGAGATGTATATATATAGGAAGATATTTATTTGTTTGTATACTTGTTATGTTTGGAAATATTTGGTAATAATATTTTGAGTCTGAGATTAGAACTCTAGTCAAGGGGCGAATACTCATGTTTTGCTTCGAGTGAAAGTAAATATATAGTCGCCCCACTTGAATATAGTTGAAAGGTTTACATTAGCGCATGCCCAATGAGACTGGAGTCGTCGTTGGCGCTTCCGTGATGACGGACGGATCTTGAAGGCTGTCGGACAAATGAGAGTCCGAAGTTTTTCGTCATTGTGATTGATTCTGGGGAAGAGAGGAGTTTTCTCTCAGTATCTATGATGGTCGATACTTCTCCCAGAATATATATATTAGTGTGCTAGTTACTAGTATTTTCTGAACTGAAGGTAAAGAAGGAACATTTTCTAAAACTTTACCTAGGCCTAACGACGCCATAGATGTCATATCATATATATATATATATATTTGATGGATCGTATGTAGACGATTCCTGTACTAGCAGCACTGTGAGTGGACATATGTAACATTCCTTATGGGTATGGAAAGCCCAAAGACATTAGATGAGCAAATGAACGGAACTTTCATTTGTAGTGAGGATATCTTTTGGATGAACGTCGCTCACTTGGACCGGCGCCATTTTGAATCCCACTGTTGGTCTATTTGAATTGTCAATCGGAGAACGGAGATATCCTATTACCTGATGGCGATACCAAGACCTACCTTGTATTGAAGTCTACTCTTTGTTATTTGAGATTGTCAACCTTAAAAGAAAGACCCTGTTGAAGTTAAAGCCTAAAAGACGTAGCCTGAAAGACATAGTCAGCAGAGGGTCTGTAAGGGAGCATTGTGATGACCATTATTATTGTTAACTCAAACTGATGCTACTAGTCAGTGGAGGTATGAGACGATAGACTATCATATATATATATTTGCTCCTATCGTCCGATTATATTTCCATGCTATGAGATTGCCAAATTGCTGTTGCCACCCATTTGTCAAGTATCCTATGATTTATTGTGTCAACCTGTTCCAATGACTGTCATCCGTGCTGTCAGAGTGTGTGTCATTAAACTGTCTAAAACGTCCACAGTAGTTCCAGTTATCATTGACTTCCAGCCATGAGGGTATGAGTGCATTATTACCAACTGGTCAACTCTACAGAACCATTTATGCATTCGCGTATTGACACTCATACTAACACTCATTGTCAACAATACATTCTTGTCGGGGCCTCATTACGTTTCGGGACAAGGTGACCTATATGACCAACACTGTGCCGGGTTTGAGTTGACCACTTAATCTCATCAAGCCCTTATTAACGTGGTGACCTAAAAAAGGAGCTTTATCACTCTAACTAAGCAGTTTGATGATCTGAATTTTGCTGATGACTTGGCTCTTCTGTCCCATAACTGTAATCAGATGCAAGACAAATTGATAACACTCGATGAGAGGTCACAGCAATTGGGTCTGAAAATACACAGGGAAAAGACAAAGATAATGAGAATAAATGCAGGTAATGAAAACAGGGTTGAACTTGAAGAAGCACCAATACAAGATGTAGAATCGTACACGTATCTTGGCAGCAATATTGACAAAGTTGGAGGGACAGACAGTGATATCAAAATAAGAATACAAAAAGCAAGAGGAGCTTTCATAGCATTGGGAAATATATGGAGATCAAGAGAAATCAGATCCAACACAAAAATAAGAATCTTCAACTCAAATGTGAAGTCAGTCCTATCGTATGGCTCTGAGACATGGAGAACAACAAAGACAACAACCAAAAAGCTACAGACTTTCATAAATGGGTGTTTGCATAGAATAGAGAAATTTAAATGGTATGACAAGGTTACCAACGTGGAACTGATGACAAGAACTAGACAAGTGCCAGTGGAACAAGAGATGAGAAGAAGACAATGGCGATGGATAGGACACACACTGAGGAAACCTGTTGATAGCATTACAAGGCAGTCCTTGTTCTGGAACCCCCAGGGCAAGAGAGGCAGAGGTAGACCAAGAAGCACATGGAGAAGAGAGCTGGAAACAGAGATGAAAATAATAAGGAGAATGTGGAAAGAACTTGAGATGATGGCACGTGACAGTAGGACTTGGCATGTGTTTGTTGAAGGCCTATGCTCCTTTGGGAGTGGAGGGTTATGAATGAAATCTGATGCCTTCTTTCCTCTTGTTATGTCACCATGGTTTTTGTTTTGAAGCTGCCGATAACCATCCATCTTATCTCCAGCTCTTCCTTCCAAACTTGCATCTTGGATTGAAGATGTGCCTCTGATTTAGCAATCAGTGCCACATTGTCGGCAAATGCTAGCTCTGAAATACAGACCCATCTCATCTTCCAGTACCCCGCTGAATACTTGTTGTGTCCTTTCCTTACATGTTTTGATGACATGGTCCATGAGGTGACAGTGAACTGACCGTGCCATTTGAATCCAGATTAGACGAGCAACATTCGTTCAAAGCGGCCAAATATAGTGATCTGGCCGCGGATCTGAGACACGAGGGGTTCACTACAAGGGTCATGGCTGTTGAAGTGGGCGCAAGAGGGCTTGTGGCTACATCAATGTATGATCTATTGAAACTGTTGGGGTTGAAGGGACAGGCGAGAACAAGGGCACTGAAGAGGCTTAGTGAAACTGCCGAAAAGGCATCAGGCTGGCTGTGGAACAACCGCAATGGGCAATGGAAATCGTGACAATAAACGCTGCGGTACAGAAAACACCAGGAATTTTTCTAAGTCCACAAAACGCTGAGTTTTGTGGTGTACTAGTGAGCGGGCTGTGACTGAGGGGCAACAGGCGATGTATATTATAGGAGGTGTCAGTGTCAGAATTTCAGTGGCTAGGCTCGGCGGCTTCGCGATGGTGTCTCAGTGTGTGCGACGGAACGAACGGAATAATTTGTCTTCTCTTTGTTACTTTCACAATTGCCTCCACGGCTGGCGGAGTTGTGGATTAAAGTTGCTACCATAAGTGAAATGGGTTCATTTTCGATACAAGACAACAGGAGGCTGAGACGCTTGGGAGTCATGACCCAAGTGGGCCCGCCCCCCTTAGAGTGTAAAGGAGTATACTGGGCCGAAACACTTGTCTGATGGGGGGACTTCTTCTGATGATCAGATTGCCTCCTGTTGTATCGCTCTGTAAAGAGTTTCCTATCATATCACTTTGTATTATACCAGTGGTGGTCCTGAACTCTTCTGACTTATGGTTTACCACCCTCACTTTCTAAAAAGATTGTTTGTTTTTACAAAACTAAAATGTAGAGAAATAAAAGGCTAAGTAACACATTTAACAATACTGGTTGGTTGTTTGTTTTTACAAAACTAAAATGTAGAGTATATAAAAGGCTAAGTAACACATTTAACAATACTGGTTGGTAACCCAGTGTTGAGGACAATGATTAAATGGGATAGAGTATCTCCACTAATGTTGCAGAGTTCTTTACTAAACTTTAATGTTGAGAAGGTGGTGTGAATCTTCCGGGGTTGTGTTAGTGAGTGTTCTGTAGTGCTTCTTGTTGTTTGGTGATGGCTTCTCTTTACTTGATGGTGTGTTAGGAGGTGTTCTGTGAAACTAGGCAATGCCCACGATATTGCAGACTACACAACACATCTGGTACACCACACTTAGATAAAATGTTCTTGGACACCTGGTATAGACAACTTCTACAATTTATTCATGTAACACAAGATACTTCATTATACGACACATTCCAAAACAGTTTACAAGATATACGTCAATGTTAGCCAATATAAACATTTGACACTTCAGAAACCCTACTGGCAATTTCTAGAAAAATGTGTAATGAATTATATGTGGATAGCCCACGTAAGACTGTCGTTGTCACGGCGATATTTTTGCCGAAAAATAAGGTTGGTTACGTTGAGAGTGATGACACTGATTTAACTTCGAAACCCGCTTGGCCAGGTGACTGGACGCGAAGTGGGTACAAATTCAGGCGCAAAAAGGCAGTGGAGTTCTGGCCAGCATCCGGTGCAGGTCGCCTTTATGTTCCCTGTCAGCATTTTTGCTGGGAAGTGTATGCCATTATTGGTTGTTATAGTGCTTGCCATTTTTCATGCGGTGTGGATTAGATTGCATAAGTGATGGTGTATTATCTAGGGGCATTTCCTTAGGCCGTTGATGATAAGTTATTCATGATTAAGTATTGCTTTATCATAGTACAGGGTTTTGCCGGTGAGCAAAAGTCATTGTAATGTTCATTCTGTAGAGACATACCAGAGGATATGATGTTGATAGATTGAGTTGTTATTGCCGCAAGTTTCATTGGCATTGATGTTTATATATTTCATTCATATGTTTGGCCGCGTGAGGCCTGTATTTTGTGTGCTTTGGTAATAAAAGGGAACTTACCTGCTACAGGTGTTAATTTTATTCATTGTCAACCATATTATGCTGTGGTCATCTCCTAGCGAAGCGAGCCAAGTATAGAGATATTAATATTGTTAGAATCCACAGTATCGGTCTTGACAGTCGTCTACTTGTAAATAACGGCTTGGCTGCCCGAGCCTCTGTTCACGGGTGAATACACTCTCGTAGTTAATAGGTCTGTCACCAGACATGTCCCATACAATAAGAACCCGTGGTTTCAATGAAGACAATGTACTTCATTTATATTTAGCTGTTCTCTAAAGAACATACATTCTGCTAACAGCCATCACTGGGTGAATTACACAGCTCCTACCTTGAGCTTACATGTATTTATTAAACTACAATAGAATTCTCATGTTGAGATATTCATAATCAATAATTATTCCACATACATGAATAGAATGGCATGGGCCACACACACACACCTCCAAAGGGCAGAACGCCTCTAGCTCACTCAAAAGCAAAAATCACACTTCTACCAACGTCGTCACAACAATATACGATTGTTGTGAACAGTTTTTAACCCATGGATTCATGAGCCATCATGTCATGACTATTTATGAACACTGCTATGAGCCCTTCTCATCTGTGTTAAAATATCAACAACAATGGCATGTGAACATGTATTCAAAGCTGAGAGCGTTTTTTGAGGTTCAAAAACTTTCATTACAAAATAAACTAAATATCCAAGCTACTCAACACCCAGAATCCGAAATGCTCTAGGAGGGCCATGTTTCGGTTTTCAGAATATGTCCAAAATATCACCAGAAGTAGCCCAAAGTTGCCCAAAATATAGCTCAAAGTAGCCCAAAAAATTGCCCCACTTAAATTATGTAGTACAATTATTTATCAGAAAAAATATTTTTTTTAAACTTCAAACATGAACTTTGTTAAATACCTGCACATGTAAATTCATTGCTCTAATCACCATCATCAGCTTGGCATCAGATATCTGTTGATAGACCAAACAGAATTTTCAGCTCATGAATATGCAATAATAATTATTTCCACTGCTACCCACAGGAGTATCTGCAACTCTATTCAACACTTTCACAGTGAAATTAAACTCACAAAATTAGCTCAAATTTCCACTCAAAATGACGAAATGAGCTCAGAAATATTCACACATGGCTGAAAGTGGTTCTTAGACACAACTAACTAGTTGTGTTTGAAAATTTATATCACATTATAGTAATACATCAGCTTATACTGTGCTTGTGCTTCAAGAGGACGAAATGTGATAAACCGAACATTGTGTGTGTTCAGTACCCTGCATACCAGTTAAAAATAATAATAATCATTTTTTGTTTGTTTTGGAAACTTAAAAGTAGCCCAAAAGTCAGCCAAAACACTTTTCATGTTTTGGAATATCTTGGTTTTTGGATGTTCAGATTATGGGTTACACACTTGTATAAGAAATAATCAGGTTTAAAAAAACTAAATTGATCTTCAAATTATTTGAGTCAAAACAAAAGTGTATTTAGTATGATCTTTAGCACAGTATGTCACTGACCAACTATTTATAGTTCTGCAATCATCCATATCATCAGCATCAGTGCTGCGATCTTTTTAAAAATTGACTTTTTTGGTCAAAATTATTCCAGAAATTCATTATCATATAAATGAGATTTTAAAACATCATTCTGAAGGTCCAAAATTTTTAACTCAAGTTCTTCCTTGAGCAGTCATATTTGTATATGGGTAAATAACAGAAAAATTACAGGGATGATCTTGATTAAGATACAAAACGCAAGTTTATGGCTATTGCAGCTGCATTAAGCCTCACTATTTAACAATAATTATTGCTTGGTGTTGATGGTATTCAAGTGTTAGTGTAAAATATTTTTATTATAACTTTATTTTCTTAATGTGATACCTACAGTAGTAAATCTACTAGAGTTCATTGCTTTCAGGCTGGAAGAAATGTGGAAGCTAATGTCACAAGTCTGTTTCCAGAAATAAAGCAGGAAACAGATGTTAAGGTATGTACACTATTTGTAACATTGTTTGGAAGCTTTAATAATATTGTGGCTTTAAGGATGTATGGTATACTGTTAATGCTCAGAGAAGAAAGATTTATATTGCAATATGCTGCACCCATAAAGAGTTGATTTTGGACAGTTTTAAGTGATCTTTTTCAGAATTTATGATGGTCTATACTAGGTATTTGTTAATCTAAAACTCTAGCTTAATTATAAATAGTTAGCTAAAGTTCATGACTTGTAAGAAACTCAGTGTTTACAAGGCACCAATGAATATTAAAATAATTGACTGAAATGTAAATGTTGGTGAAAAACAGGAATTGAGTTGTAGGTGTTTTTATCTTTATTTTACTGATCACATATTCAAGGTTAGGAGGTTTCACTAAAGCCTAGAAAGGGAAGGAGGATTGGGGCAATTGCCTATATAAAACATCTTTAAAACATTGTGACTTGACAGGAGGCAAGATTGAGGTGCTTTACCCTCTCCCCTCCCCACTGCCATTTGGGTTTGACTTGTCAGCTGTGGTAGATGGACGGCCAGTCTGCTTTGCGTCAGCCATTGAGGATTGACCTACTTCAGCTTTGTCACAACGATGTACCCAATGTCGGACAGTGCTAACATCCACTGTTGAATCTCCATAAACATTCTTCAAACGTTCGTGGATGCGAATTGGATCTCGCCTTCAGCATTGAGGAATTCTATGACATAATGTTGTTTTAACCGAACGTCTTTGGCAGCCATTTTTAAAACTGTTACAGTGGTGCCACCTGTTACATAAACAGGTTGGTAATGCTATACAGTGCAGAAGAGTGAGGAATCCTGCTAAATTTAAAAATTGCACACTGATGCAGTATTTACATACATAAAAAATAGGAGGCATTACTTTTTGACTGTCCCTCGTATGAAATGCGATATACTAGAGCAGGTTAATTTTATTCTGACAGCCACATAATAATTTATTCTGAATGAAATAAACAAGAAAGAAGGATCAGTCAAATTTTATAATGAATGTGGTGTGGCTATGCCCAGTGCAGATCTCAAAGAGACAGCTTTGCGTTTGAAGCCTGTGGGAAAGTTAGTAATGAAAAAAGTGGAAGTAGTGGCAAGGAAAAGAAAAAAGTTAAAGAGGTGCCAAACATAGAGTATGCAAGAACACACCATATGATAACAGGAAACACAAGGTTTCTAACAGTATGCAAGGTGTTGTGTAACCCGGCCGCTTATATTTTATGATTCTAAGATGTTAAGATGGGCTGACATACAGATTCACGCAACATAGATTGTGAGAATAAATCAAGCCAGGACAATCCAAGTTTTAATTTGACATAATAAATCCAACAGAAAATATTTTCAGAGCATTTCAGGCATTACTTCTGACATCACATATCCAGTACCTTCTTTCATGACCCTAGTTACTTGTACTGCACATATTTCCATTATTGTGCCCGGTTTCATAAACAACAGTTACATTGTTACAACCTGAAATTTGACTAATTATCCCACTGATAAATGAAAGGCCCAGCCTGCTTTGGGATTTCACAGTCTTGAACATTATTAATAAAGTATGCATAAAATAGACATCTTGTCCTTCTATTGACTTGGCCAACTTTGAGTCTCCCCCCGACATCACACATTTCACTGTGACATCCTTCACAATGCTTTTTACTTCTTTTATAAAGCCTGCGCAACAATAATTTGAAGGAACTCTCTGTCAGAGATACCCGATTTCTTCATTGATCATGCACTGCTTACAACACAAGGCACCTTTTGATAAGTGAAAACCCATTAAAAGACAATGCTTATAATCAAATCAGCTAACGAGCCTTGAAAACTGCGCCGATATCAGAGATGCAGAAAGCTGCTAGATTACAGACATTGTCCTATAGAAGAGATACAAAAAGCATGATCCAGATGGAAAAGTACAACCCTATGCCAACGCACCAAATGAAGGCAAGACTAGATAATCTGGCATTGGGATGTCTAAAACGTAGCAGCTTTGTTCATCAGCGAAAAAGACATAAAAGACAGCATCAAGAAGACCTGAAGCCCACCCTATACCCTGTACCTTGGAAACAGGCCAGCAGTACCCTCAAAATTAATACATCAATTAGTGGTCTCAGAATTGGATATCATCTTCTTCATTGGTCCTGAAAACGACCTTGGTTGTGTTGTGTCCATTTACAGTGAAGCTGTGATATTTGCACCTTTTGGCTGACTTTAGCACAGCATTTTTGTGTAAGAGTATAATGATCTGCAAAAACAAACTGCTACATTGAGTACAATACAAGAAAGCAATCCCAAAAATTATAGATACTTGCCTACATGGATGGATCAGCAACAAATGCCATTAAGAATGGAGGCATCGATATCTTTATCTCATGTCCTGACAACCACTATGAGACTAGGCATATTCCCTCTGGTTATTTCTGTTCCAACTATACAGCTCTAGAGTTCAAGCTCTAGAACAAGCTGCAAAAATTATTTATAACACCAACTCTGACTGCCACCAGGTAGTCATCCTCACAGATGCACTGTCTGTACTGCAAGTTCTCAAGGGTGGTAAAATCCCGCATCTGAGAAATGAACTAAGCAAGGTAGCTGCCAAAAAGTGAACCATACTTCAGTAGGTACCATCCCATTGTGGTGTATATGGAAATGAAAAGGCAAACAAACTTGCCAAAAATAGAGGAGAATGTGAACAAGAAGATGATGAAATTACATACTTTGAGAAAAAGAGAGCTATCCAGGTATCAGAAGAGAACAGAATCAACCCAGTGATGACTACAACACTCTTGACTGGCAGGGACAGATCATCGTTTTTCGCCTCAGGACAGGGCATAACAAACTGAATAAACACATGTACAAGCTACGATTGTCTGCTTCACCACTGTACACATGTGGATTAAATGAGCAAACTGCTGAGCATGTTCTACAAGATTGTCCTCTGTATGACCAGTTAAGAAAGATATACTGGCCCAATGACTCAACACTAAACTCAAAGCTGTATGGAGCTAAAGAGGAACTCCAGACAATGGTTGAATTCATCATGAGAACTCATCTGACGGTGTAAACATCAAAGATGCGATCGCAAGAAGAAGAAATCAGCTACATACTGGTATACAGGAAATTTTTTTTTAATGGTTGTTATCTGTGGAAACTGGGCCATGAGCAGACTGTGGTAGTGGCCCTGTGCTAGTAGTAGAAAAAAAAGTTTCATTCTTACTGAAGAAATTAAACAGAGGCTAAAAAATGTCAAGCTATATTTAGCTATAATTAAATTAGAGAAGGAAATGAGTTAGAGGCTTTCAACAAATTCAGATCAAGCCTTCCTGTCCTATGCCATCTGTTCAGTTGTTTTTCCTTGTCTTCGCATCCATTTCATGTCTGTCTTCATTTCCTTTCTCCGTTTTTTTCCCCCTCTACCTCTCTTATGTCCTAAACATAGCACCATTTTTGCAGTGTTGTTTTTCTTTGTTTCTCTTCCTTGCCAGCTTGTTACATTTCAATTACTTAAGAAATTCAATGTGATTATTTACATCAACTGTGAAGACAAACCTTGGCAATGGCTAAACAAAATTCTGACCTCAGTGATGCTAGACCATGTAAAAGAAGCTTTAAATAAACAAACTCATGGAAGAACAAACACATTTTGAACAGCAAAATCATATGCAGATCAGGAAGCAAGACTCAGAATCATCAATGTCAGGCACATTTATACATCAACTTTGTGGACACTGAGAATTTATTTCCAGGTTTTTACTGAAGTCTTTGTTGTGTGTACAAACATACTTCAAACACTTCAGTTTGTTGTTAGTCTCGAAATTGAACCTTGCGATAACAGTAGGTACCACAAACTGATTTTTCATTTTGTTTTTACAGTGTCTTTGTTTATACGAGGGGCGTTCAGAAAGTAATGCACTACATCGTTTTTCTCAGAAGCTGTTTATTCAAAAAGCATGAAATTTATACACAATATACATGAATATGTCATGTAAACATCGGTATTATTCAACATAATCCCCATCAACTTGTACAGCTTTATGCCAGTGCGAAACAAGTGCATGTATTCCTAGCCCGTACCAGATTTTGTCTTGATCATGTAGCCATTTCTTCGCTGCATGAATCACTCTTTCATCATCTTCAAACCTTGTCCCACGGAGTGCATCTTTAAGTGGACCAAATAGATGAAAATCAGAGGGTGCCAAATCGCGACTATAGGGTGGATGGGGTAGTACAGTCCAACCCAATTTGGTGATTGCTTCCCGTGTTGCCAGACTTGTGTGAGGTCGCGCATTGTCATGAAGGAGAAGAAGGTCTGCTGGATTCTTGTGCTGCCGAACTCTGCGAAAACGTTGAGTTTATTCAATGTCTTAATGTAAGCTTGCGAATTGATTGTCTCTCCTCTTGGCATAACGTCCACAAAAATCACACCTTCAATGTCCCAAAAGATAGGGATCATGACCTTTCCAGCTGAAGGAATTGTCTTGAATTTCTTTCTTCATGGTGATTGCAGATGATGCCACTCCATTGACTGTCATTTTGTCTCAGGTTCAAAATGATGTGCCCAGGTTTCGTCACCTGTAACGATCTTAGCCAAAAAGTTCCCTCCTTCAGCATTGAAACGCTCCAACAATTCAGAAGAAATTGCTTTCCTTTGCAATCGGTGGTCATTTGTGAGACTTCGAGGAACCCATCTTGCGCAAACCTTAGAAAATCCGAGAGTTTTTATAACTGCATTTGCACTACCAATGCTGACTGACAGCTGTAAGGCCAATTGTTGAGTAGTGATTCGCCTATCAGTAAGAATAATGCCCACAGCGCATTTCAACATTTCTGCGTTGGTAGCTGTGGCAGGACGTCCACAGCGCGGCTGATCAAGCAGCTCCGTATCTCCACTTCCTGATTCTTTGATTCTCTGAACCCAGCGACTGACTACTCCTGTCGACTGCAAAACTTCCATACACATCACATAAACGCTTGTGAATGTTCACAACAGTTTCCATCTCCGCAACAAGAAATTCTATCACAATTCGCTGCTTAAAATGCAAGTTGCTAACATGCTCCATTTCAACGGTTTAGGGCAGCCGTATTATTTGGCCGGTTGCGGTGCACTTTGGTGCACACAATTCGCACATGCCATATTTAAAGTGTGCACAATTTCTTGCTTCATTATGGCTTCATTATTAGCTGAGAAAAACGATGTGGTGCATTACTTTCTGAACGCCCCTCGTAGATCTTAATGGATCTCTTTAAGCCATGAAATTTTCTTTTAAAATTTTAAAAATCAGACATCAAACAACCGAGTTACAGCATTTTAAAATTGTGGGGAATTACAAAATTTTTCTAACATCTTCGCACCGAACAAATTGCCCGACTTTGTACAATCATAACTACAGTCAACAAACACTTACCAAGTCAAGAATGCTTTTTGTACAAAGTCATACATGTCCTTATTGCAGAAAAGAAACATGGGAAGTACAACAAATCAATTAAATAAATTATGGTCCATCAAAATTGACAAAAAATACAATTTCAAGTCTCATTGTTGTGCTCGCAAAATGCAAATATGCATTTTCATGCACTCATAAATCAAAAACTACACATAGAGAGCATTATATACTTGATGCATAATTTTTTTGAGCCACTTGAAATACTGAATACTATAAAACTGCATTATGTGAAAATGGATCAGAGGCTAAATTTACAGTTCGGAAGAAAAATCTCATGAAATTCCAAATGTTGTCATAAAATCAAAAATATTGCAGCTATAGAACTGAAACTTCCATATTTATGTAATTCAAGTTGTAAAATTCAAATTAATGGTTATTTTCTTGACTGAAACAACCGTTTTTGCTCAGAATTAGATTTTTTAAAAACAGTTTTACATGGATTATGTCATTTCTGTCTTTTATGTTTGTAATTGTAAAATAAACTCAAAACCTGTAGAGGCTTCTAGGACAGCTTCAAACTACATAGTAACCTACTGATTTTTAACATCAGAGAATGATGGTGGGAAATAATATGATATATAAACTTTACACAACAAGACGAACTAGAACTAGCTCTCATGTTGCATTTTCCAAGTTCTTCAGAAGACAGAACTGTGCCAATAGTCTGTTTGTCACAGTAGAAATTGGTGGT
This sequence comes from Oreohelix idahoensis, assembly GCA_024509875.1. NCBI lineage: Eukaryota > Metazoa > Mollusca > Gastropoda > Stylommatophora > Oreohelicidae > Oreohelix > Oreohelix idahoensis. The sequence goes on along the minus strand of JAMPIV010010095.1, from coordinate 244,611 downwards.
AGAGCCGGACATCTGCCTATTCCCGTCATTGAAAAATATGCTCGTAATGCATCATAACGATCGTCCCCTGAAATAATTGAGAAAAAAAAAAAGGTTAATAAAGCAAGAGAGGCAACTGTGTTTTTTCTATAAACATTCACAAATGTGTAGCACTAAGCAGGCTAAATTCTAAACATGACCTTTGACATCCATAACTAGAATTGGTAGAATTAGATCTATCGAAAGGTGGTCAGCGAGTTCATAAACTGTTAGACCTTAAATCTGGTGCAGAATGTTTAGAAAATGGTGATGGTCTGATAAAACAACCCAATAAGTACATTAATAACAATACCCCACCCCCAAAATTGCTTAAAAAAATGAAAAACTTTGTCTAAATGTGTGAATCGAGCAGTCACATTTGGCTGTTCTTCTACTAAAACATTCCTCCTCCGTCACTTGCCATTGCTATATTGCAAATAAATAAATTAGGTCTGAAATGAATAGAAATAAAAAAAAGTTCAAAACTTACTCAGAACACATATTGTGTCGACTTCCATTGGTGAAACTTTCAATTCAGCACCTGAATCATTTCATGCTGTGTCCCGTACAGCAGGCCCGATTGTCAGATGGAACAGCCACCATTGTGTTTCACGCCCAGATGCGTTGGAGATGTGCTCTTTTTTAACGTTCGCTCACTCTTTCCTCAAATAACTATGATGTTTAAAACTTTAATACGATTTTAGCAGAATGGTTGCTCGTTCGTTTAGTGTAACACAAGCGTAGGTAGGCCTCCCAGATGTGTATTAAAATCCAAACTTTCTCATTCACTTCGAATTTACTATATCTTCCTATTTAAATCTGTGCCTTGTGTTACATGTACAAAAACCTTAGTTTCCGCTCTTCACATTGGTGAAAACCGTATGAATGTAGCATTTTTGAGGACTTAGCGCCACCACTTTGAATGAGATGAGGTCCTTTCAGGGAATTTTGCTCTCGTGAGCGCCAGTCAGCCAGCGCACGGCAAGACGGTTTTAATGGTCTTTTATTTTGTTGTCTCACTTAATTTCAAAGACATGCAGAAAGTTATAATTGACTTTACGTGTAGTGTTGGGCAGAGCAACTTAACCTTTGAGGTGAAGACAGGAGTACGACAGGGATGCCCCTTGTCAACCACTCTATTTTTAACAGTCATAGACTGGGTGATGTGCCAGACAACAGAGGGCAGTCCAAGAGGAATAAGATGGACTACATTTTCTACATTGGAAGATCTGGAATATGCAGATGACATTGCACTACTAGCACATTCACATCAACACATCCAGGAAAAAACGGATAGACTTAATAAGTTTAGCCAGCAGGTGGGCTTGAACATAAATTTAAAGAAGTCAGAGGTCATGACGCTCAATGTGAGCAACCCTGAGCCCATATCAGTAAGGAATCAGCAACTGGTGCAGACAGACTCCTTCACATACCTAGGATGCATAGTAACACTAGACGGCGGGGCAGGCAAAAACATCAACAACTGAATGAATAAGGAAAGAACAGCCTTTTTTAGCCTAAACAACATCTGGAAGTCCTCTCAATACAGCACAAGCACAAAATTAAGATTATATCAGAGCTGTGTGCTTTCTGTGCTTCTCTATGGTGCAGAAAGCTGGAGAGTTACAGAGAAGGAAACGTTGAAATTGTCCTCTTTTCACACAACATGCCTAAGAAAAATTCACCGAATCTTTTGGCCGAATACCATCACCAACCAAGATCTGCTTACTCGGAGCAAGCAAGAGGACATGCACACCATCATAGCTGGCAGATTCTGGAGCTGGGTTGGCCATGTCCTCAGAAGAGACCCTGATGCCATCACAAAAACAGCAATGCTATGGACCCCTGAAGGAAAATGAAAGAGAGGCCGACCAGAAACAACTTGGCGGAGGACTGTGGAGGCTGAGATGCAAAGAATGAACCAGAGTTGGGGCACTGTACGAAGGATGGCCACCGACCGAGCAAAGTGCAATCAATTTGTTGTTGCCCTACAAGACGCCACTAGGTGTGATGGCCACTGACTGCTTTGATGGTTGGCGGCTAAGCATCAAAGAAGAAAGAAGAAGAAAGATCACAAAACCAGAAGATATAATTTTTTTTTAGAAAAGGCAAATTAATTACTAGGCAGAGTGAGGTTGAAAACGGCCCAAACTGGGCTTCGCTTGCGCATCTCATAGATTTTCGACCGCAGCGAAGCGGTAGTTTGTGGTACCTAATAACAGCATTGATTGGTAGTGATTGTAAAAAAACCTTTACATAACCTATGATTTTGTATTGCATGTCATCCAGGAGTGTTTTTGGAATAGCTTCTCTAAAGATTCAGACATTAATTTCCAGACAGTTGCAGGCATCAGCAGGAAGAGATTAGGAGAGTATGAAGTAAAACAATCAGATATATGGAGAAATGAAGGTACGCATGTAAATAAGCTTCTTTTTTAAGCAGTGAAGCATCTCAGTTGAGGCTGACTGCTGGTGCATATAATGTAGGCTCGTGTGCTGTTTTTATTGTGTTACTTCAAGATGTTTGCCACCCCATGGATCTATCTCCTTTTGGATCATTCTGTAACACTGTTTTTTTCTATAGCTAGTATATTGGAGGAGGGTTTAAAAAGTAGTCATTGTGAAATCAAGCATTAAGAGATTTTATAGCTTAAACTTCCACATACAAAAAATAGATACTGACATCTTTGATACACTTGTCTGTAATCTAGCATGACCTTTAGTTAAAGTGGGAATAGTAGCACATTCAATAAGACAGTATGCACATGCTACCAGTCTAGCTGCTGTCTGGAGACATGGGCTGTGGAAAGGGGTAGCTAAGTGCAGAACCTGTTTTACAACTATCAGTAAAAGAGTGTTTCATACATTTATTTCCTCATGAATGATGGATTGTACATTCTATGCTTTTTAAGAAGCATGGGGCTATCACAGCATTTGTGGTGGTGAATTCTCAAGTGGGCTGTTTTACCTGATAAGATTGCAAGCCCTTAGTCACATCTTAAGCTGTGACATTTTTGAAGCAGTTGTCCTCATATTTTGCCTTCTTATAGAACCCCTGAAACTACATAGATTTTTACCCATAATAGCAGGTTACAATGGAAGATGAACTGATAGAATAAATGAACATAGGAATAAGTACCAAAACTGCACAAGATGATTTCACTGAAGGTTTGCTCAAGTAAAAGCTGCAGAAAATGTTAAATATAAGTTTCACAGGAAGAAAAGAACACTGAGAATCACTGGCATATTTATAGGGATACTGGAAATTAACTGTCTCTTAGCAGGTTGAGAATCCTCTAAGTAGTCTAAGAGCTTATAGGTATCCAGGCCACTGTTTCTTATGGTACTTAATTGTTGGAAAGAATCCCCATTGATTAAATACAAACATTTATTAGACATCATGGTAACATCAAAGAAAAGTCAATAACACTAATCTTGATTTCAGAAAAAAATTACAATGAACCTTAACTGATGAAAACAAAATGTCATTTGTATACAGTTCAATCTTGTCTACACAGTTACTGAAAGTTCATCGTTAGGACTTTTAAGTAATTGAATTAAGTTGAGTGGTTCTACAAAGTTATTGATCATTAGGACTTTTATGAAGTTGTTGGTTCATGGTGGTTTTACCTAATGTAGCTAGATTCCTGGCCGCAATCACAGTCACTCCTGATTTATCCAGGCGTTGGAAAAAGTTGTGTGGTATGTGTAGAACTATCTCAGGGTTCCAAAGCTTTCTTTTCCTGATCCAGGTTTCTTGTCATAGATGAAAATGGAAGCTCTTTGTGTAGAGTACCCTAAATAACCACTTGGTTGTACTTTGTTGCTAAAATACAAGATTTTGGCAATGGTAAGCCTTTGCAACTACCGCTGCTAGCTCTATAAAATGGGTTCTCTCGTGACCAAAGTTTTTGATTGCAGCTGACAGATGTATGGGACCACACACCATCTTTCCTAAACAATTTCTCATCTTAAATTAATAAAATCCTGAACACTCTTCCCTTGAAAGAGTCTCAAGGATATACATTTTCTTTACCATGGGTTAAGAGCGTGAAAACTAATTATAATCACTACTACTGCAAAGTAGCCACCATATCAATTACATCCCATTAATGTTAGCTGCCCAGCAACTATCTGTTCTACTCAAGCCAGCAAGCACTTTGCACAGATGAAGGAAATTGATTGTAACAAGCTATTTTTGAATAACCATATAATCAATAGCTCTATGCAGGTGAAAGAAGATTTAGTGTGAGGTCAGGCCCACAGGTACGGTAATTTATTGAACATTAAAGTAATTAAGTTAAGTTTAATGACAGAAGATAGAATGAGAGAAAAATCTACCCTATGACACACATGAAGGAATCTTGAAAAATAAATACTCATGAAAGCATTCACAGCCTCTGAGAATTTTCATCATTCTAACATTAATGTCAGCAAAGTGTATTTGTGGGAATATTAGCTTAACTTAATTCAAAGATCAGTGTTATATTTATAAGAGCTGAATATTATATTAAATTATTTTAATTATTATACACATTAATTAATTGAGGGGTTTCATACTATTTTAACTCTTTCAGTCCCAAGCAAAAAAGTGGGTTTGGCCCAAGCAAAAATGGCCACCCCAGTGCGTTTTTATTGTTGTTGTTTGGAAATAATTTTTTAAAATGTTCATATGCATAAATAACTTTGTTGTTGTATATGAAACTGAAGGTAATTGGATGTACTTTACTCTTGTGCTACAAGTATAAAAGCTTTCATTGAAAAATGATTAGTTATTCAAGGTAAAATGGAGGACAAAAGAAGAAGCCGGGGCAAAATTAGAGGAAAAGTATTCATTAAAATTCTTCAGGTTCAGAGTCGTTTTCGCTATCCTGTGAATACATAACAACGGGCTGATCACCCGTTTGCCAGTCACTTCGATTACGGAAACAACAGCAAATGGGTTGATTTGCTGTTTCCCTCAAAGACGCCATTAGGCGTGATGGGAAATAATGGCGAAGAAAACCTATCTGCTGTTGCCCTAAGACGCCACTAGGCGTAATGGCCACTGACTGCTTTGACGGTCGGTGGCTAAGGACGGAAGAAGAAGAAGAAGTGAATACATACTGCAATCACTCTCAAAAATTTCTTCAAATAACTTACGAGCTTGATCTGACGTTAATCTTTTGGGCCTACCATTCAAAGAAGTGGGTGTGGTCATTTTTTGTTAGAAAATATGCGCTTAAAAAAATCGCTTTAAAAATCTAAAATAAATATCTCAAAACAGAAACACGTTCACTCTTAAACACGTGCGGTATTTAAAAGAATGTACTTGCAGTCGGAAATGACGTTTTGGGTGGTTTGTGGGTAGTTATAATTAGAAACAGTCTCAAACAGAGGCACATATACTAAAGCCTTTTTAAAGTCGATTGGGCCAAGCGCGTCTAACCCCTGAGACACTTTAAAGTCGATTGGGGCTTAAATAGTTAAAAACTGCTAAAATTGTTTATATCATGGCTGCTTGCATCCTGTAAAAAGTTGCTATTGGAATAGTGTTACTATCAGTGCCAGGAAAAGTATTAAATAGGATTATCCTTGAGAGATTAAAAGAGTCCATAGACAAGAAACTGAGAGATGAACAAGCAGGTTTTCGACAAACAGATCATGTACAGACCAGATAGCCACTTTGAGAATAATAGTTGAACAAAGTCTGGAATGGGATTCACCATTAGCAAAGAGTTGTAGTTGTGACAGAAAAGAATATTAAAAGTCTTTCATTTATATTCATGTTACCTATTATGGGACTTAATTTGTTCTGGCAAGGGGAATAATCTAACTTAGTGAGGTTATCTGATTCAAAGGAAAAAACCTGAGTGATAAAAGATTATTTAATATATGTCATTATACACATCACTTTTTTTTTATTTTACAACACAATTAAAAGCATCAACTGTACACTTTTAGTGTAAATGAAAATCTAAAAAAAACTTTTTTTAAGCATTTATATTAATATTGCAAAATTGTGATGCAATAAATTTTAAAATACAGATTTTAATTGTAACAGAACTGTATTGACACACAATAAAATTAATGACAGTCACAGTTACCCATGAGGATTGTAGGCCTCCATTATTTTTGTTATGCATTATAATATAACTGACTCCAACACTCTTATTAACCAAAAAATAGGAAACTTGCACTTCACCAAAACTGATTGCGATTGTTTCAGATTATTGCTATAGAATTTGCCATTTTGTAAACACATAACCAACTTGATTTTTTTAAAAAAAAGACAAAGGCAGTCCAATGACAGATACTGCTGTAGAGTAGTTAAGTGATGAAACAAAAATTTTTGAGCGTGCATTGAAATGTATTCATGCGTTATCTGCAGACATTGTATGCATCCTGCTTTAAAATTTTTATGTGGGCACATAATTTGTTTTTTTTTTTAAATTACGTTCAGAAAGAGCCAACAAATTTAGAGTCTAAGTATACAATTGCAGGCATCACTGAAAGTGGGCAAAACTCATTTTATCAAAAACAAATTTGAATTTGACTGACACAGTACTGTTACTCCACAGATCTATCAGGTAATGTCATGAAGTTCTTTTCTTGCAAAAAAAGTTTTAGTGGTGACAGAAAAAAAAATAATTAACAATGTAATATTTGTAATCACAAATTAACAGGGAAGAGGCAACTCCTCTAATGAGTAAGGAAGTACATAATGACGAGTGTTCCTTAAATTCTGTTGAAAGGGAGCATTCTGAGAAAGACCACCTAAAAACTAGTAGGAGAAGCCTAAAAATAGGAACATGGAATGTTAGAACTCTAAACGGAGAAGGAAAGCTGGACAATCTTATATTAGAGGCAACCGACATGAAACTCGATATACTGGGAGTTGCAGAGGCAAGACTTTTGGATACAGGCTACATAACAAGAGACCAGTACACGCTTATACACTCAGGAGGAGAAAAACACGAAAGAGGGGTAGGAATGTTGATAAAGAAGGAGTTAGAAAAATACGTATGTGGATACTGGACACCAATGACAGAATGATGTTACTAAAGATGAGAGCAAAGCCATTCGACATATCAATCTTACAAACTTATGCACCAACTAAAGATTACAGCGAGGAAGAAATAGAAGAATACTATGAAGAGCTACAACACACACTTAAACCAGTCAAATCTACAGATGTGTTGATAGTAATGGGTGATATGAATGCAAAAGTAGGAAAAGGAAAATACAAGAAAATAGTAGGACAGTATGGATTAGGGACAAGAAATGATAGAGGAGACAGACTTATCCAGTTCTGTGAAGAAAACCAGCTGGTCATATGTAACACCTTTTTTGAACATCACCCAAGGAAATTATACACATGGAAAAGCCCAGGAGATGTAACACGTAATCAAATCGACTATATCATGATAAAACATAGATTTAAGAACAGTGTCACAAGTGCAAAGACACATCCTGGCGCCGACATAAATTCAGATCACAATCCAGTCGTCATCAAAGTAAATATAAAGCTGAAAAGAGCAGGAAACAGAAGACAGGAGGAACCCCAGATAGAAATATCAGCGCTGAAACAACCAGATATGAAACAGAAATATTTAATCGACGTCAAAAATAAATACCAACAGTTATTGACAGAAAGCATGGAGCAGTATAGAAGAGAAAACCCAGAAGAAAAAGCAACCGCAAAATGGGAATGCTTAAAAACAAGCATACAATCAGCAAATGCAAATTTACCTAAAAAGGAGTCTAAGAAAAATCAAATTTGGATGACAGATGACATCTTGAATAAAATGGCAGAAAGAAAGAAAGCAAAAAAACACTCCAGAATATAAAACAATAGACAATGACATACGTACTATGTGTAGAGAAGCAAAAGAACGGTGGATAGAAACAAAATGTAAGGAAATAGAAGACTTGGAAGCGAAGCACATGATAAGAGATATGCATGAAGAAATAAAGAAATTATCAAATCGGTCGCGGTTTGCACAAGGAGGAAGCTGTATCAAGAACAAAAATGGTGTAATATTACTTGATGAGAAAGACATATCAAACAGATGGGCAGAATACGTAAAAGAACTATTCGAGGACAACAGAGGTAAAAAACCATCACCAGATTCTAATGAAGGCCCAAACATTCTCAGATCAGAAGTAGAGAATGCCATTCATATGATACAAAAAGGAAGATCAGCAGGCATGGATAACATAAACATTGAAATGATAGAAGCTCTGGAGAGCTTTGGTATAGATACAATCACAGAAATATGCAATGATATATACAATACAGGATATTTACCACACGACATGAAGACATCAGTTTTTATAACATTGCCCAAAAAACCAAATGCAACAGAATGTTCAGACTTCAGAACAATCAGCCTGATGAGTCATGCAATTAAGATACTGCTCAAAATCATACAGGAAAGAATAAAAAGTAAAGTAGACAGCGAAATCCAAGAAGAACAGTTTTGGTTTTAGACGGAACAGTGGAACAAGAGAGGCAATATTTTGCCTAAGAAGATTAGCAGAAAAATATACAGAGGTCCAAAAAAGTATGTATATGTGCTTCATTGACTATAAGAAGGCTTTTGACAGAATCCATCATGAGAAAATAATTGAATGCCTCAAAGACATAGGTATTGATGGAAAAGATATAAGAATACTCAGTAACCTTTATTGGGAGCAAACTGCCACAGTAAGATCTGGAAGGAATTATTCACCATACATAGACATAAAAAGAGGTGTCAGACAAGGTTGTGTGCTGTCCCCATGCCTATTTAATTTATACACCGAAAAAATTTTCAAACAGATACAGGAAATACCAGGACTGAACATCAGTGGAAGATCAATAAACAACCTTAGATATGCAGATGATACCGTGTTGTTAGCTGAAAGCGAACAGGAGTTACAAGAACTAGTGAAGCAAGTGAACAGTATAAGTCATGAATATGGACTCGACATTAATATTGAGAAAACTAAAACTATGATAACACTGACTAACAAAAAAAAACTTTTTTTTTCTTTCTCTAACATTTTTATTTTTTTCTGGTCAATTTTAATGCGCTGTTTTCAAATCTGCAAACCGTTTTTCTCTATCAGGTCGGGATCTCTAGAAATACGCAATTGAAGTTTTTTAACAACGCATACAGTATTACAACATCATTCGTACAAGAAGTATAACAGTTATGTAGGCTTGAATTTCTTTGCAGTCGACTTTCGTCGGTGAATGGCATGTGGTACATCGCGATAAAGCATCCAACAATAATCGGCAAGCATGGTCACACTCCACCGTCCTTGATAACGTGACTCCATTACGGCGATATCTTGATGGAATCATTCTCCATGTTCATCGCTGACTTCGCCAAGGTTGTCAGGGAAAAAGTTAAGATGCGAATCGAGCAAATGGATTTTGAGGGACATGTTACAGCCCATAATTATGTATGCATCTATGCACTGCTTAACAATATGCAACATAGTCGACAGATTTGTGATTTTCCAAAAAGTTATCGACGATCGATTTGAATGCCATCCATGCGCGAAGTTCACTACCATGTAACAAGTTCTCGAATTGTTTGTCTGCAATAACTTTCCTAATCTGAGGTCCTACAAAGATACCTTCCTTTATCTTTGCATCGCTAACTTGCGGAAACTTTTCTCGAAGATAAGTGAAAGCTTTGCTCGTTTTATCTAACGCTTTTACAAAATTCTTCATGAGCCCCAACTTTATATGTAACAGTGGTAAAATGAAGGTGTCTTTGTTAAACTAACGGCTCGCGTATTACATTTTTATGCCCGAGCTGCATACGATCCCGGATAGGCCACACCTTTCTTGCATAATGTTCCTGTCTGTTGCGGCTGTCCCATTCACATCGGAAGCAACAAAATTTAGTATACCCAATCTGCATGCCCGTGAGAATTGCAATGACCTTTAGGTCTCCACAAATCCGCCATTGGTAGTCATTGTACTTTATTTTTTCCAAACGTATAGCCATATTGTCATAAGTTTCTTTCATATGAACAGAGTAGGCGACTGGAATTGATGAAAAAAAATTTCTGTTATGCAATAACACGGCTTTTAGACTAGTCTTGAAAAAATCGATGAAAAATCGCCATTCGTTGACTATGTGCTCATGACCGTTTACATCTTTGCAATAGCAAATGTCATCATTCATCTCAAAGTATTGAACAAGTTCTCTGTGTCTATGACGAAATTTAGATATCAGAGTATTGAGCGCTAAAAGATTCCATTCTTTGAGTCGCGAACCGAGTAATTCCGCTTGTCCTTTGGTAAGAGCGAGATCACGTATTAGATCTGAAAGTTCTGAATGGTTAATTAAGTAAACACCATCATTCACCGGTATGTAATCTGAGTCAGAATTAGTTTCTAAAGCAGGTAAACTATCACTTTCTGGTGGTTCATTCACGTCCAACGGATATTGTTCTGGTGGTACTTGGATCGGACACGTGATTGGATCATGAGGCACTGGTTTTGAAACCGATTCAATATTTGGATAAACCACAGACTTTCTAGTTTTAAAAGTGAAACCGTGGATATTTGTCAAGCAGAAGTAACAATCAGTAGTGTGATTTGTATGTTCACGCCATATTACTGGCACTCCAAAAGGCATCGACTTATGCTTTGGCGATTTTCGTAACCAACCTGCCAATGTATCGAACAAACTGCATTTGGTTCCAAGATTTATTTGCATCATCAACTTTCGAATTGAAATAAAGTTCATATGCTTTCTTTAGTAATGGTGTAAAGTTATTCTGGTCAACACGATCGGTAAAATATCCGCACACGTAACAGAACAGATCAGCCGAATTTCTACAACTTCTAGAAGCCATATTTTGCTCAGAATTATTTCAAAATACAGTAACTATTTGAAAAATCGCGTAACATATGTCATGCATCTTTTAGCAGTATAAAAAGTAGAATTATGTTGCTTTTTATCAATTTTTAATAAGTTATATAGTAAAAATGAAACGGAGCAAATAACGGTTTCCCAAAAATATATTTATTCACAAATATCTTAAGAACCCGACGTGATAGAGATAAACGGATTTCAGATTTGAAATCAGCGCAAGAAACTGACCTAAGAACACTTATTCTTATATAAGAAAGAAAAATGTTGTTTGTCAGTGTAATTAGCAAAACAGACGATAAACCCACATTAAAGATAAGCGTAAATGGGAAAATCCTGGAACAAGTCAAGAGCTACGTATATCTTGGTCATATAATAACAGAAGATGGCAGATGTGAAACAGAAATCAAGAAGAGAATAGGAATGGCCAAAGCTACATTCAACAACATGAAACATATACTGACATCCAAACAGTTATCTCATAAATTAAAACTGAGAATCATAAAGTGTTAGGGAGCCGCGCTAGCGTAGTGGTTACAACACCGCTCTGGCGACCGGGTGATACAGGATCAAACCCGGGCGACGGCATTTGAGGATTTTTTCGTCGACCGGGATTTGGACTGGATTAACTCGAGACCTGGCGAGGACATTTGAAGGAGTGTCGTCGACCAGGGACTGGCGGCTCCTGAGCCGACCCAGCTGCAATGGGTACCTCCGAAATCGGCGAGTATTTGCCTGAATGGCGAGGGACACCTGTCTCTGTACAAGAAATAAAGGGATACTCACGTAAAATCAATGTCAGGTTAGACATAAATAATAACCTGAGATTTCGCCTCGAGTATTAGCGGGCGTACGCAAAAAAAAAAAAAAAAAAAAAAAAAAAAAAAAAAAAAAAAAAAAAAATGTTATATATATTCTGCATTTCTGTATGGTGCAGAAACATGGACGATGAATAAGCATTTGGAAGAAACAATTGAGGCTCTTGAAATGTGGATATATAGAAGAATGGGGCGTATCTCATGGAAAGAGATGAAAACAAATAAGGAGGTCCTAGAAAATCTAGGTATGAAAAGAGAACTAATGAGAGAGGTCAAAGTTCGGCAGCTAAAATACTTTGGCCACATAAAAAGGCATAACACCTTGCAGAAGACCATAACAGAAGGGAGAGTTGAAGGCAAACGTGCAAGGGGAAGACAGCGCTATAAGTGGGAAGATAACATCAAGAGATGGACGGGAAAGAGTCTATCAGAGTGTACCACCAAGACAAGAGACAGAAGACGTTGGAGATCCATTACAGCCAACCTTCGTTGTGGAGATGGCAACTGATGATGATGATGATTTGTAATCATTTCAGGACTGTTTGGAGGGAAGTAATTTGGAAATAAATTGTTATTACTCATTTCTGACATCCAAAGGAAGTAATCAAACAATAAAAATATTAACGAATATATGCGATTAGCGACCACATAAAAAAAAAAAATTTTGCGACACCATTTAAAATTATTCAATGTATACTATTAGTTTCATAGTATGCAATACATCATGAACAATTAACTTATCGGACAGAAACAAATACTTTTTAAATAATATTAAAGTAGCATAACTTTTAAATCATACTTAATATAATGCTACAAAACATACAGAATTAAAATTTGTTGCGCATGCCATAATTATCTGAAGTTTATTATTATTTTTTTATTCAATGAATTTCAGGTGACCATTCCTGTAACCAGCGACCCCGCCTATACTCTAGTGTTGACATTCCAGATTTGAAAATTATGAACAGTTTCATAAAGAGTGAACCAATGCAAAATGCTGCATTCAATGAAGTGTTGCCAGAATTCACAGAAAACATTGTGAGTGAAATGAAAGCTGATGTAAGTATGGCAGCTGCAACACTAAATACAGACAATAACATTGAATCAAGATTAAAAGAGGTACAATCACCGAATGTCACAGACTCTTTGATAATGACTGTAGACATGAATCTGACTCCTGAGATTTATACTGCAGTCTTACAAAATGAAAACTGCAGCAGGAAATCAACAATAGTCTACGATGATTGTACTCTCAACAGTAAAAGTAAAGATGGTTTTAAATTGTGTGGCAGTGTACATTCAGATGAAATGATAATAAGTACAAAAGAGAAACTTTTCAGCTGTCGTGTTTGTGGAGTACAGGTTAGCAAGAAAGGTGACCATAATGAACATGAACTTTCACATATGAGAGAAAAGTGTTGTATAAGTAATGTTGGTAATATAGAATTAGCTACAAAATCCAGTCTATGTCAACAAGAAAGAATACAAAAAGCCCAGAAGCATTCTAAATATGATCTTATTGGTATGGGGGCTGCTCATTTTGGTTATCTAAAGTCACACGTAATGCAGCATAAAGAAGACCTGCCTAACAAGTGTGGTGGTCTTAATAGGTTTTCTAGGACTGATTATCCAAAGAAACCTATAATGCTGCATAATAGTGAGACACATTACAAATATGATGTCAGTGGAGCAGAATTTTGTCAAAGTGATCACAAGGTGACAAATACAGAAGGAGAATCTTACATGTGTGATAAACTTACAGGACGAAAACTTAATTTAAAATGGTACAAAGGTCAACATACAGAAGAAAAACCTTATAAGTGTGATGTTTGTGGAGCAGGATTTTCTCATAGTGGTGCTTTAAAGAATCACAAAAGGACACACACAGGAGAGAAACCTTATATGTGTGATGTTTGTGGAGCAGAATTTTCTCGCAGTGATACTTTAAAGAACCACAACAGGACACACACAGGAGAGAAACCTTATATGTGTGATGTTTGTGGATCAGAATTTTCTCAGAATGCTGCTTTAAAGAGTCACAAAAGGACACACACAGGAGAAAAACCTTATAAATGTGATGTTTGTGAAGCAGAATTTTCTCAAAATGAACATTTAAAGAGTCACCAAAGGATACACACAGGAGAGAAACCTTATAAGTGTGATGTTTGTGGAGCAGAATTTTCTGAGAGTGGTGCTTTAAAGAAGCACAAAAGGACTCACACAGGAGAGAAACCTTATAAGTGTGATGTTTGTGGAGCAGAATTTTCTGAGAGTGGTGCTTTAAAGAGTCACAAAAGGACACACACAGGAGAGAAACCTTACAAGTGTGATGTTTGTGGAGCAGAATTTTCTCAGAGTGGCACTTTAAAGAGACACACAAGGACACACACAGGAGGGAAGCCTTATAAGTGTGATGTTTGTGGAGCAGAATTTTCTCAGAATGCTGATTTAAAGAGTCACAAAAGGACACACACAGGATAGAAATCTTGTAAGTGGGATGTATGTGGAGCAGAATTTTCTGAGAGTAGTGCTTTAAAGAGACACACAAGGACACACACAGGAGAGAAGCCTTATAAGTATGATGTTTGTGGAGCAGAATTTTCTCAGAATGCTGCTTTAAAGAGTCACAAAAGGACACAGACAGGAGAGAAACCTTATAAGTGTGATGTTTGTGGAGCAGAATTTTCTCAGAGTGGTGCTTTAAAGAGACACACAAGGATACTCTCACGAGAGAAACCTTATAAGTGTGATATTTGTGGAGCAGTATATTCTCATAGTCATGTTTTAAATAGTCACAAAAGGACACAAACAGGCGAGAAACCTTATATGTGTGATGTTTGTGGAGCAGAATTTTCTCAGAATGAAAATTTAAATAGTCACAAAAGGACACACACAGAAGAGAAACTGTATATGTGTAATGTTTGTGGAGCAGCATTCTCTCAAAGTGGTACTTTAAAGATTCATAAAAGGACACACACAGAAGAGAAACCTTTCAAGTGTGATGTTTGTGGAGCAGAATTTTCTCACAGTTGTGCTTTAAAGAGTCACACAAGGACACACACAGGAGAGAAACCTTATAAGTGTGATGTTTGTGGAGCAGAATTTTATCACATTGGTGCTTTAAATAATCACAAATGGAAACACACAAAAGAGAAACCTTATAAGTGTGATGTTTGTGGAGCAGAATTTTCTGAGAGTGGTACTTTAAAGAGTCACACAAGGACACACACAATAGAAAAATCTTATAAGTATGATGTTTAAGGAGCAGGATTTTCTCAGAGTGGTAATTTAAAGAGTCACACAAGGACACACACAAGAGAGAAACCTTATAAGTGTGATGTTTGTGGAGCAGAATTTTCTCGTAGTGGTGCTTTAACTCTTTGACTCCATAATTATTTTCCACCCTGTGCCATAATTATTTATTTAAGAATTCTAAACGGTGAAGTGTACTGACTTTTAGTGTAAATTTTATGTTAATCTTTTTCTGTGAACATGTACTTATTATATACCAAACTGTAGGGAAATGGATAGAGAATTGTAATATATAATGTCTTTCGTAGTATTAACACAAGTGTGTTCGTTATACTTAAAACATTTTGCATGTAAAATTGAAAAACACTAAAAAGTTAACTGTAGAATACGATCTTACCAAAGACAAATTACTGTTGCAGACAATAAATCTTTCTTTTTAGTCTTCAAACGTCAAGTTAATCCATATACAAAGCAAAAAAAAACATGCTTATGGCCACAAATAGTACATTTAGTGTTATTCACACCAGTTTTTCTGTTGTCCCTTGTAAGAAAAAAATAAATTTTGCAATCATGCATTACGTAATTTTCAAACAAATAAAGAATAATAACGTCATATAAAAACTTTTTTTACTCTTGTTTAATGTTTTAATAGTATCCCTAGCTTCATCTTCTACCAAGAACTAGTGATTAGATGTTATGGTAGGTCTAGTTTTTTTGCTTTTTGATCGGCCAGAATATGACTACGGCCACTCATCAACTAAATCTAGTGTGTCTAGCTTTTCTGCACAGATTCCGTATTTTGACAACCAAACAATCATCATCAATGTCAGCAATGTTTCAAAGTAGTTTGATACAATTATTTGCTTAGGGGACTTAGAAAATGTAAATATAAAGCGTGACATATTTCTCTAGCAATAACAACGAAAAATGCAAACACGCGAATCGTCACAAAAATTGTGATAATAACATCAAAACTCGCACATGTGCTGCTTAACTACAGTCAGATTAGCTGTTTAAATAGTTGCGGAAATCATTCTATGAGTTTTAAAATATGAACTGCATTAAACGGATGATTTTTAGGATTTATTCGTGATAAACTATAACCCACGCTCTGAGCGTTGCTCTGGCACGGCGCGTTGAATTATGCAACGCTCAGAGCGTTGGTCTGGAGTCAAAGAGTTAAAGAGTCACAAAAGGACACACACAGGAGAGAAAACTTTTTAGTGTGATATTTGTGGAGCAGAATGAACTCAAAATGAACATTTAAAGAGTCACAACAGGACACACACAATAGAGAAACCTTATAAGTGTGATGTTTATGGAGCAGAATTTTCTCGAAATAATCATTTGAAGAGTCACAAATGGACACACAGGAGAGAACCCTTACAAGTGTGATGTTTGTGGTGCAGAATTTTTTCATAGAGATGCATCAAGGCATGTAAGGAGAGAACAAGAAAGTATTCAGTGGGGTACTGGAAGATAGACAGGTATGTATTTCAGAGCTGGCATTTGCTGATGATGTTGCCCTGATTTGCTAAATCAGAGGCACATCTCCAATCCAACCTGCAAGTCTGGAAGGAAGATCTAAAGAAGAGAGGGATGGTCATAAGCAACTCTAAAACAATATCCATAGTGATATTAAGAGAAGAAAGAAGACATCAGATTAAGCTGGGAGAACAGGTCCTGGAGCAGGTCGACCACTTTAAATATCTCGGAGCTATTATAGACCGAAAGGGAGGCATCACAGAAGAGTTGGCCACTCAAAAAGCAGCAGATGGGAGACTTTTTCAGGCCATAAATTGAGGATTCCTCAGCAAGAGAGAGGTTGGTAAAAAAACGAAGATGGCTCTATACCGCTCCACCTATGTTCCAGTTTTGACATATGGATGCGAGTCATGGGCAATGACTACAACCCACAAAAGCCAGATCCAAACCTCAGAAGTCTAGTATCTGATGAAGGTGGTTGAAGTAACAAGAAGAGACAGGTCAGCAACCAGACGATACGTCAAGGCCTAAAATCCCACCCCCTGCAGACCCAAGTAGAACAGTCCCAACTAAGATGGTTTGGCCATGTCTTCAGAATGGGAGAAGATCGGCTACCATGACAAGCATGGGAAACTAAGAGCCAGGGATCCAGACCCCAGGACGTCCCAGAGTCCGCTGGGAGGACAACATTAGACAGTGTTTGACAGACCGAGGACTAGAATGGAACCTTGCCAGGAGGATGAAGCTGATAGGATAGGATACTCTTCCAAACCTCTACACCTCACGATAGAAGGGGAACGACTAAGTAAGTAAGCTTTAAAGAGACACAAAAGGACACACACAGGAGAGAAACCTTATGTGTGATGTTTGTAGTGTGAGATTTTTTTAAAAAAGCTACACTAATAAAGCATACAGGGGAAAAGCCATATAGGTTTGATGTGTTTTCTCAGGCTACTCAGATAAAGAGACACATGTTGAAACAGATTGGAGAGATGTATAAATGTGATGTTTGTTGTATTAAGTTTTCTCAAGTCTGTATTCTAAAATTACACAAAAGAAGGCGCACATGAGAGGTATTTTCTAAGTGTGCTATTTGTGGTGTAAGGTTTTCTCAAGTCTTTATTCTAAAGCAGCACACAACAAGACATACTTGAAAGAAAATTTCTAAGTGTTGCGTTTGTTGTATTAGGTTTTCTCAAGTCTGTATTCTAAAATAACACACAACAATTTACAAAACATACATGAAAGACAATTTGTAAGTGCAGTGTTTTTGGTGTTGAGTTTACTCAAGTCAGTATTCTGAAACTTCACACCAGACTTACATCAGAGAAAATTTATGTGATGTTTACCTTACACAGTTTGTAAGCGTGATGTTTGTAATGCAAGTTTACTCATTCATTATTCTTCAGCCTCCTATTCACAAAATATCTTGATGGTTTAAATTATTTGATCACTTCCTGTGGACATTTTTCAAAGTGGTAGTGAAAAAAGTATTTTGTTGTGTAAATTAAAATCTCAACCAGATTTGTTGTTGTTTAATAGGGCTGCTGAGCTTCTCACTCTTTTGCAGCCAGTAGTGAGTTCAATACTCTTTGGTAACACTGAAGATCTAGGCTTTTCTTGTGGCTTTTCTACCATTTTGAAACATGTTGAGTTAAAGTCATCAGCTCCAGTTTCTCCAGCTTACCTTGCATTTAAAGGAGTTGACAAAGCTCTACGGAGATTCAAATCGTCTCAAAATGACTATTGCTTTCTTTGAAAACATCCAAGCAGACGTCTGAGAGTGTACAAGTAAAAAGAAGGAACAAAATAGTCTCGTATTAAATTGTTTGAAAACTTATGAGGTGACTGTTTTGGTGGTTCTTTTGTGAAAGCTGACATTTTAATTTGTTATTCTTAGTCAACGAGAAACAGGCAGAGTGTGGTAGGTACGGCCTAATCTATATCCCTTATACTGTTGATAGGCAGTTTTTGTTCTGAAATCTGCCAGATAAGAGTTTTAGTGTGAGATTAAAAAATACTAGAAGAAGAGAAATGAAGACAGACATTAAATTATGATGAGAACATGGAATGATCATGAAGTGATGGTACTTGACAGGAGGACTTAGCAATTATATTGTTGAAGCATAGGCCTCTCAGGAACGAATAAGTGAATTAGCCTTCTGTGCTTATTTTGGTTTTTTTTTAAAAGAGTAACACTCCACAAACTATGTATGTTGTAGTTGAATGGGAAATTTCCTTTATAAATAACATTTAACATATTTCATTAAAAATTGTTTTCACATGTTTTTAATTAAAAAATGGATCGAGATTAGGAGATCCAACTCTAATAGAACTGAGTAATTAATGACAGTGTAGAGGGGCCACAGTACTGAGAAAAATGAGAATATACAATATATGTATATGTGAACAAAGCAGTTATGAAATAAAAATACGTATTGTGATTGTAATTAATTTTTTTTTAAAAATTAGGGATATGTAGGTGTATACAAGTAGAAAAAAAGGACAAAGAAATTTAACCACAGAGAAAAACAAACATACGCTGCACGTAAAAAGGGAAAAAAATATTTCATTTTGAAAAAACTCAAATTTAGCATCATGTTATATTAATGGTTCTCTTCCCCTCCCCCCATTTTATCTCCATTTATTTTCTTAGTAGCAATAGATTGGGTTATGAAAACATTGACATCACACAACAGAAATGGAATCCAGTGAAATCTGACTAAACAGCTTGATGATCTAGGTTTTGCAGATGACTAGGCTCTTCTGTCCCATAACCATAATCAGTTGCAAGATAAAATGAAAATTCTCCATGAGAGGTCACAACAAGTGGGCCTGAAAAGACAAAGATTACGAGAATAAATGCAAGAAATGATAACACGATTGAACTTGAAGAAACACCACTAAAAGATGTAGAATCGTACACATATCTTGGTAGTAATATAGACAAAGTTGGAGGGACAGACAATGATATCAAAGTAAGAATACAAAAAGCAAGAGGCGCTGTCATTGCATTGGGAAATATATGGAGGTCAAGCGAAATCAAGTCCAACACGAAAATAAGAATCTTCAACTCAAATGTCAAGTCAGTCCTATTGTATGGCTCTGAGACATGGAGAGCAACAAAAACAACAACTGAAAAGCTACAGACTTTTATAAACGGTTGCTTGCGTAGAATATAAGGATGGAAATGGTATGACAAAGTCGCAAATGTAGAATTGATGACAAGAACCAGACAAGTGCCAGTGGAACAAGAGCTGAGAAGAAGATGCTGGAGATTGAAAGAACACACATTGAGGAAACCTGATGATAGCGTTACAAGGCAGTCCTTGTTCTGAAATCCCCAGGGAAAGAGAGGCAGGGGTAGACCAAAAAACACACGGAGAAGAGATCTTGAAACAGAGGTGAAAATGATGAGGAAAACATGGAAAGAACTTGAGCGGATGTCATGTGACAGGAAGACTTGGCATGTGTTTGTTGACGGCTTATGCTCCTTGGGGAGCTAAAGGGTATTTATTGATACACTACTGTTGGGGGGGGGGGGGGGAGATGCAACTACCTCCCAGTTGACGTAATAACAGGATACCTCCTAAATTAAAATCAAAAACAATCGTAAGAGTTTCCCTTGAAATACCTCACTTCAAAGAAATATTCCTAACGGGTTTCCTGCCTGCTCCCCGTAAAATTTACCGTAACCAGATTTTTACACTTACTTCCCAAATTTTAGCAAACTCAGAAGCGTTTTTTTTATTAATGTGTTTGCTACTTTTCTTTGTAGCACGCCCCTTTCAACCATCTACCATGTACATGGAGCTGTTTGTTATATCAGGACGTGTTTCCTGTATTGTAATATATAATTACTCAGAAGCTTCCTAACAATCATAACATTTATACCCGCTAGCCCACATCAAAGAATGCCGCTAGCCAAGGGACTTTACAAATCTCCGAGCGAAGGGGCGTTTCTCTCCCCTGAAGTCGGAGATGAAAGGAATTAATTTGCTTGCAAAGCCAGCAGACACTATAAGTTTACCTAACGTTACGTCAATTGACTGACCGTCTTCCCGCACTATCCTTGCTAGGAATGAAACAAAATAGATCAAGCAAAATGCGGGTAGTGATTACCCCCACCCAGGAATGAAAAGGGTGGTGGTGGTGTTCCTGCAATTAATTAATAATAGAACCATGACATGAAAACATCCAAAAATCAGAAAATCTGATAAAAATAGAAGAGAAAAAGAAACAACTGTAATAATAAAAAAGAACTGGCGGGTTGAAAATAAAAATAACAGTCAATTTGCCACAATCGGTACTTGTTCTTTATGATTACATCAAGGCATATGACAAGATGAAACATGAGGAAATTATAAAAAATGTTAGAAAGCATGAACATTGATGGTAACGACTTGAGGAAAATAAAGAACATGAACCGCTACTGGCAACAAAAGGAGTTGTAAGAATTAGCAGCCATTAGGAACGTATTAGCAACCATTAGGAACGTATCAGCAAGTAAAAAAGGGTGTCAAGCAAGGATATGTGCTGTCACCTGATCTGATCAACCTGTTCAGTGAAAATATAATGGGATCTCTAGAGGACATGCCAGGAATATCATTTGATGGACATAATATAGTTAACTTGAGATACGGTGAAGATATAGTCTTAATAGCAAAAAGGAGCTGCAGGAAATGGTTGATACAATAGTGATAGACAGTGAAAAATAAGGCCTCAGCCTTAATATAAAAAAGACATAAGTAATGGTCATCTCAAACAAAAGGGCTTCCCCAAAATGCGCTATCAAAATGAAAGAAGCAGTTTTAAAACAAGTCAATAAATTCAAATACCTGGGCAGATTAATAAAAACGGATGGAAGATGCATCTCAGAAATAAAGAGCATACTAGCTCAAGCACAAGCAGCTTTCTATAAAATGAAGAGTATTTTGTACAACAATTCATTGTCATTGGAAGTAAGAAAGAGAGTTCTTCAGTATTTCATAAAACAAATTCTTACATATGGGAGTGAGTCATTGACAATTGGTAAACAAGCAAGGAAGGCACTAGAGGCTCCACTCGGTTCAGCAACGACCCTGCCATTTTTTCTCGCAGAGAAGCCACAACCTGATTTTTCACCAAGCACTACAAGACCTATCAGTGTACACAATGGTGTCACTGTCATCATCCCCAGCATGATCACTTGTCAGCTGATTAATCTCCAGCTCTGCTTCTCCATTGCCCCACAGCTCTGCACTCTCTGCCAATGCTAATGATCTGCTGGTGGTTTATCCAGTTCTCCTCTGACTTACTCCACTCTTCCCCTTTGGATATATTTTCAACCCTGGTCACCTGACCAATCGTAGCCTCTGCCTGTGACATCCATGACATCCCCCTCTTTATTCTGTCTCCTTTGATATCAGCTATGGTATCATGTAGGGGGTGCCTTTTGTCGGAGGTTACCCGCATATAGGCTTTTGCCTAAGCTATTGCATATCTGGACCTAATCGACAGCAATCCAAGCACGTATCTCATTGTCACAATGGAGGTATCACCCCTACAGCTCAAAACTAGTCGCATCCTTTCATTTTAAATGTGTTCCTGTCATTCAGTTTCACATTGTGACACTGACAGCGCGAGTATTCCTAGATCATACTCTATTATTACAGTATTACTGAAATTACGAGCTGATAATACAGAATCATCCGCACTCAAGATAACATGTTTTTGTTGACTCATATGAACCCTCTTGAATAGGTGTTAAGAACAGATTAGATTGGAATTGGTATATTATTAGATTTATCTTTCAATTAATGAACTAATTTATATCACTCTGCGATAATGCACTTTCTTACATTCCACCTAATTCTAACTTAAACTTCTAACAGTAGTAACAGATTCAGCTCGCCATGTTGTTGTTGTTTTGATGAGGTGATGGGTGGAGAACGGGCACTTAACAGCTGACCGTTATTGCCTCTTCTCGTTCCATCTTGGTTCAACCTGAAATTTGGTTATAATTGGGGTATTTAGTGTCATTTTATTTTTTTAAATTTTGTTTTCAATTTAAAAAAGCTATTGTCTTTAGCAGTTGTTGATTTTAATTTATATTAGTATTTGTCCATTTTATTTTCTCTTTTGTATTGTTTCTTGATAACTATTGTCCTTTACACTTGGTTTTACTTTGTATTAATATTTGTTCTTTTTGTGTTGTTTTTTATTTTGTGTGTTTTTTTTTTTTTACTAACCTTATATGTTTTCCTTTGTTTTATGTATATATCTTTTAAGTATTGATTGGGCATCTATACTTAAAACCTTATCACATGTCAAGTCTATATTGTGATTTCTATAGTAAGTTTTTAATTCAAGCCTTTGTTGTTCATACTTTTTACAGTGGATCAGGTAGTGGTCTATGTCATTCTCTTCCTGACATTCTTGGCAGTGAGGTTCTTCTATCATAAAGTATGCTGCACCAAGACGGAGGCGCCACAGATTTTTGTTTGATGGTATCTTTAATTCTTCTCTGACCTGGCACATCCTCGTTGGTTCTTTCAGCAGTTTGAACGCGTGTCTGCCTTTTCTACTTTTCTTCCATGTTGTCTGCATTCCTCATTTATAGTTATCTTCACTTGGCTCTTGATCTCCAACCTTCCAAGTCCTGCTCTTATATTGTTTTACTTGTTCTTCCATTCTTGGCATTCTGATCTCACAACTCGTTACCGGCAATACCTATGTGTGCTGGAACCACACTAGCCTCACACTACATCCTCTGTTCCCTAGTGATGTATTAATTGCTAGAATTTCTTCCTTTATGTCTGGCCGGCTACATTTACCTGGGTGTTCTAGTGCTTGTAGTGATGATAGTGAGTCTGTAAATATCGTAACAGCTTCTGATGGGTTATCTTTGATTATTTCTAAACTTTTAAGAATTGCTACCATCTCTGCGGTAAAAATCGAAGCCCCTTCAGTTACACTGTAGCTCTTTTTTATTCCCCATTGTGGTATTACAACTCTGGCACCTAGTTGCCCACTATCACCCTTGGATCCATCAGTGTAGACGGCCAGACTTTGTTTAGTTAGTTGATCTATGACCTTTCTACTTATCATTTTGGCTTCCTTATCTTCTATGTTTTGTTTAATCTTTTCAGTAAGTGAGTAGTCTATGATTGGTGTTTTTAGTTCCCAGGGTGGTATTTTGCTTCTATATTTATTACTATTTTTAATTGTGTTTGATAGTTCTTTGAGCTGCGTTAGATCTTCTATAGTTCTCCACCCTGTTGGATATCTATCTTTGCTTAAGGGGACATCCCATACACTTGGTTGGTTTTTGACAAATGCTTTATGTGCTGGGTGGGTCACTTCTTGTGCTACTTTACTCCAATAATTTAATCTCAGTTCTTTTCGTCTTAGACCAAGGGGTGGTATGCCATGAGCTACTTCTAGCGCTTCTACTGATGTTGATATAAATGCACCTGTAATAGGTACCACAAAGTGATTTTTGTTTGCACAGAAACACCAAAGAAAACAATGCAGTTTGGAAGCTCTTGGAAAACCATGAAATTAGGTACTTTATTTTTTAAATTCTGACAAAAAATAAAAAAGTTACGGCATTTTTAAAAGTGTAGGGACTTTCGCAAAGTTGAAAAAGTTACATCACACCAACTTCAGAGTGGTCCCGTTTTCTTAAACATAATCTTAGGAAAGTTCTCAAGTGAATCTCCTCTCTTAGGGGAACAACAGAAGTGATTGCGTCATTAAGGGGCTGAGTTGCCCACTGTATACTTCCGGTGTTACGTACTGATAAATAGTCAGTAAAGCATCCTTTTTTGGGGATGCCTAGCTGGCCATGGGGTCAGTGTGATTCGCTTGATAGCTAGGCGGAGTTGTCGTACGGAAGGTACGGGGTTCGAACCCTGGGTAAGCCACTCACGTCTGTTGTTTTTCTGTTGTCCAAGTGTTCTACTTCTTTATTTCTTACGAGTGCCTGAAAACATACCTTTATGTTTGTCTAATATTAATTTACTGTTTACAGGCCTCGGGTTTCCCTTCCTTATGTGTTATTTATGTTTATACAATACCAGAAACCTACCCTCTGTTCTATACTACTGTCCTTAAGTCTTCTACTATTTACTGGACCCAGTATCAAGGTCTTTGTCTTGTTTGGACTGACACATACTGTTAATAGGGGAACAACAGAAGTGATTGCGTCATTAAGGGGCTGAGTTGCCCACTGTATACTTCCGGTGTTATCTTGTGTTTCGTACTGATAAATAGTCAGTAAAGCATCCTTTTTTGGGGATGCCTAGCTGGCCGTGGGGTCAGTGTGATTCGCTTGATAGCTAGGCGGAGTTGTCGTACTGAAGGTACGGGGTTCGAACCCTGGGTAAGCCACTCACGTCTGTTGTTTTTCTGTTGTCCAAGTGTTCTACTTCTTTATTTCTTACGAGTGCCTGAAAACATACCTTTATGTTTGTCTAATATTAATTTACTGTTTACAGGCCTCGGGTTTCCCTTCCTTATGTGTTATTTATGTTTATACAATACCAGAAACCTACCCTCTGTTCTATACTACTGTCCTTAAGTCTTCTACTATTTACTGGACCCAGTATCAAGGTCTTTGTCTTGTTTGGACTGACACATACTGTTAATAGGGGAACAACAGAAGTGATTGCGTCATTAAGGGGCTGAGTTGCCCACTGTATACTTCCGGTGTTATCTTGTGTTTCGTACTGATAAATAGTCAGTAAAGCATCCTTTTTTGGGGATGCCTAGCTGGCCGTGGGGTCAGTGTGATTCGCTTGATAGCTAGGCGGAGTTGTCATACGGAAGGTACGGGGTTCGAACCCTGGGTAAGCCACTCACGTCTGTTGTTTTTCTGTTGTCCAAGTGTTCTACTTCTTTATTTCTTATGAGTGCCTGAAAACATACCTTTATGTTTGTCTAATATTAATTTACTGTTTACAGGCCTCGGGTTTCCCTTCCTTATGTGTTATTTATGTTTATACAATACCAGAAACCTACCCTCTGTTCTATACTACTGTCCTTAAGTCTTCTACTATTTACTGGACCCAGTATCAAGGTCTTTGTCTTGTTTGGACTGACACATACTGTTAATAGGGGAACAATAGAAGTGATTGCGTCATTAAGGGGCTGAGTTGCCCACTGTATACTTCCGGTGTTATCTTGTGTTTCGTACTGATAAATAGTCAGTAAAGCATCCTTTTTTGGGGATGCCTAGCTGGCCGTGGGGTCAGTGTGATTCGCTTGATAGCTAGGCGGAGTTGTCGTACGGAAGGTACGGGGTTCGAACCCTGGGTAAGCCACTCACGTCTGTTGTTTTTCTGTTGTCCAAGTGTTCTACTTCTTTATTTCTTACGAGTGCCTGAAAACATACCTTTATGTTTGTCTAATATTAATTTACTGTTTACAGGCCTCGGGTTTCCCTTCCTTATGTGTTATTTATGTTTATACAATACCAGAAACCTACCCTCTGTTCTATACTACTGTCCTTAAGTCTTCTACTATTTACTGGACCCAGTATCAAGGTCTTTGTCTTGTTTGGACTGACACATACTGTTAATAGGGGAACAACAGAAGTGATTGCGTCATTAAGGGGCTGAGTTGCCCACTGTATACTTCTGGTGTTATCTTGTGTTTCGTACTGATAAATAGTCAGTAAAGCATCCTTTTTTGGGGATGCCTAGCTGGCCGTGGGGTCAGTGTGATTCGCTTGATAGCTAGGCGGAGTTGTCATACGGAAGGTACGGGGTTCGAACCCTGGGTAAGCCACTCACGTCTGTTGTTTTTCTGTTGTCCAAGTGTTCTACTTCTTTATTTCTTACGAGTGCCTGAAAACATACCTTTATGTTTGTCTAATATTAATTTACTGTTTACAGGCCTCGGGTTTCCCTTCCTTATGTGTTATTTATGTTTATACAATACCAGAAACCTACCCTCTGTTCTATACTACTGTCCTTAAGTCTTCTACTATTTACTGGACCCAGTATCAAGGTCTTTGTCTTGTTTGGACTGACACATACTGTTAATAGGGGAACAATAGAAGTGATTGCGTCATTAAGGGGCTGAGTTGCCCACTGTATACTTCCGGTGTTATCTTGTGTTTCGTACTGATAAATAGTCAGTAAAGCATCCTTTTTTGGGGATGCCTAGCTGGCCGTGGGGTCAGTGTGATTCGCTTGATAGCTAGGCGGAGTTGTCGTACGGAAGGTACGGGGTTCGAACCCTGGGTAAGCCACTCACGTCTGTTGTTTTTCTGTTGTCCAAGTGTTCTACTTCTTTATTTCTTACGAGTGCCTGAAAACATACCTTTATGTTTGTCTAATATTAATTTAGCTGAGTCATAGACTATGCTGGCATAATCCAGTTTCCCCCTGATGAAAGACTTGTAGAACATAAGCATTATTTTATTGCTGGCCCCCCATCCATTACCTTTTACTATCCTTAGTATATTTAGGGGTCCCCTACAGCTTTCTACTAAATTGTCTATATGATATGTTTATTATAATTTAGTTGTTTATCTAAAGTTATGCCCAGAAATCTTGTTGTTAAGGAAAGGATGTACATATTTTCTGACCTTTAATGATTACATTGATTTTGTTATTTTTTTAAAAATTTCCTTTGCTGAATATCATATTCATACCTACTGTTTTGTTTACATTAATTTGGAAGCCCCAACTTTTCATCCACTCTGAAACTTTGTCTGTTTGTTTTTGAAGTTTTTGGTAAACATGGTCCAAGTTTTTTCCAGATCGCCAAATGGCACAGTCATCTGCAAATTGTGATAATGCATTCTTTATGTCATTAAATTCATCTGCTACATCATTTACAGCTATAGTGAAAATTGAAAGAGAAATCACTGATCCTTGAGGAATCCCATTCTGTTGTTCATATATTTCTGACCTATCATTATTCACCTGTACAGCAAAATACCTGTCCTGTAGAAAGTTTTCTAGATACCTATAGGTTTTACCAGTAATGCCAATCTTTTTCATTTTGTAAAGAGCTCCATCTCGCCAGCATTCATCATATGCTCTAGCTACATCTAGAAAGACTGCCACTGTTTTCTCTTTCCTCTTGAACCCTAGCTTTACATCATGTTCTAATCTTACAAGATGGTCTACTGTACTTCTGTCTGCTCTAAACCCTGACTAGTTTGGGCTATATAACTGATTTTTTTCCAGGTAGAATTTAACTCTTTATTCACAACAGTTTCCAGTATTTTACCTAGTTGTGATGTTAAGAAGATAGGCCTATATGAACTTAAATCAGGGGCTTTCTATTGGGTTTTAGGATGGGTACTATCATAGCTACTTTCCATGCTTTTGGTATCTTTCCTAAGCTCCAGATTTTGTTATAGAGGGAAGTTATTTTCATAACTACGTATATCATGCCCTGAGGTAGTATTAGATTTCTCATTTATTGCACTAGTTACTTCTTCCTCTGTTATAATATAACCACAAACTGATTTTTCATTTTGTTTTTACAGTGTCTTTGTTTATAGATCTTAATGGATCTCTTTAAGCCATGAAATTTCCTTTTTAAATTTTAAAAATCGGACATCAAACAACTGAGTTACAGCATTTCAAAATTGTGGGGAATTACAAAATTTTTCAAACATCTTCGCACCGAACAAATTGCCTGACTTTGCACAATCATAACTACAGTCAATAAATACATACCAAGTCAATAATGTTTTTTGTACAAAGTCATACAAGTCCTTATTGCAGAAAAGAAACATGGGAAGTACAACAAATCAATTAAATGAATTATAGACCATCAAAATTAACAAAAAATACAATTTCAAGACTCATTGTTGTGCTCGTAAAGTGCAAATATGCATTTTCATGCACTCATAAATCAAAAACTACACATAGGAAAGCTGTTCGATTTATTGAGCTTAAAGAGAGCATTATATACTTGATGCTTAATTTTTTTGAGCCACATGAAATACTGAATACTATAAAACTGCATTATGATCAAAGGCTAAATTTGCAGTTCGGAAGAAAAATCTCACGAAATTCCAAATGCTGTCATAAAATCATGAATATTGCAGCTATGGAGCTGAAAACTTCCATATTTATGTAATTTTAGTTGTACAATTCAAATTGATGGTTATTTTCTTGATTGAAACAACCTTTACTGCTTAAAATTTGATTTTTAGAAACAAAGAAACATTACATATTAGTCCGTGTCCAACTCACTGTCACTTGAGGTCAGCTGCATCAAAAGATAATTGTGTGTTCAGAAAGTTCTCAAGTGAATCTCCTCTCAGGGCACTGGCTTGTTGTGCTGACATCTGGCACCTGTACTGTAGCTGTCCTTTACTCACATTCTGTTTGGGTAGCACATAGAAACCAAGAGGTCACCTGAGAGAAATTTGTTGGGAGGGACGGAAAGAGGACAAATTGCATGCTTGTGTTATTTTATTTTTAATACAAAAAATGTCGGCCAAATTATTTTTGCTTTCTCTTTGATAATCATTAAGCATTTATTGCGGCATTAATTTTTACTGCATTTACCATTTAAATCATTATATTAATTATACAGTAGATTGTAAGTCTCTCTTTTACATGGATTATGTCATTTGTCTTTTATGTTTGTAATTGTAAAATAAACTCAAAACCTGTAGAGGCTTCTAGGAAAGCTTCAACTACATAGCCTAGTAGCCTACTGATTTTTAACATCAGAGAATAAGAGGAAATAATATGATATATAAACTTTACACAACAAGACGTACTAGCTCCCATGTTGCATTTTCCTAGTCCTCCAGAAGACAGAACTGTGCCAATAGTCTGTTTGTCACAGTAGAAATCAGTGGCAGAGCCGGACATCTGCCTCTTCCTGTCATTGAAAAATGTGCATCATAACGATCGTCCCCTGAATTAATTGAGAAAAAAAGGTTAATTAAGCGAGAGAGGCAATTTTAAAAAACAATATAACGTTCACAAATGTGTAGCAAGCTAAATTCTAAACATGACCTTTGACATCCATAACGTTATCGAAAGGAGGTCAGCGGCTTTACAAACTGTTACTAAGTGTTAGACCTTAATTCTGATACCGAATGTTTAGAAAATGGTGATGGTCCGATAAAACAACCAAATAGCTACATAAACAACAATACCCCACCCCCAAAATTGCTTAAAAAACGAAAAACTTTCTGTCTAAATGTGTGAATCGAGACGTCACATTTGGCTGTTCTTTTACTAATACATCCACCCTCCGTCACTTGCCGTTGCTATATTGCAAATAAACAAAATAGGTCTGAAATGAATAGAAATAAAACAAAGTTCAAAACTTACTTAGAACACATATTGCGTTGACTTCCATTGGTGAAACTTTCAGTTCAGCGCCTGAGTCATTTAGTGCTGTGTTTCATACAGCCGGCCCATCGTGTCCGGGTTTGTCAGATGGAACATCCGCCATTGTGTTTCCACGCGAAATGTGTTGGAGGTGCTCTGTTTTAACGTTATTTCGCTCTTTGCTAAAAAAACTGTGATTTTTAAAACTATGATACGATTTTAGCAGTATGGTTGCTCGTTTGTTTGATGTAACACAAATGTAGGTAGGCCTCCCAGATGTGTATTAAAATCCAAACTTTCTCATTCACTTCGAATTTACGATATCTTCCTATAAAATATATGTGTCTTGTGTTACATGTGCGTAAACCTCAGTTTCCGCTCTTCTCAATGGTGAAAACCGTATTAGTGTAGCATTTTTGAGGACATAGCGCGGATGCTTTGAATGAGGTGGGAATTTTGCTCTCGTAAGCGCCGGTCAGCCAGCGCACGGTAAAAGCGGTTTTAATGGTGTTTTATTTTTTTTTTTTTGTCTCACTCAATTTCAATGACACGCAGAAAGTTACAATTGACATATTATGAAAGAAGAAAGATCAAGGAACCAGAAGATATAATTTTTATTTAGAAAAGGCAAATTAATCACTAGGCAGAGCGAGGTTGAAAAGGGCCCAAACTGGGCCTCGCTTGCGCGTCACAGAATTTTCCGACCGCGGCGAAGAGGCAGTTTGTGGTACCTTTTTGCACTAGTTACTTCTTCCTCTGTTATATCAGCATCTAAATAGTTTGTTTCATCTATCTTGTCTGGTAGTTCTTTTGAAAACTGTATCATAAGTCTTTCTCTTCTGTCATTTTCTTCCTGTCCAAGACTTCTTTTTGCACTGACTTTATAGAATACTCAGCAAGGGCATTAGATTTTTCTTTATCTGTTTCTGCTCTCTTTGGTAGTTTGATTGTTGGCATTATTGTTTTCTTATTGTACCCTTTGATTGCCTTAAGCTTTTTCCATA
This sequence comes from Oreohelix idahoensis, assembly GCA_024509875.1. Lineage (NCBI taxonomy): Eukaryota > Metazoa > Mollusca > Gastropoda > Stylommatophora > Oreohelicidae > Oreohelix > Oreohelix idahoensis. Next base: position 213,874 of record JAMPIV010010095.1, on the reverse strand, counting down.
CTTCTTTAATTTGTGTGCTAGGTTTAAGTGACTGACAAAACTTCTTCCAGTTAGTTTCTTTGGCTTTAAATATTATTCTGTTAGATTCATTCCTAATATGTTTATACTCATCATAGTTCTGTTTTGTTATTTCTATATTTTTGTAAGGCCCTTTTTCTTCTCTCATGAATTTCTGCACAGCTTTTATTCCACCAGGCAACTGGTTCTTTATTCCACTGAGTTTTTCTTTTCTTGTTAATGTTATTTATTGGTTTTAGGTGCTGTTGCATATTTTTATTTGGTATATTATTTTCAGAATTTCATTGGTCAGTGTTTCTGCCCACAAGTCAGTATCATCTGTTCCCATGTCTTTATATTCCATCACCTCCAGGTCTGATTGGAAGGTTTCCCAGTTTGCTTTTTTATAGTTGAAAGTTGGTTTCTCTGGTTCTGGGTTTGGAATGACTTTTTCATGCATGGTTATTACAATGGGCAGATGATCTGAGTTTGTGTCTTGTAACACTTCCCAATTTACATTCGCTAGGTTGTTAGTTGCTATACTTATGTCTATTGCTGAGTCTGCCCTGTTAGCTTGTGGATTGATTCTAGTTGCAGTTCCATCATTTAGTATTAGCAGGTCATTATTTTCTATGAAGTCAAGTAGGCACTTTCCTGCATTGTCTGCATGTTGTCCACCTCAAGCATAATGATGGGAATTAAAATCGCCTACTATGGTTTTGGGGCCTAGTCTGGTACTTATGGCTAGTATTTCTTCCTCTTTAATTGTGCCATCTTTAGCGTATAAATTTAGGATTGTTAGATTGTTTGGTTCTGCTGCTATAGTTACCTGGATACCTTCTATGTTGGTTGTATCAAATACTTCCCAGTCTATAATTTTTAATGTTTCGCTAACTAAGACTGTGACACCCCCTCTTCTACCTTCTTTCCTATCGTGCCTAAGTATCTTAAAGCCCTTACAACTATATCTACTATTTGGGTTTAAATGGGTCTCTTGAACAGCATATATAGTGGTAGTTCCTCCTGTCTCTGCAAGTAGGGGTGCAAAATTCTTTTTGATACCCCTACAATTCCACTGTATAATTCTATATCCTTTATTATTGAATTTAAAAGTTATCCAGTATCCCTTTTGTTTTGTGTTAGAACTATTAGTTTGCTTCTTAGTTTGTATTGGCCCTATATATATATATACGAGGGAAGGTCAAAAAGTAATGCCTCCTACCTATTTTTTATGTATGTAAATACTGCATCGGTATGCAATTTGTAAATTTAGCAGGATTCCTCAAACACTCTTCTGCACTGTATAGCATTACCAACCTGTTTCAGTAACAGGTGGCACCACAGTAACAGTTTAAAAATGGCTGACAAAGACTTTCGGTTAAAACAACGTTATGTCATAGAGTTCCTCAATGCTGAAGGCGAGACCCCAATTCGCATCCACGACCGTTTGAAGAATGTTTATGGAGATTCAACAGTGGATGTTAGCACTGTCCGACGTTGGGTACATCGTTGTGACGAAGCTGTGGACATCTCATCTTCTTGTACACATGGTATTTGTACACTAAACAGCTTAAAAATCAAAACACCAATTATGCTAGGCAAAATCAATAGTTCTGACACTTTAGTGTGTCGGGTCATGACCTCTGGTGTGTCTCACTGGATTCAGGAATGCGAGAAGGGGCGTTTTTTAGACTACGAAGAAGTATTTATAGACTTTGATAGACACGTTAACATAGCTAAATTCCTTTTGAATAGTGGGGAATACTCAGAACGGGGCGTCGATTTAGAAACGATCCGTCTGTGATGGAGCATGTCGGAGAAGGTGACAGGAGATGAAAATTCGTCATTATCTGTGAGAAAGGTTCGTCGGCTTGAATAATGTGAATAGCCATATAAGATCATTCAGGTTGTAAACAGCATCATTAAGAAAAATCGCCAAAATACATTCTCGATGCGATCGAACATTATAAAACGGTCTTTCCATAACACAAAAGGAAAGCTGTGAGTTAACACATTTAAAAAAAACTCTCATGTGTCTGTAGCAAGCTTACTGTTGCATAATTGAGTGGTAACAGGAAGATGATACATCAGCAGGCCACAGATAACGTACGGGTGAGTTCTTGAAGTAGACCCCACTGATAAAGAGTGGTTGACTGGTAGATAGACGACTAGTACAGTAAGTTGCTGACAGACACACCATCCATAAGCCACACGGGCTACCACTCATAAAAGGGTGTCGTGTTGATGGATGAGTTGCTAGACATCACAGTCATAGAAACATAGTGTAAAACCTCCGGGCAACGCCGGGTACTTCCAGATGTAGATAAAGATGTTATATGTTGTGTGCCACCGATACATTCGAACAGAGCCGCGCTTGCGTAGTGGTTACAACACCGCTCTGGCGACCGGGTGATTCAGGATCAAACCCGGGCGACGGCATTTGAAGATTTTTCGTCCACCGTCAATTGGACTGGATTAACTCGAGACCTGGCGAGAACATTTGAAGGAGTGTCGTTGACCAGGGATTGGCGGCTCCTGAGCCGACCCAGCTCTAATGGGTACCTCGAAATCGGCGAGTATCTGCCTGAATGGCGAGGGACACCTGTCTCTGTACAAGAAAAGGGTTACTCACGTAAAATCAATGTCAGGTTAGACATTAACAATAATCTGAAATTTCGCCTCGAGTATTAGCGGGCGTACGAAAAAAAAACATTCCAACAGAATCCGTCGGGCTTACTGGTAGCCAACCAAGTGTGGGTGTATAGCTGTCTATGGACGCGAATGCCGTGTAGTATTAATGTAAGTCACTAATCATCCACCCACATCGCTGCACACATTGATGTAACTACTGGAATGTCTACACACTGTTTATTGTACAAGAAGGTCACGTGAACATCCTGGCAAACAGTGCCCAGGTGCATAGTAACAATTCACTGTCACGAGTTACAGTTTTAAAGAACATCAAGGAAACACCTCGTATAACTATACTCCCCACCTTCCCTTCTCCGACGATACAATATCTAGGCAATAACAATAATCTCTCTGCCTTCCATGGCGCTACAACAGTTGCCGTATAATGTTTTCTGGCTCTAGGCACTAACAATAATCTTTCCGCCTTCCATGGCACTACAAAAGTTGCCGTATAATGTTTTCTGGCTTTAGGCACTAACAATAATCTTTTCGCCTTCCACATCGCTACAACAGATGCCGTATAATGTAAATCTTTGGCAAGATGACAATATCCATATACTCAAACTCTCCTCCGCACCGGGAGAAAGTCACCTCAATGTCAGCAAACCATCTTGGGCTGGTAGCATCATAATACAAAGTTTTTGGCTACAAAAAATAGTTTAAAGGGTATTTTTACCTTCACTGTCATCCAAGAATAAACACAAAAAACGTACGCCATCCTTGGCTCTCAGAAATATGTCAGAATTATCACGGAGAAGAATCTCAAACATTTTTATATCACACAGAGGACTTTGTTCCCCGATTAAACACTCAGAGAAAACATGGCTGACCTCCCTGGTCAAGCGCCAGATCAGAACTGTCATGAGATATCGCATATCAGTTCCCGCCAAGTCATTCACGCATGCGTCGATCAACACATGACGTGAGTTTAGCTCACACGAGCTAACGTTCTCGAAAACTGTTCAAGAAAATTCTTTGAACAGAAAGTCTTAAATGATCAAATGCCAAGTCAAGGGAGATAACAACTAAATCAGACCTGTCTCAAAAAGTATTACAACCTGTTAACTCCCTTAGATCATAGTATAAAAAGTTTACATCGAAAGCTTAAACAAACTGACTTTAACAGTGTCACAATGGAAAAATATGTGTGCGTATAGTGTGTTTGCTTTTGTCACTAAATTCACCAAGACGGGAAAAAAATAAAAAACTGTTATAAGTCCTATTATAAAGATTTTCAAAGGCAAAAGTGATGTAATTTGTACAAATGAGATAATTTAAAGTTCTATTTAACCTGGATAACAAAGTGTTGTAGATCTGCGAATGTTTGCGAAAGTTCTTAAATATCATGACGTAGCGGTGCAAAATATGTAATCATAATGACAGTCCATGTTGACGAAGAATCTGAAATAATTGTATAAAATTAAAACACAGTGGTGTGACGCCATAATAACTTGTTAGTATATGTGGGTGTTGCAGACGTCGTAACTGTCAATATCGTCAGTATCATCAGCAGGATCTTGGCTGAGGCTGACATCTTTCTGAAAAAATACAATTTCCTACCCAAAAAAAATAAAAATTGAATGTTAGTGACTTTAGATGATGTTGGGTAAGGAGGGAGAGTACTATTGTAGACAGAGTACTCGTTGGGTACTATAGCTGGGTGAGTACCTTTTTGTTATTAGAGAAGATTGATTCTCCAATAAACTAATAATCGTTGAACTGGACGTTTACGAATCTGACATGAGGAACTTGGCGATGTCCCTCAAGATAACTTTTTTCCTCGTCAATCGTTCATCACAAGAGGACGGCGTATTTCACACTGTCGAGTGGATGGTGGCTGCAGTTGTCGAGGGTAAGGATGAAGTAGTTTTGCAATGGTGCACCTCATGCTGCGTGTTGTGGGGCTGTCTGCGTTTTCTTTGCAGTTTCATATGTATGTGCTCTTGAGGTAACCGGACAAATCTTGTTAACGGTGGGGAGTCGTCTGTTGTATCAGAATGTGGGCACTTCGTTGCTGTGTGAAATTCAGTGTTGTCTGGACTGATCACACTTTCGTGGTCACTCTCGGAATCTGCTGTATCTAGGTCAGATTCGTGTTTCAATGGAGGTGATGGAAGAATAATATCTTCCTCAAGTGTGCATGTAGCGCTGTCTGCGTTTTCATCATTAGGCGGTGTTGTGTGTCGAGTATCATTATCTTGTTCAGAGGTGTGCCGTTCTGCTTGTGAAACAGCGTTGTCTGTGTGTTCGTTGCAATTTCTATTGTTGCTCTCTGATTCTCTGCGGCGATATGTATTTATGTTCTCAGATTCTCTGTGTGAGGTTTTGGACTATCTGTGGAATGATAGTGGTTCTATGTGGCTTTATGTATGGGCCTGCCATAAGATAAAACTGGTGGTGCTATCGGGCGATGAGTAGCTTTCTTAATTTGTGCTGCATGAGCTCTGGTGACTATGTTTTTCTCGTCATCTTGTTCAAACGTATTTATCACCAACTTGTGAATTTCTTTTCGTCTTGCAAACAAACAGCAAACCTGCCCTCCAGTAATTTACACACCTTTCGTGTTGTGAGTGTGTTGAGGTCACCTTCTTTCAGGATTTCTTTTATCTCTTTCTTCAACTCTTGTACGGTTGGTTCAGTAACTGGAATTTCTTGCGAATTTGTCTGCCTGGCCAACTGTCTTAATGCTGTTCGAGTGTGTACGTGAAATGTGTTGAAGTCTACTGTTTCTGGTGTACTAGTATCTGTTGTGGCGGTGTTAAAGTCGACGTCTGTTTGTGTTGCGACACAAATCATCGTTGTTTTCTTCACTTGTAGTTCGTGCCTTGGTTGACTATTAATCATGAGGGCCCATCAAGTGTCATTTGATTTTACAAAACCGACCTGGTGATGTATGTTAGGTGGTTTTCTCCATTGTTGTATTGGTCTGATATGTACCCTCATTCCATCTTCTGTCGTTATTAAGCAAGTTTGTTGGTCAATGGTTGTAACATTTTGTACGTCGCATATCTTTCGTTGTTTGATTCCGTTGATAAGGTGTCTGACTGCCATGCGACAAGTTCTTTTATTAAGACTATTCTAGTGGCTGTTGACAGTGGCTATGCGACCCGTTTTGTTGCTGTTGTCTCGATACTTGATCTGGGATCTTCTATTGTAGTTATGTAGTGTGCTCTCTGATTCACACCGGCAATATGTATGGTGGCTGTCTGATTCTCTCTGGCAATGTACTGTTGATCTTTGGTTCTCTCCGGCAATATGTATTGTTGCTCGTATATCTGTGTCTGTTCATTAGCCACCTCCGAAATGTGTTAGAATCGCCCGTGAAGGGGGTTATAACCGAGCGAATTTGGTTATATTTATTATAGTGATCTACATTGGATAGCGTGTCTGTTATCCGTTGCAACGCGGTCATTGTGGGTTCGCCTCTACAGGTAAGGGTATGTTAGCAGGATGGACGTTTGCCTGTTGCATTTCCTTTTGCTGTTGTAGCTGCTGTGCATATAAAGCATGTTGTTGTTGCTGTAGTGTATACAACGTCTGTTGTTGCTGCTGTTGTTCTTGACTTTGATCCATTAGTGATTATGCCTGTCTGCTTTCACCAAGAAAAAAGGGCAGGTCACGGCTCCAATTTGAAGATATGTGCCGGCGTCAGTTGAATGTACGCAGGTCACGGCATCAATTTGAACATGTAACCGAGCTGGTTACGGCATCAATTTGAAGATATGTGGCCGTGTAAGTTTATACGGCACTAGTAGTTATATTGATTTTATTTAGTCAGAGTTAATCCTTCATATGTTGTGGTGGTTCAAGTGCTAACTGGCCTTCTGCCAGAGATGGTGATACTTGACCTTTTGTTAATTTTTTCAACCCAGGAATGTTCTTCCCTTTAAGTTTGGTGATACGCAAAACAGTTTCAGCATAAAAACGTATATCCAAAAGAAATTACCGTAAAGTTCCACAAACAGTAATGTAGAAAAATTCAATTAGAGTTTATTGATGTCATTAGACAAACACTGTAAATTTCACAATGATGATTGGTTATCCAAGATGAAAAAATATGTAATCCAACTGAATAATATATGTATATCCAAATAGAATAATATACTGATGTGTCTACTCAAAAACTTGTCTTGGTATCCTCAAAGACGAAGTTCACCTAACGCTATCTGTAAAAATCCTCTAATCTAAAGTTATGGTTTCATTAGAATCAAAAATCCTGAAATCTCTGCCTATCGCCCACAACTCTTCTATTTATACTATTTCTTTTTTTTCCAGCCTTTTTTCACACGACCCGTCCTTTTTTCACACGGTACTCCTTTCCTAAGCTTTTCGACCTTTTTGCACACGATATTCTGTTATTTCGACTTTTTTTCACATGTGTGATATTTTCCATCTTAACAATTGGATTTTTAAAAAAAAAAACAGATCACACAAACATTCATTTCCCACTTTCGCGCTTATAAAACCCATTCATTATTATCTGGGACTGGCCTACGTTTGCCCTGTCAGAGCAGTAACTGCCAACTGAACTTTGAATGAATACTGCGTTTTGTGTAAAAACGTCTTATTTGCTTTTGAGGTCTGTCATTCTTTTATGTAGCATATTATAGCACGCATAAATGCTTAGCGTGGAAGTAGTAGGGATAATGCTAGCGTGAAAGGCCAAGCGGTCACATAAGTGCTTGACAGTTTTTGTTACCCATTCTTTCCATTTAGCTTCTTGCTTTTGTTTGCCACTTTCCTTCTCTAATGCTTCTCTGTCTATGTTAATCTCCTGTCTATGATTCTCTATCCTTTTTAGTGCAATTTCATTATCCTCTTTCACTTCAGCTAGTTTAACTAGTATCATTTCATTTTCTTGTTTCGGTGCTGACAATTTAACTACATCCTGGGCAATTTGGTGTTGTATGGCTTTCATTTCTTGTAGCATTGCCTCTGCACTTTTCAGTGCATTCGTATCTTCCGAGGATGTAGTTGAATCATCCGACTGGTTTTTTGCTACTGTTTTGTTACTTTCTAACTGGTTCTTACTTTATTTTGTCAACTGTGACTTAATCATTTTGACTTCCTCTTGCACACTCTTAATTTCTGTTATAACTTTAGTGCTCGTATAAGTATTGTTTTCCTTTAACTCTTTAATGACCGTTTTGAAAGGGGTTTGGGTTGTTATAGCTTCCTTTAGTGCTTTTTTTTTGTCTGCTGATAAACTAGGCAGCCCTGGAATCTGGCGCTGTGGTTTCGTTTGCAATTAATGCATTTTCTGTTTGCACTATCCTTTTTATAGTCAGAATCTGACTTAGCCTTTTCGCACTGCGTGAAAGGGTGTGCCCCCGCACAAAACCTACATACTGCCTTCCCCCTGCACGTGTGTCGACCATGGCCAAACTTCATGCAGTTGGGGCACTGCAAAACTGGGGGAATGAAGGCTTCTGTGTTTTTTTTATTTATTTTGCTTTTCCAAATAGTATTGTCTTGGGGGTTCCCTCCCTTCTGTTGTTATCACTATCACTGGGGTTACAATACTCCCTTTCACTGTTATTCTGTCTACGTGTAACAGCTTTAAATCTGGGTTCTGTTTGGACAGATTCTTTAAAACTTCCTCACCTGACAGGGTAGGGTTTATACCTTTAACAACACATTTTCTGGTTTCTTTGGAAATTTCTATTTGAATTTTGATGTTGTGGGCCAGTTGGAATAATTTAGGTTTTTCCTGCAGTTCTTGTAGTAAAGTTTTGGTTTTTCTGATTCATTTAGCGTTAGCATTATTCCACTGTTTTGTTTTTGTGTTTTGGCAATGGCTTTTTTGTCGATTACTTTTTCCAGGATCACCAGGATTTTGTCGTCCGGGAGGGATCGAAGCGTGGCTTCTGTTCCAGCTATTTGTGTTATTTTCACTTTTTGGAGGGTTTCCTTTCGGTTGGATTCTTCTTCGTTTTCTCCTCTGGTTTCGTGACTTCTTTTGGTTGTGTTTTCCTGGTTGACCTGATTGTCATCTTCCCTGGATCCTATCTTTTTGTTCGCTGTCCTGGTTCCTGAGCTTTCGCCTTTATTGATTATGCTTTTAGTTGTTTTTACTTCTGAGCTTCCTTCCAGTTTTTCCATCATTGTTTCTATCCTGTCCTTTATTTCTGTGTTTCTGACTTCAGGGTTTATGGTCCTGTTTTTTCCTGTCAGGTTTGGTGTTTTGTCTTTTTCTGGAGTTTTGGCTCACGCTTTTCCTTCCCCGGACTGTTTTCTGGTTATTGGTGCCATTGGTTATTTTCCCTGTCTTTTAGTTTGCTACTACTCTTTTTATTATGTGCTTGGTTTTGTATGAACTTTAAAGTTTACTCTTAGTCTCGCTGCTTTAGTCTAAAGTTGTGTAAATCTTTTTTTTTTTTTTTTATAATATATTTTATAATATTATTATGTGAGAAACACTTTTAAACCTGTCTAGAAGACCTTGTTGAACAATTAAATTTAGTTCGAATTGTCCATGAAACTTCACTATGTGAGTTTTTACTTAAATTATATTTGGATAGTTGAATATTATTTTTGTAATCTATGGTTTTGGTTTATTTTTATTTTACTTTCCGTACTGCAATTCCTAAATTATACAAATATTTATAGCAATAGTTAAATATTCCCCTAACACTTAATATTAACTCAATGATCTAATACTTACAATAGGGTTCCCATTCGTCCCGTTTTTCCCGGGACAGTCCCGTTTTTTTATAAAATGTCCCAGTGTCCCGAATTTATTCCAAATGTCCCGCTTTTTAAGGGTCCTTCCTGAAAAAAAATCTTTGGGTAACGGATTTTATTCCGTGTTTTAGTAGTGTTACTTTATCAATTTCCGGTTACAGTGGACACTCGGTTTGAATCTCGAACAAAAATTCGAAAGTCGACCAAAACAGTGTTCATTTTGCGAATTCACCAATACAGAATATAAAACTGTTTTGGGTAACAGCAAGACAAGATGGCTCTCTCTCTCTCTTGTCTGCAGTCCAGAGAGTTATTGACATTTTCCCTGCATTGAAGTCATATTTCCTTTCCATTCACAAATGTCCTACCAGTCTCAAAAATTTCTTTGAAAATCCACTTTCAATTACACTCCTGCATTTCATTGCCAGCCAGTTAAAAACCTTTTCTGATACCATCAAATGTGTTGAAAAGCAAGAGACAACAGTAATTGAAGTGAAGGATGAAGTAAACAAACTGGTGGAAAAATTAAACTACAGGAAGGCAGAAATGTTTCTTACGACTACTATGAAAAATCAGTTGCAAGAATTAGAAAAAGAAGGACACATAACAGTTGAAAAGCTTCAAAGCTATGCAGTAGATTTCTATGACACCTGCATTGAATATATTCAGGAGTGGTGAACACCATTTCTTACGCCTCTTCAGTCTATGGATTGGATCAATTTGAAGGGAAAGGAGTCTGTGACTTGGAAGAACATCCAAGAAAGCTACATATTCATGAAGACAGTGTGACCAAATTTTACTGTGAATGAAGAGGACTTATTTGATGAGTTTGCATGTGTGAAAAAATATTGTGAAAGCAAATTTGATGTGTGGAGGGAACTGAAGGATCAAAGTGTCAGTGAAAAATGGTGTGAGATGTTCGCTCATTTTACAAAGCAGGATATAAATGCTGAGAACCTGAAATGCCTAGTTAGTTTTTGTTTGGCACTGCCAGGATCCAATGCAGCTGTTGAACGTGTTTTTTCATTAATAAATGCGCTTTGGACAGACGAAAAAAAACAGACTTAAAATTGAGACAGTGAAAGCTTTAACCATTATAAAGACCCATTTTAAGGATTTCTCTTGTGCTGAGTTCAAATATCAGAAGAAAAAAAACTTCTTGAACAGGCCCATAAATCTGATAAATATTCTGATGAATCTGAAATATAAACTTGACTAATGTGTATTTTTTAAAGGTGCGATTTTTCTAATTAAGTATGTTTGTAATTTAGAATTCTTTTTTAAAGTGGAAGTTGTGTTAGTTAATGTGCGTATTTTTATACCAGTATCTTATTTTAAGTGCAACATATAATATATAATAGATTTATTTGTGCTTTACCTTAATTTTTAACATGTCCCGTTTTTTTACAACATGTCCCGGGTTTTTTAGGTAAAAATTTGGAAATGTCCCGGTTTTTAAACAAAACATTATGGGAATCCTAACTTACAACAAACTACAAAGGAAATCACCACTTAGATTATGTCTATCAAGATGGCTGCTGGATCTCTTACAAGCAAATTCCACGTGTCGATTAGATCTATTTAATTTCTATATTTTTTTAATATTCCAAACGATATTTAACTAGTCACCAAATACTTGATACTAAATGTTAAAAGCTAATAGTCCTACTTAAATCAAACTTAAAAGCTCGCCATATAAATCGCCATGACTTTATTGATCGGCGGCTGCAAGATCCTGCGTGTTCATTGGCTGATCCAGTTATCCCTTTGTTCATTCGTAAACGAAGCGTGTGTATACAAATTATACTACAATGACAAACTTAGTGAAGAAAAGCAGGATTTCGTGCAGAAAGATCATGTACAGACCAGACATCAACACTCAGAATCATCACAGAACAATCAAATGAGTGGCAGACCCCCTTGTATATCGATTTTGTGGACATCGAAACATCTTTTTCACAGTATATATCGTACTGTGATGTGGAAAATCCGGACACATTATGGAATCCCAGAGAAATTCATTAAAATCACCCTAGATTTCTAACTGGAGGCCTCATGCACAGTAGTATACAAAGGAAAACTATCAGAGCCCTTCACAGTACACAGTGGTGTCAGACAGGGATGTGTGCTGTCATCATCAATTTTTCTCATGGTCATAGACTGGGTCATGAGACAGACAACAGAGGGAGAGAAAACAGGAAAACACTGGACATTTAATAAACAACTTGAGGATCTAGAGCAGTGTTTCCCAAACTTTTTTGGGTTACCGCCCCCTTGGCTCCCAGGGCATGACCCCACCGCCCCCCAGCATTTCCCCACAGTACCGGTACATAAAAAAACTTGAAGAGTGAAAAATAACAGCAATTGTTAATACAGTAACAACTAATTGCTCAATTTATCACATTCTAATATAAAGCTACAGATACGCTTATTTATTAACTTAAATTAAAAAAGAAAAACTTAATTACTTAATGCAGTAAAACAAACAGCAGTATGCGAAAGTAAATTACTAATTAACAAACTTACTTCATTATTAACTTCAGTGAGATGGATGTGCCTGGTGTAGTGATATCAGCTTCTCAACATCAGGCTGAAAGTTATGTGACAGTGCGAAGACGATGTGTGAATAAGAATTTATGTGTAATGTTGTCGTCACTCTCTCTGGTCTACTTTCAGTGATTCACACATGTTCCGCACTCACAGAAAAACTCTCTTGATGACAGGGGTCCCACTTTTATTAATGAAACCCTATCACTATCAGGTAGCACAGGAATCATACAGAAACAATGTTGTCCACAAGTTTTCTTTTTGAAGGTAATTCCTATACAACACCATTTAACCAAGCTATTTAGGTATTCTCTACGTAACCATATAGAAACCCAGCACAGACTGCTGGACTCTCTGAAATAAAATGAAACAAAATAAACTAGCATCGTAGTGATGGACAAACATCATCTACGTAATAATATATATATATATGTGTGAAAATATGCAAGTGCATGCACTTAAATGATCATGTGTGTGTGTGTGTGTGTTCATGCAGGTCTGCGTATATGTGTAATCATACAATAAACATATTAAAATCAACAATAACGCCTTCATACTCCTACTAAATACTAACTACATCATCACGCGAGAGAAAACTTTATTGAAGCACTTCTATCTATGATGAAATATTCCACACAGCGCACTGGTCTAAATGACATAAATTTATCAGTATGTGAGAGGCCTAGCTGCTCTAAAGAAAAAGGAGATATATATTCTATTCTTACAGCTCTATACTAAATGTACTAGGCATAGGCTACTCACGAAGCTAGAAGGTACCCTAATCTTTCTCTCACAAAAATCACTTATGTAAAATAGACCACACTTACAGCTCACAAGAATGCAATATAACCATTACTTAACACTACACAAATGATAATAATAATGGTACTAAGTACACACTTGTATACAGCGCAATGCGACACTAGAATTCCTCTTATAAATTCACTTAGTACTTTACATATTTAACACAGTCTCACAGTTGAAAATAGCGATATATACGTGAAATTACACTTAAAAACACATAAATCGCCAGTGAGCTTCTATCAAACTATAGATAGACAAACGCTACAAAGCAATAACTCTTAAAACTGAAACGTCTAATATTACTACATCTAAAGTATTATAAAAATGTACTCATATGCAAGCATACCTCAATGTCGTTAGTTCTCCTAGCACAGACGCAACTATGCAAAAACCCAAACATCACTTGATTATCGTACGAGGGCGCGTTTTGCACAAGACAATCTGGCTACTTCTCCTCTCTGACTGAAGACTTCAACTCTTTTAGTTTAAATCTTACCTATACTCCCCGGTACCTTATGAAAGCCACGTCAAAAATGTCAGGCAAAATCTCCTCCCATCCCTCTAGGGAGCAAATCAAGAGTCCTATGCTCAGTTGGGATGACATCAGATCACATCTTAGTCAAGATTATCTTCCTAATCGACACAACTCGAGGTCCGCCCACTAATGGGCTGTTACATCCCACGATATCCGTTGCCTGGAGTCATACCTCACGGTTTCGTGCTCAACACGGTGTTTTCCTCTGGTATCAGACAGCGCCAGGATGTCTAACAACCGAGGACTGTCTCCCATTACATCTGCTGCGTCTCACACATTTGTCTACTTCACGGATGACAAAGGTGTGTCTCGTTTAAATCGCCCATTCCTGTGTGAGAATGCCAACATGAGCACAAATATACACCGTAGACAAGATCGACAACTATTAGTAATAGTATTACTCAGTCAAAAATTACACCTTTCTGGCCACACCATCACAGTTACTTCGAAGGAGTCTCAGATCCCCACGTTCAGTAATCAGCACTCTGTTTCTGCGCTTCGAAAGAAGTTGGACAACCGCGCTGAAACCACGCTCTACTAAATACCACTTTGGAAAGGCAGTACAGAATATCTTTACCTTTCCCCACACTGTAGGATAGCATTCAGAAATTTCATTCTGCAACCAAAAGTCTTTATATGATTTTTTGAACATTGGCTTAAGATCAACGTCATTTTGTAGCGATATCAGTTCCTCTTCCACCCTTCCTAGTTCCTCACTGCACGTGTCCAGGAATGGATTTATTATCCAGTCTGGAATCGTGATCAAAAGAAGATCTTGAAACCTCTGAGACATGTCTTTATGCAGCATATCTAGGTGTGCACAATATACTTGAAGAGTATCCTCTAGTATTTTGTCTTTCTCTTCCAGTTCTAAGGGGCTGGGAAATTGGATCAGCTCGCGACGGCCAATATTACGTTTCTTCTTCTTCTTCTGTGATCCTTAGCCGCCGACCGTCAAAGCAGTCAGTGGCCATCACGCCTAGTGGCGTCTTGTAGGGCAACAACAAATTGATTCCACTTTGCTCGGTCGGTGGCCATCCTATGTATAGTGCCCCAACTCTGGTTCATTCTTTGCATCTCAGCCTCCACAGTCCTCCGCCAGGTTGTTTTTGGTCGGCCTCTCTTTCGTTTTCCTTCAGGGGTCCAAAGCATAGCTGTTCTTGTAATGGCATCGGGGTCTCTTCTGAGGACATGACCAACCCAGTTCCAGCGTCTGCCAGCTATGATGGTGTGCATGTCCTCTTGCTTGCTACGAGTAAGCAGATCTTGGTTAGTGATGGTATTCGGCCAAAAGATTCGGTGAATTTTCCTTAGGCATGTTGTGTGAAAAGAGGACAATTTCGACATTTCCTTCTCTGTAACTCTCCAGCATTCCGCACCATAGAGAAGCACAGAAAGCACACAGCTCTGATATAATCTTAATTTTGTGCTTGTGCTGTATTTGGAGGACTTCCAGATGTTGTTTAGGCTAAAGAAGGCTGTTCTTGCCTTATTCATTCTGATGTTGATGTCTTTGCCTGCCCCACCTTCTGGTGTTACTATGCTTCCTAGGTATGTGAAGGTATCTGTCTGTACCAATTGCTTATTCCTTACTGATATGGGCTCAGGGTTGCTCACATCGAGCGTCATGACCTCAGACTTCTTTAAATTGATGTTCAAGCCCACCTGCTGGCTAAACTTATTAAGTCTATCCGTTTTTTCCTGGACGTGTTGATGTGAATGTGCTAGCAGTGCAATGTCATCTGCATATTCCAGATCTTCCAATGTAGAAAATGTTGTCCATCTTATTCCTCTTGGACTGCCCTCTGTTGTCTGGCGCATCACCCAGTCTATGACTGTTAAAAATAGAGTGGTTGATAAGGGGCATCCCTGTAGTACTCCTGTCTTCACCTCAAAGGTTAGGTTGCTCTGCCCAACACTGCACGTAAAGTTTGCATAGAGGCTTTTTATGATTGACACTATGCAGCTTGGAATTCCATAAGCCCTCAGTATTTTCCATAAACTGTCCCTATGTATGCTGTCAAAAGCCTTTTCAAAATCAACGAAATTAATATAAAGCTGTCTTTGCCATTCTGAGCACTGCTCTATAATGTTCCTGAGAGTGAATATATGATCTACACATCTCCTGTTCTTTCTAAATCCTGCTTGTTCTTTCCTCAGTTTGTGATCTACTGCCTTTGAAATTCTCTGTGTAATTATCCTGCCTAGTATTTTGCTGGGAACTGAGAGAAGAGTGATTCCTCTCAAATTATTGCAGTCTGCAAGATCTCCCTTCTTGGGCAATTTGACAATTATTCCTTTGTTCCACTCTGATGGTGTTGTCCCCGTTTTCCAGACATTTGTGCAAATAGTGGTTCTAATAGTTCTGCTGCTAGCTCAGAATATTACGTTTGAATAGCGTTAATTTAGTTAGGATGAATTTTTTTCAAATGTTCAAGTAGTCTGGAAGGTTTTATCGTCTCATTTGAAAAGGCCCTCTCACATAATAGACACATTGGCAGTTGTCGGTTATTTAGTGCTGGAATAAATGCATATTTCAGATATTCCACGCTGTATTGTCTGCACTTCTTTTTTGTTTGTTCTGCTTTTGCCATATTTGATCTGAATTTTGGAACGAAGAATTGATTTTACTATTTTGCATATAGAAAAATGTACGTCGAGTAAACAACAAAAACTGATGTAAAAGTGGCTTTACAAAAGTGTTGACACAGATGTTCTTACCCGTGTATTTTTCACGTCTGCCAGAACCTTGGGTAACCTACTTTATGTCCATATTGTTTTTTTTTGGATGGTTGGAGAATTCAGTAACGACAATGGTAGTGGAGAAGTCTGAGAACTATGCCAATCTCTATTCATATGAGGATATGCTGTTGGTGGCATATGGTAGTCCAATCTTCTACGGGGGTCGGGCGAAGCTTCCTCCGATGGAAGAAAACTACGTTTTCTTTCTTAGGCGGATGTCACAGCGCTATTTCGCAGTGCATCTTAAGTCACCCGGGACTAGCCGAACCGGTGAGTCATGTGACTACAGGAAGCCGGGAAATCAGGCGCAAATTTAGTGAATCAGAATCTAGCCTTGGTCCAGGACGAACGGATTTCCCTTTTGGTCAGCAAGTTTGCTGTGTGGTTCATTTTATGGACTATTATATTTCGGTCCTGGGTGATAATTATGTTGTAATTCTAGGGAAGTGTGGTTTCTAATTTGTATAACTTTCAGGCCGTAGGTTTATAAGTTGACAATGATTTGACTGTGTCATTGTTACAATTTTGCCGCTCAGGTGAGCGATAGACATGGCAGGGCATTTTTCAGTGTACGTCGTACTGTCGTGTATTTTGCTGATAGTTTAAGCTGTTAAGGCAAGTTACAGTGGCATTTCATTTTTTTATTTGATGCGTTTGTTGGCCGTGTGAGGCCTTTGTGTATTGTGCATAGTATTAAAGGGAAGTTCCTGTTAAAGGTGTTATTTCTTATGTCACCCATTGTGGTGTGGTTGTATCCTGGGAAGAAAGAGCTTATTTACTTTTATAAATCCACATTGCAGTGGTGGAACCAGCGGAGTGCTATGCACAGTAAATTGGTTCTTGACACTCTTCTATTTTATAAAGGGTAGGCTATAGGATATGGAATCGAGATCAATTTCTATTCCTGACCATCTTAACCACAGCCATAAATAAATTCGAAAAATACAACAATCAAAAGAAAAAAAACACAATTAGCAACAGCCACAGGAACACTGAAGTAACACAATAATCATTTCGTAAAGTATAATAATAATTATTTAATATGAATAAAATAACGCACTATATTGATAAGTCTTGAGATTTAAAAATTGGGAGACAGTAGCCTAACTACAAAGTGTGGAGATCCCGGTAACAAATTAAAAGGATGTAATATAATGGATTGAACAGCAATATTCAATATACGGCAAATCTGTATCAAAATGTATCTGCTTAATTAATAATTTAATGTTAGTAAAACTGATGCTAGCTCTGTGCCAACAAACAAAAAATATAAGTATGAAACTTACCTTATCGACAGGATGAAATTGTTTGATACCCAGTACACGCTTATTTGAAACCACTGTTCACAAGAAAAGCTGAGAAAGTTTATTGGTTTTTCTCATAGCCAGCGCAAAGTTGAAATAGACGGGAAACATACTTCGCACTAGTCGATTTATGAAAGTCTTAATGTAAGGTAGGAAAGCCGGTTCAGAGGTTCAAAGACTGATTTCTACTGCCAAGTACCGTTAAAATCTTGCTCCCTTGAACCTTTTCTCTTATTTATTACCAATCTGCGAATATCTAGTTACCACTAGCCCCCGCAACTACTGAGGCAATAAATTCCACAACAAAGCAAAGTTTGTACTTTCTGAAACACCAGCATTTATCTAATTTCGTCCATGCCATCGGCACGGATCATTTCTCTTCCTTCAGGAGTGAACGAATGGACAATAGGTGTTTGGTTAACCCCCTTTCCTAGCAGTTCCAGATTACCGTTTATGGTCAGCGATGGTTACTTGAGCTCAGAATGGCACGTATAGACGAAACTATGCCCTGCTTAATGATCCTAGTAATACAACCATCCACATCGTCCCCGCTTCACTGATGTTGTCGCTCAATTCCACAATTCCTTTCTCCCCCGCACGTAATGAATTTATCTTGTCAAATCCTACCCCCCCCCCCCCCCCCTTAGTACTAAACGCCGACTGTTTACTACTGAACGCTCCCCTCTGGCCTCTGTTTCCCGTATCGCCCCTTTGATCCTTCCAAAGCCCCCAGGGGGGCGGTACCGCCCACTTTGGGAACCACTGATCTAGACTTTGCAGATCATTTGTGCCTTCTATCACACAGACAGCAAGATATGCAGGAGAAAACAAATAGATTAGTAACAGAAGCTGCAAAGATGGGACAAATCATACATTTAAATAAGACAAAGGAAATGAGAATAAATAATAGGCAGATGGACTCAATGAAGATCAATGATCAAGTCGTTGAAGAAGATGTAGAAAGCTTTACATTTCTGGGGAGTAACATTGACTAAGGAGGGGGAAACAGTTGGATATGTCTGCTCAAAGATAAATAAAGCCAGATACGCTCTCAATACCCTTCGACCAATGTGGAACTACTCAGCTATATCCAGAGAGAATAAAATTAGAATCTTTATCTCAAATGTGAAGTCAGTCTTTCTGTATGGCTCAGAGACATGGCATGCCTCAGAGAGTATCACCTCCAAGCTACAGACATTTGTAAATAGGGGTCTCCGACGGATCCTTCGTATAAGATGGCCAGACCTAATAAAAAAATATGTTGTTGTTTGTTATTGTTGTTCGTCCATCGCGAGTGATGAAGACCACTCTGTTCATCCAATTATTTGGATTGTTAGGATAGTCTATGAGTACGAAGATGACTGATGAGCCCGATGCGGGCCTGGAAGGATCACAAGAAGGTTTTATTACACGGTCTTTTCTAGCTTGTCTCCACTGTTCCGCTGCTGCTCTTCTGGAAGAACCGCATGCCACTGCACCTTTACGAAGAGATGTGCACCAGGCAGTTTGGTCTTGCGCAGCAGCTTCCCATGTGTCAGGGTTTATGTCAAAGGTTTTTAATGAAGCCTTAAGCGTATCTTTGAAGCGCTTTTTTTGGCCACCATGGGAGCGTCTACCCTTCTGCATCTAACCATAAAAGAGTATCTTTGGCAGTCGATGGTCTGGCATGCGGACTACATGACCTGCCCAGCGAATCTGTGACTGCATCAGAATATTATCGATGCTAGGGATACCAGCTCTGTCAAGAACGCCGGTATCCGGGATCTTGTCTTGCCATTTGATGTTCATTACTGTCGCATATGGGAGTTTTCACAGAAGGTGAAGTAGTATGGGGAGGATGATGTGTAAGTAATGCACATCGACCTTTAGGCACTAGTATTCACAGAGGTGAGCTAGTGATGAGGGAAAGAGTTAACAGAAGGGCACAGGTTGGTGTCAGTGATTCTCTCATCATTTAGACTACCAACTCTTGTATTTTTCTGGCGACGACTAACTTTCTTACTCTAATCTTTTTGAAGATGAACTAGTAGTAACAAGTAATACAATGAGGGTTGAGTATGTTTTTCTGAACAGAACATACAATCTACTAAGTCAAACTCAGAATGATGGTGAGTTACAGAATGTACATAATTACTTTAATTACAGTAGAAAATAAAATCAATGTTGACATGTACTTTGAAAAGAAATACTAGGAAATTTAGAACTGTCAGTGTCTTTGGTTCAGATAAGAATAAGAGGCTATTTTCCTCACTGACGAAAGTTTATTCCTATGGCTATTTCTTGGAAAAGTGAATTCTGATTTTGGTCTGGGTTTTACGTAGACTTATCTGCTTGGACTTCTCCTGGGCGTCCCAGTAGGTAGGAATTACCAACTGGATAATTCGCTGCAGTTGAGCTACAGTCCAAGAGATGACTAGGCTGTTCGTTCACCTGGTTGTGAAGTTGCGTTATGCTGTTCAGGCGCTGACGAGGTATTGACTGCTTAAAGCAGTAGACTGCTCATATGTTGAAGAATGCTCATATGCTGTAGACTGCTCAGGGTTGCTGACTTGTGATCACTGCTAGAGGGTTTGAGATGTAAGCACTAGTTCTCTCTGTAGCATAGAGCAACTAGGCGGTTTACTCGCAACAATTTACAGCTATCAAAATCCAGAAACTGGCTAGGATTCTGCAACTGGGCTGTGGAAGACAATACAGGCAATCACAATCTTCTGTTCTTTATACAGATATATTAACTACAGCCACTCTGGACATTTCGTCTCAGAATGGTGCCTAATAATATATTTACCTGAAACCGTAACGTCAGTCTTTTCCCTTAAAGGCGACTGTCCATTTGTTTACAAATTCCTGTCTAGCGGTAGTCTCACACTGGTCAGGTCAATCAGGTCAGCCTTTGTTACAAGCAGACGCCTGGCCGTGTGCGTTCATGCGTGACGGCATTGGAGGAATATTTCATTCACTCGTCCATTGAACAACATGGTTCTTCTCTAGTTCACAACAGCTTTTTTTCATCACATTCCCAAAATCATTAGAATGTAGTACTTTCTCATATCAGCCAGTACTCTTACATCATTATAATGCATCAATAACATTCATAATACATAAATGCAAAATAGCTATCTATCTAATGTAAAGGAATAAAAACCACAATATTAAGTATTTCACACTTTACATCCATTAACTAATCCCTTGATATTAGAGTTAGCTAATTAAGCGAATACTGAGAGTTTGCTTACCGCTCAGGACTTTATCCACCGCTTAAGAAATAGAACTTAAGTAGCGTTTACTCTCAATCACATATACTGTAGATATGAGGTATGTTGAGGCGTCTCTTCTATAAGCGTGCGTTGTCTTCCAACGGTTAATCAGCAAGTGATCTTAAAACTCAGCATTCGTTTGCATGAAGTTAAAACATTTCCTGATTCCCACGCCAAGAGTTAATTATTTCCTGTCTCTCGTTCATCCATGCCGGAAGATTTATCGGGTGGTCTCCAGTTGGCCATTGAACACGGAAATATGATACTCTGAGAACCACTGTCGTTTCGACTAAGCGAATAAATCGTATAGACGTCCTTAAAGAAATGCTTTTAAGTCCTTTTGTAGAAGAAGATAGAATTTGGGATCGTATGACAGGATTATTAGTGAAGACTTGAAAAACAGCTAAAGAAACGATCGCAGGTGCAAATATTTTCGTAGAGAAAACAGACAACATGTGAAGGAAAAGAAAAGTAAGGAATTAAAAAATAATCTAGACGAAATCTTCGAGTACTCTGTGACAATTACCTTTCTGAGACAGACTGTATGGAAGTGGTTGAGCTTCTTTACGTGGCGCCTGTATACAGTCCATGTTTCTCATGCATAAAGCAGCTCTGTACACCTTCAGCTTTGTCTGTAGACGAATTCCACTTCGATGCCAAACGTTGGTGTATAGTCTGCCAAATGTGCTGCTGGCTTTGGAGATCCTGGCGTTCACCTCATCATCAATGACGATGTTCTGGGAAAGTGTGCTACCAAGGTATGTGAATTTGTTCACAACATTCACTTTCTCACCATTTACCTTGATGATTGGCTCCGTATAAATTGTGCCAGGAGCTGGTTGGTACATGATTTCTGTTTTCCCCGTGTTGATGGTAAGCCCAAAGTTGGAACAGGCTTTGGAGAATCTATCAATGCTATGCTGCAGATCAGCCTCTGAGCCAGCACTGAGGGCACAATCGTCAGCAAACAGAAGATCCCTGATGGTGTATGATTTGACCTTGGTTTTTGCTTGAAGCCTCCTAAGGTTAAACAACTTTCCATCAATACGATATCTGATGTCGATTCCTGTGTCCCCATCTCTGAAAGCATCAGTCAGCATAGCAGAAAACATGATACTGAAAAGAGTCGGTGCAAGTACACACCCTTGTTTAACTCCATTTGAGACTGGGAAAGGCTCTGATAGCTCACCGTTTTCCTGAACTCTAGCCTGCATTCCATCATGCAGTTGCTGCACTATTGAGATAAATTTCTTTGGGCAGCCGTATTTTGCCATGATCTTCCATAGACCCTCTTTACTGACCGTGTCGAACGCCTTTGTCAAGTCGATGAAAGCTGTGTACAGGTCACAGTGCTGTTCTTGGCATTTTTCTTGAAGCTGTCTTGCAGCGAACACCATATCGGTGGTTCCACGTTCTTTCCGGAATCCATACTGACTTTCAGGTAGAAGACCTTTGTCAAGATGAGCCGTAAGGCGATTAAGAAGGATTCTGGCAAATATCTTCCCAGCGATTGATAGTAGGGAGATGCCTCGATGATTGTTACAGTCTTGGCGATTACCTTTACGTTTATAAAGATTTTTTTTTCGTACGCCCGCTAATACTCGAGGCGAATTCTCAGGTTATTATTTATGTCTAACCTGAGATTGATTTTACGTGAGTATTTTCTTGTACAGAGACAGGTGTCCCTCGCCATTCAGACAAATACTCTCCGATTTCGGAGGTACCCTTTACAGCTGGGTCGGGTCAGGAGCCGCCAATCCCTGGTCGACGACACTTCTTCAAATGTTCCCGCCAGGTCTCGAGTTAATCCAGTCCAAATCCCGGTCGACGAAAAATCCTCAAATGCCGTCACCCGGGTTTGATCCTTAAACACCCGGTCGCCAGAGCGGTGTGGTAACCACTACGCTAGCGCGACTCCCATAAAGATGTATAATTGACGCATCCTTGAGATTGTGTGGAATGGTTTCACTCTGCCACATTTGCTGGAAGATCATGTGAAGTTTCTCTATCAGAACTGTACCGCCATCTTTATAGACCTCAACAGGAATTGAATCGGAGCCGGGGGCCTTTCCACTAGAAAGTTGACGAATTGCTTTTTGAGTCTCCTCCAGAGTCGGTATATCATCTAGTGCTTCATTTATAGGAATTTGGGGCAGTCGGTTGATGGCTTCATCGTTAATATATGATGGCTGGTTCAGAATATTATTAAAGTGTTCGACCCAGCGTTGGAGAATTTTTTCCTTGTCTGTAATTAGTGTTTTTCCATTTGCATTAAGGAGGGGAAATGATCCTGATGATGTTGGCGCTTTGAGTGCATGGTAAAAATGTTTCAAGTCATGGCTGCCAGCAAAGCCTTGGAGCTTATCTGCTTTATTACTCAGCCATGAATCCCGCATCTGGCGTAGTTTATGTTGGACGATTCTACGCATGTTGTTGAAAGCGTCTTTCTTAGATGTAGATTTTGGATCATTTAAATATGCTTTATGGAGATGGTGTTTCTCAGCCAACATCTTCTTTATATCATCTGAGTTCTCATCAACCAGACATTTTGTTTCTTGATGGCGGGACCCAGGACCTCTGTAGCAGTGTTGTAGATCTGCTCGCTTAGGGCTGTCCAATTTGTTTCCGCACTTTGGCCGTCAAACGAGATAGATTTGAGACGGTCTTCTAGGATGTCAGTGAATGACTGTTTAGTTTTTGTCTTCTTTAGTTTGGTGACATCCAGCCTTTTTTTAGTTTTCTTTCCCTGAGGGCGCCTGGCAGGTTGGATACGAATTTTAAGTTTAGACACAATGAGGCGATGATCAGTCCAGCGTTTGGCACCACACATGGACTTGGTCACTCGGACATCTTGCCTGTCTTTCTTCCTAACAATTACATAGTCAATTAGGTGCCAATGCTTTGAGCGAGGGTGCATCTAGGAGGTCCTGTTGCGGATAGGAAGTCGAAAAATGGTGTTGGTGACAAGGAGGTCATGTTCTGCGCAAGTCTGGAGGAGAAGAAGTCCATTGCTGTTACAGCGACCCACGCCGTACTTTCCGATAGTGCCATTCCAGGAGATGTTATCTGAGCCTACTCTTGCATTAAAGTCACCAAGAATAATAAACTTATCTGCTTTAAGAACTGATGCAATGACTGCATGTAGTTCTTCGTAAAACTTATCCTTGACGTCATCCTGGTTTGTCATAGTTGGTGCATACGCGCTAATGATGGTGGCATGTTTCCTTCCATAAAGCAGCGGGATCTTGACCATCATGAGTCGGTCATTTATTCCCTTTGGGGGCCCCGCTAACTTGCCGACAATTGCTGTTTTTATTGCAAATCCAACCCCTGCTTCTCGTCTTTCTTCAGTTCCTCTTCCGCACCAATAGAATGTATAACCTGCACCCTTTTCGCAAAGTTGGCCCTCGCCTGCAAGTCGAGTTTCACTCAGTGCTGCTATGTCAATGTTGTATCTGGCCAGTTCTCTCCCAATCAGGGCAGTTCGCCTCTCAGGTCTGTTTGCGTTAAAATCTTTGTCAAGTAGAGTGCGCACATGCCATGCTCCTAGAATGAGGGGGAAAAATCTGTCCTTTCTTTTTCTTATGTGTCGCCCGCTGAAGTAGGGTACCCACCAACCGCGGTAAGCTGGTTAGGTAATGGTGGAGCAGGCAATGTTTAGGGCACCTTTTCTAGCCCCTTCCTCATGCCATGGAGGTGAGCAATGCTTTCCTAAAGAGGGCTGCTCAGTCACTCAGGGGGCAGCCGAATCCCACTGCTGCACCGATCAGTGGAAGACAACCATATGGCCTGAGCCGCCTGTGTGTAGGTCTGCGACTACGACTGCCAGCGCACCCACGCCTGCCGCTTCGCCGCTCTCCCATCGCCACAGGACTTGTTGTGAGTGGATGGATGAGTGGATGGATGAGTGACTTGCGCAGTGATTTGGTTTAAAGTGAGGAAGAGTTGCGCAATTCGTCGACCTCACTCTCTCGCCTGGGTCCATCTTAATCCAGTGGCAAGACAAGTCAAGACGACTGGAGATGAAGTCAGGTGCAGTGGATGACCATGGCTTTCTACGTGCCTCGCCATGCTCCTTACGCTCCACAGCGCGTTGCTGGTAATCGCCATCATGCCCGTTGAACCAACAGGTGGCTTCTTCCGTGCAGTCTACCGAATCCAGTCTTTGCATGCATGGGTAGGCAGACTCTAACTCACCGAAGGTTTATAACCAGTCGGCTACCCTCACCTAGTTTAGCTGGCCTGTCAAAGCCGTTTCCCGGGGGGTGGCCGCTGTCGCATGCTGACAGCTACGAGGAGCCACAGGTGAGAGCTGGATGCCAGGTTTGGACCAAAGGTGGCCGAGCTGCCCTGAAAAGGGCAATGACAGCTCCTTAACCAGAGGTACTACCAATACCTGACATCCTAAACCCCCCAATAAAAAACTATAGAGCTTAAGAAAAGATGCAGACAACAGACAATACAAACATAAATTAAGCTAAACAAGTGGGGATGGATAGGACATAAACTCAGAAGAGAAAAATCAATCATTAAGAAAGTGGGGATGGATAGGACATAAACTCAGAAGAGAAAATCAATCATTGCCAGAGTTTCCCATGACTGGAACCCACAAAGGTAAAGAAGAATGAGGAGGCCACAGAGAAATTGGAGAAGAACTCTTGAAGAGAAGGCTAAGGAAATTGGAATGACTTGGGCACAGCTGAAAAAGTCAGCCCAGAATATAAACCGACGGAGAGCAACTGTTTCTGCCCTATGTTCCACAGGGAACGGAAAGGAATGATGATGATGAAGTTGATTTTGGTGTTATGTTATTAACAGAGAAGAATAGGTTCCTACAGCAGAACATGGACCTTGAGGTCCATCAAGAACAAGAAAATGTCAACAGAAGATGTGCGTCTGTGCAAAAAGAATCTCTAAGGCAAGTTAGACGTAGATTTCCATCAGCTGGAGATACTTTTCAAGGACTGTCAAAACTGAGCCCTGTGATAATTTTGAACAAGGTCCCATTTTCAGAGTTACCTTTTATACACATTGCAGAAAACAATTTCATCACATTATAAGAGCAGTACAGAAAAACAACTTTTGTTTATTTTAGAGATTAACCACAATTTATTAAGAAAGATGGACTTCCCACAGAAAGTGAACTGTTTTGGATCGGTGTACTCCGACATAGGGAATTTAAATAGATCACCGCATGTGCATTTACGAGTACGTGTGTAATGATCCCAGTGAGTAATGCCGTAGATAAGAGCAAATTCTTTCTTGTACCATCATTTAAGGTTAAAGCAAGAAACAGAATGCAGCTGCACCTGCTTGACGCTATTGTAAAAAATAGAGCCTAGCAGTTGTTTTCGAATAAATGTTGTAAGGACTTCACTGCATCGTCAAACACTATACTTCTGACTAGTGGCGTACTTCCGGTACGCCACTGGGTGAGATCCAGGATAAGGGTATCATCGGACACTATTACTAAAGTACTTACTGCTAAATGTGCACTTATAAGTGTGTTTATGAGGGAGGGGTGCAAAAACTAGGATCCGCCCGTGGTGCTAAATCGACACCTCTGCTTCTGGTATAGGAAATGGCGAAGGTTCCAGCGGCGACGTCACTGACGACCTTGTTCTGTCGCTTTTTTGCGAGTATGGATAATTTTTTTAACAAGTTTGGTTTTATTTTTCGAAAGTGTTTAGCTTTTTTATGAACGTGTTTGACTTTAGTTCACAGTTTTCAACTGACAACTCTGCCTAGGCTTTTTTTTTTAAATTCCGTTTGACTGGCTTTTAAACAAAATTAGAAAAAAAAGAAAAATAACGTTTTTTTTTTTTGGGGGGGGGGGGGGGGGGGGGGGGGGGGGTCTTTTATGCGAAAATCTTTAGAGTATTTTAATTGTTTTGTCTAGATAACATTTTTACAATTTCCAACATGTTAAGGCCTACATCAAATATTTAATGAGTAAGGACATGAAAATTGGTGACAAAAATGCTTTGATCAATTGACTGATCAGTTAAGTCAAATCAAATCTGAATGATTATACTTTTTTTTTCAACTACTGTTCACATGAAAAGTGGATCAAATTCTTTGAACAATCAAGAAATGTAGATTTATATTCGGAACTACTACAAATTGCTTTCTTTTTTTTATTTTTGCTGTTCCAAAAAATAATGCTAATATTGAGGGTTTTTTTTTTTCTTTAATGGAAAGTCAGTGGACAAATTATAGAAACAAATTCACTGTTGAATGTATAAAAGGAATATTACAAGTTCAATACAATTATAAGAATGTTACATGTACAGATTTCCATGAGCATTTAAGTTCAATACAATTATAAGAATATTACATGTACAGACCTCCATGAGCATTTAGTTGGAGTGAAAAGTACAATGTTAAAGACTGAATATTTAGTGATTGTGAAACAGTAATGCTTGATGGACAAAAATTATTAAAACGTATTTTATGAAGACGTAACATTTGAAAAAAAAATTCGTTGAAGTATTTCTATATATTTTATCATGATTCTGTACATACATGTATTAAATTAGTGAAATTATCGCGTTCTCCTTTGTATTCTCGTTTGTCTTTAAAAGTGTCCTCCTTTGTCCTTTTTAAGTCAAAAATGAGAAAATGTCCTCTTTACAAAAAAAAAAAAAAATTGGTCTCCCTGACTGAGATCAATTTACGGTTTTCGCCCACAGTATCCCAAAGTAGCCCAAAGTAGCCTAAAACTCCTAAGATAGCCTAAGGCGTCCAGACGTTGCCAAAAATTAAAAATCTAGGTGTATCTAGTTGTTTTTCAAGGTACAATCTAGTTTTTTTTTTTTTTTTTTTTTTTAGATTAAGGTGGCAACACTGCTGACGATGCATATTTAAAATAAGGATATGACCATTGTGTATTTCTCTAAATGAAGAGTATTCTTATTCTGTGATACAACCGACAGTTGTGTATTTCACCAACTTGCATTAGCCCCAGAGGTAATTGCCAATCATGTTTTAAAAATCTTTCATTCGAGGCAAAATAGATTTTGGAAGCATAATCTATGACTCTGCACCACCGAGTCACAAGATTAAATTCGGGTAAATGGAAGAATAATTTCCCACTGTCCGCCATTTTCCCCTAAGGTTATTCACTCAGAAAATAAATATTAGACAAACATATAGGTATGTTTTCAGGCACTCGTAAGAAATACAGAAAAAGTACGGGTCATTAGTGCGAACTGCAACACATAACACCGGAAATTTACATAGGGCAGTCCAGCCTATTAATAATGCAATCACTTCTGTTGTTCCCCTATTATACAGTATCCTATAGGTCAGACTAGGCTACACAAAACAAAGACCTTAATACTGTGTCCGGTAAATGATAGAAGGCTAAGAACAGCAAATACAGGACAGAGGGTAGGTTTTGGTATTGTATAAATATTTTAAACACATAAGGAAGGGAAACCTGAGGCCTGTAAACAGTAAATAAATATTAGACAAGCATAAAAGTATGTTTCGCTTCCTTAGGCCTACATGTTTAAAATGTTTATATAGGCTACATGCATACAAACCTTACGGAGTCACAGTGTGGCAGCACGCAGGAAATCGTTCTTCCCTTCTGTCAAAATATGATAGAATTCAGCACCAAGCATTATGTACAGTTACAGGTGCAACCATATGAACATTGAGGGTTGCTCTAGAGTTGGCATTAGGAGTCCTCACTTTGAAGAAAGAACTAAGACTAAATTCTTTAGCTTGTTCAATAGATGATATCTCAATCTGTTGTGGCCAGTGCGGAGTCTGAAGATTACATACATGCCACACCTCAGAGATGAAAAACCTGTACAAAAAATAAAAAACCCTTTACAAAGACCTGCAAAACGTGTACAAAGACTGAAAAATGTAACAAAAGAGTTAATTCATGTAAAAGCATACTCAATTAGATGGTTCTGCACCATCATAGTGACATGCGCCGTTTGCCTTTTTAAGCATGTCTTCACTTGCTTTAAAACCTAAACAACAAGAGTTAGAATTTATTTTGCATTGTAGAAATGCTGTGACTGTATCATCATTTAGTTTATTTCTGCAGTCCGTGTGTATCTTTTTCATCATAAAGACCTCTCACAGTCAGCATTGCTGTGAGGCAATGTCAATAACCTTTTCACTTTGACTGCCAGACTGGGAAATCTTGTACGACCAGTGCTAGTTTTCAGATTGATTACGTCAAGCCAGTACCTAGAAAAGCATCTTTTTTGTCCAGCGTCCAATCTTGAAATACATTCATCAGGCAGCAAACAATAATCTTTAAATTCATCCTTTAACACCTTTTGGTCTAAATGTGGTGCAAATGTGTTGGCCAGCTTACAGATTGCTGTATATTGAACTGTGTCTTTAAAGGCTGGATCAAGAATTTTGATATCCTTAAGGACTTCATTCCCAAATGGAAATTTATCCAATATCTTTTTCACAACAGCAACATAATAGTTCCTCACATCTCTGAAAAATAAATTTCTCACTTGAGAACTTATATCTAACTCTTCCAGTAATGTCCTGTTGGACAGACCATCAGCAAGTGTATGGTCATCATGCTGTAGATCACATTCAGCATACTTTAACAATCTTATATCTTTCACCTCTTTTACATATTTCATCTCTACAAATTTGACAATAAATTTTCGTAGCAGACAGTCCATTTCATCCATCATACCACCTATTTGGGACTCATCTGTCTAAAACAATTAGTTAAATTCAGTCAACAGAGGTAGCACAAATTGGAGAAAACGTAGAGTCATCTGGGTCAGTGGTGATTTTAGTAACTGATGAATGTTTTTGACACGGCATGGTTTTACCATATCATCGTGGCTCTCGAAGTATGAAGATAGAGCAGAATATTGATTTAAAATTCTGTCCACTACTTTCTGCAAAGAAAGCCAGCAAGTCTGGCAGTGCTTTAGTATGTCTAGTGCATCCACTCTTGTAAAGAGTTGAAACTCTCTGTATGATTTTGTTCTGTTTTCAGCTATGCTGAAAATGATAGAAGATATCTATCAAAAGGTCATCAACAGTAATAGTCAACTGCTTTATACCCTCCTTGGCACAAAGATTTGCAAGGTGGCAAATACACCCTATACTAAACACATCAGGGTTCTTGCTCTTGATTCGCGTTAGTACAGAGTTTGATTTGCCAATCATTACATTGCAGTTGTCACTTGCGAAACCTATACAGTTAATCCATGGGATTTGTAAGTCGCTGAACACAGCATCAATATCACTGAAAATAGCTTCACTGGTTCCACCAGTACCAACTGGCATGCCCAGCAACCTGGTTCTAGGTCCTATGCCATCTTCAAATACCCTCACCATTACAGCTCAATGCTTGTCAGTTTTTCTATCATTTGACTCATCGATCATCAAGGAGAATGGTGTCTCCCTGCATAATTTGATCTCTTCTTCTGCGTTCGGTTTGTAGTCATGCTAAATCTGCAGGCCTGTCGCCAGGACGAAGTCCACAGTCTTTTCCAGGTCGGCGCGGCAGCCCCATAGCTTCTGCTGGAGCTCATCACCTTTTGGCCAGGTCGCACGTCGCAATTTATCATGGGTTGGACAGTTCTGGAGAATGTGTTCTGGAGTCTGGATATCAGTTCCACAAGGGCATTCATTCGTGTGGGATATCTTGAGGCGATAGAGATGTCCAAGTAATCTGCAGTGACCAGTTCTCAGGCGGAAAATTGTCGTCTGTTGGTGTCTGTTTAGGTGGTGGATTGGGTCATCTCTGCTGTATATATCCCCTTCCTCCTTCCACTGATTTTTGTACTTGTTGTGGATGATGGTTTTTGCTTCCCGATAGGGCAATGGGTGGCTGTATTGTTCCATTTTACTGCCACTTCTTGATAGAGCATCTGCTTTCTCATTACCAGCGATTCCACAATGGGCAGGTAACCACTGAAGGGCAATGGTTGATGACCTTTGGATGATGTTAAGCTCAGATCTGATCTCATTCATCATGTTATCATTTCTGGTGTTTTGTATTGATTCAAGTAATGATCTGCAGTCAGTGAAGATTACTATCTTAGCTTGTGGCTGCTGTTCAGGTCTGGTGAGGATCTTCAGGGCTTGCAGTAGTGCCATAGCTTCTGCCCTAAAATTGGAGGAGATCTTTCCAGTTGGGAAGGCCTTTCGGATGATCTTTCCATTTAGGAATCTTATAAAAATGCCTCCTCCACCGTTCTTTACTGCCCCCTCAGCAGATCCATCTGTGTATGCATGTGTCCACTCCTTCGGGTTGTACTTTTCTTCAATCATTTCTTGAGCCAAAGTTTTTAGTTGTTGAGGGGTCAGGTGGCCTTTCTTTTTTATTTCAGGGACTTCTGTGATGATAGATATATTTCCATGGCAGTCGTCTGGCTCCTCGTAATCAATTAACATTTCAATCTCAGTAGATCGATTTGGGAGGAGGTCTTCATGGCATCGATGCAAATGTTTGGAGATGTTTAGGAAGCTGGTTCTTTTCAGCCTGTTCTTTGTCACACTATGGAGTTTGGCATGCATTGGATGTCTTGGCATTCGTAGAAGCTTCTCACTGTGAGTGAATACCTTTTCCTCACGTCTGTCATCAAGAGAGCGGATGTTGGTGTATCGCTCCATTGCCTGGATTGGAGAAGTCTTCATCCCTCCAGTGATTAGTCTAAGGCCTGAATTTTGCACTTTCCCTAGACATTCTGTGTTTGTTTTAGATGCTGTGGCCCAGGCTGACATGCCATATTCAAGTACAGGTCTGACTGTGCCTGTATAGACTTTTTTAAGTATGTTGGTATTTGCCCCCCAACTTGTGCCAGCCAGTTTCTTCATAATAGAGAGCTTTCTTATTGCTCTCTGTTCTACTGCTTTTATGTGCGGCTTCCAGGTGAGTCTCTTATCCAACTTGACTCCTAGGTATGTTGGGTTTTCCTCGATTGGAAGTTCACTTCCATTTAGCTGCAGTTTAATCGTTTCTCGGCGATTTGACAGAGAGAAGCAGGTTGCTACTGTCTTGGAGAGGTTTATCTGTACTCCCCAATCTGATGCCCATTTACCGATGGTATTTAGCGCTGCTTGCATCCTGAACTTCGCAGTAGGCAAATGTTCAGCAGCACACCAGGCAGCAAAATCGTCAGCATGAAGAGCCCTGGAGATATGCCCGGACAGTTTCTCTGCAATATCATTTATATATATGATAAAAAGTGTGGGGGAGATAACTCCTCCTTGTGGCACACCCTGTTGTAGAGTGACGCGATGGCTCAGTTTCCCGTCAAGTTTTACTCTTGCTGTGCGGTATCGAAGAAAGTCCCGTATCCAGTTGAACATTCTCCCTTCAATTTTGCTGTTGAGCATCTTAAGGAGGAGTCCTTCTTTCCATACCTTATCAAAGGCTTTTGTCAAGTCTACAAAAACCGCCAGCACTTTCTTTTTCTCCTGAAAGGCATTTTCTACTTCCTGGGCTAGATATACTAGTTGGTCTTCGGTGCTGCGATTTTTCCTAAATGCTGACTGTGTGTTATCAAGCAGATGGTTTTTTTCCAGATGTTTCAGTAATCTTGAGTTCACCATTCTTTCCATTACCTTACCCAGACAGCTCAGTAGGCTAACTGGTCGGTAGCTGGACTTGCTTGTTTTCTCCTTTTGTTTCTTTCTGATGGGAACAATGATTGCTTCTCGCCATTGATCTGGAAATTTTCCAGTACTCCATGACTGATTGAAGATTAGGAGGAGCTTGTATCTGGCTACAGGTCCAAGGTTCTTGATCATATCATTTGTGATGCCATCTTTTCCTGGAGCTTTTCTGTTCTTTAGTTTTGTTATGGCAGCACTGAGTTCTCTCATAGTAAGGGGTGACTTCATGCAGATATCTGGGTTTTGGTGCTTCAGTTTTTCTTTTACTTCCTTACGTACTTCTTGGATCCGTGCATGTGAAAGTGATGTGGTGCTTTCTTCCTTGTAGAAATCTGCCAGGATGTTTGCTGCCATCTTTCCTGTGTGGTATTTTTCATTTTCCTTGATGACAGTCTTACAGTAGCTGGTTGTTGTTTCTTCATTTAGCACTCTTGTCAGATTCCATAGCTTGCTTGAGTCCTTTTCCATGTTGAGACTGCTAGTCTTCTGGTGCCAGCTCCTTTGGATTTCAGCTTTCTTTTGTTCATTGAAAGCTTGTTTTATGCTGTTGTGCCTCTGTGTGTTCTCTAATGTGGGATTTTGCTCCATAGTTTCCCGTGCTTTATTTAATTCACTATGGAGTTTTCCCAGGTTGTCACTCCAGTATGGTTTGTAGTCTCGTCGTTTACCTCGTGGAATTGACTTCTTTGCTGCTTGGATGATTGCCTCACTGATGATGGAGATGTTTTTATTGATGTTATTTGAGTGGGCAATGTTCTGACAGAAATTGTCAGCTTGTTCTTTAAAAAATCCCCAGTTTGCTTTTTTGAAATTCCAGCTAGGAGACATATTGATTTCTCCTGCACTTCTTATCTCAGATATCTGTAATGTGACTGGTACATGGTCGCTCCGCCCAACTTGAGTATTTACTGTTCTGGTGGTGAGTCGATGTATGTCATCTGTAGCCATAGCAAGATCTGGTGTGCTCGTTGTTTTCCATACTCTAGAATAGAAGGTGGGCTTATCCTCTGGTTGGTTTATTAGAATTAGTTTATTCTCTACCATCCAATCTTCCACCTCTTCTCCTCTTGGATCTGTTGCGTTATAGCCCCAGCTGGGTGAGTGGCTATTGAAGTCACCCATAATGAGGTGTCTCGATGCTGCAAGCTTCACTTTGTGTAGCTCCAGAGTTGTGGTTGGAGGGCTGTAGCAGTTTGTGATCATTAAGTCTCCACTGGGCAGCAGTAGTTGGACTGTTATGTATTCAAGTTCGTCCTCACCAGATCTGTGTGTCTCTACTGCTGGGATTGAGGTTTTAATCAGTGTGAGGATTCCTCCCTTAGTTCTTTTTGCCCTGTCTTGGCGGAAGGATTGGTATCCACGTACAAAGAATCGTTGGGTATCTTTTAGGTGAGTTTCTTGGATGCAGATTATATCAATGTTATTTTCCCTGAGGAATTCTTGTAACTCCGGTTTCTTGTTCCTCACTCCTTCTGCATTCCATTGAGCCACTGTAAGATAGTGGGTTGGTTGGTCAGTTGCTCTACTTTGCCTTCCCCCGACCATTTGGTTGGCAAAGGCACCGGTTGCTTGGGTGGGCCCTTTCGAGGCTAGGGGCCCGGCTCCGCTCCTCCCCGGTTGTAGCTGATAGGAGCGACGCCATGACGTAAGTCGAGATTGTCGCATGACTCCATACCGCAAAAGCGTGTGTGTCCTAATTTTTCCCGGTGTCTGCGCCGTAGCTAACACACTCCGTCTTCGGCAGGCCGGGTTGTGTTTGTTGTTCAGGGTTGTCTCCCATAGCCTTTCCATCTCCCGGTGGTAGCTGCAAGGCAGCAGAATGGTTTGTTTACCGAGGTTTACCTTCCCCGTGGCTAGAGCTTATAGCGGCTCTTACTCGCTTGATGCACCCATCGTAGGACATATGGGGGATTTCAGTGGGGGTATCAGTGCCACCTGTTAACCCTCCCCGTCCTGTTGGGAGGACATCGCCGTTTGGTCCGCGACTGCTTATTCGTCCAGCTATGCTGTCTTAATTCGCAGCTGACACACCATATCTGGAGGTCATTCCACTATCCGCCACCCGTGGACGCGCCTGGTTGGGGTCGGTCGCCCCTTTGCCAGGGCATAATTTGATGACTGGCTCCATTGCAGATAGAGCCAAGCAGTTTTTAATAATGGCTGTTGTTTTGGTTCGCTTGCATCTGAAACGTTTGGCAATAGCACTGTCCGGAAACATCTCAGCTGATAAGTCTGAAAAATGGTCAGCTATAGAAGCAGCTATGTTGAGCAATAAAATTTGCAAATAAAACTTTGGCCCTTGTTATTTTATCATCTTCTTGTTGAGGCTGAGTAAAGAAGGCCTTGATAGAACTTCCTTTCATCAGCTGATAGTTCCTTTCTGCAGTTTTGTTTTGAAATGCTCCCTCACATCGTGTAAGCCAGACACCACCACTTTAATATCTCTATTGCATACTCTACAGTATGCATGTGAAGAGCCTAATTTGGATGCCTCAATAATCCCAGGGGATGTAGTTGTCCAGTCAAGTTGAAACTTCCCATGACATTGATCTTCTTCTAACCTCCTGTTTTTAAAGTTAGGCTCAGCCATTCTGTTAGATGGATGCAGTATTTCCTGCTAGACAGAAGGAAAAAAATTATTAATGTGAAAAAAGTAAATACAAATATTAATAATCAATTTGAAAATTATAATTTGTAATTTTAATATTATATAATGAAATAGAATCTTGGAAAAAAATTAATACAATTTATGGTTGAAATACAGAACAGTTTGCTGTGTTTTCTATAGTGCCTTATAAAAGTATAGGCCTAAAGAGACCAGTAATAAGCGTTGTGGGTTAGGTTTAGGAATCTTAAATCTAATCAATTTTTTGCTAAAGCTAGCAATGAAAATATAAACTAGTGCTGGCTTGAAAGTTATGCTTGCAATAGGCTGAGGTAGATTTCCACCTTCCTTTGCCAGTCTGTTTAGCCTCTTCATTGCCGATGATATTGCAGTGAGATGGGCTGCATTGGGAGCCACGGTTGCATAGTGGTTAGTGCACTGGCTTCCTAGCGCAGTGGTCTAGGGTTCAAACCCCAGATGAGGCGGGAATTTTTTAGGCTACAAACGGCTCCTGGGTCGACCCAGCCCCAAATGGGTACCAGAGCAACTCTGGGAAGGTTAAGGTGGCTGGTGTGATGCCGACCACATCACCCCTTGTGTGTCGATGGTCAAGATAATATGGGCCTAACACCATATTCCCAATATGCCTCAATGGGCGTGTAACGGGTTCCTTTGCCTTTTTTTTTAATGGGCTGCATTGGATCCCAACAATTTTGAAATGTTGACATAATTTGTGAAGCACTATTCTGCAGTCATCCAGGTCTGTATTATTTTGGCATTTCAGCATTGCAATTACTGACTGTGCATCAGGAAAGAAAGCAACTTGTCTATCTCTGCTTTCCTCTGTCATAACCTCTGCTACAGTTTTCAAGGCCTCTGCCTCTGCTCTAAAGGTACTTGAGTATTGCCCTGTTGCCATTGACAGCTTATTGTGTGTACCAGTGCTTAAGGCCAGAAAGACACCCCTACCTCCATTTTGTGTTGCATTTGTTGCTGATCCATCTATGTATGCATGAGTCCAGGTGTTACGTGGGAAATGTTTCTCTGTATTTTGTGGTAACTTTGATTTACCACATTTACAATGATTTGATAGACATAATGCCACTTTCCTGTATCAGCAGTTATTCATCTTATTTGGAATTGAAAACACTATATATCCTAATTATAACCCATCAGAGGTTGAAGGGATATTTCTCATCACCAGAATAAAAAAATAATTAATAAAATAGGGAACTTAAAAATTCCCAGCAAAAAAGTAATTAGGCTGCCTACTCAGACTATAATTAAGAATATTTTAATTTAGTATCATCTCATCTCAACCCGTAACCCGTCATGGGTCATAGGGGTGCCATGGTGGAAGCATCAGCAGACAGGGTCCTCCACTGCTCTCTATCCTCAGCAATGCATACAAGTGTGAAAAAACCATGTCCTGCCCATTCTTTGATGTTATCAGCCCAGGATTTTCTTTGCCTTCCTCTTCTCCGTTTACCTTTGACTGATCCCTGGAGGATCGTTTTCGAAAGGGAGTCATGACAAGTTACATGCCCAAACCAGGCAAGCTTTTGACGTTTCACTACTGACAAAAGTGGTTCTTGGTGGCCTGCATAGGTGTTTATCTTCTCTCTAACATAGACATTTGTTTTGTGCTCTTTATAGCAAATGCGCAAAATTCTTCTATAACATTTATGCTCGAAAGCCTGAATCCTTCGCTCCATATCTGCAGTGAGTGTCCAGCCCTCACACCCATACAAGAGAATAGAAAATACGAGTGATTTGTATAATTTGATCTTCACAGGAAAACTGATGTTACTTTTCCAGATCACATTCAGCCTTGTCATGGCAGCTGAGGCCATCTCAAGTCTTGTCTTGATTTCTTTACTTGATCTTCCATCACTACATATAGTGGACCCAAGATATTTAAAGGTGTTAACTTCTTCTACCGTTTGCCCATTTAACATAATGTTGGTCGGAACATGTTTCTTATGGCTATTCACCAATATCTTGCTTTTTTCTATATTAATTTCCATCCCATACGTTCTTGTTACTTTCTCCAGTCTAGAGGTAAGGTCTTGAAGTTCTGATTCTGTTCCAGCTATCAGATCAATATCATCAGCAAAACGTAGATTGCAAAGAGGTCGGCCTCCAATCGATATGGTTGTTTTATAATCGTAGAGAGCCTCCTGCATAATATGTTCTAGATATATATTAAAGAGCACTGGAGACAGGATACATCCCTGGCGAACTCCTACAGTTGTTTTGAAAAATTCTCCAATGTCATTGCTTGCAAAAACAGCACTGCTTGCATCCTTGTATAGTGCTTTAATGATATCTATGATGTTGGTATCAAAATTGAATTTTCTCATTATTTGCCATAAGCCTTCATGCCAGACTCGATCGAAGGCTTTTGTGAACTCGATGAAGTTATGGTATAAATCGTGTTGATGCTGGAGATGTTTTTTGATCAGTAATCTAATATTGAAGATTTGTTCTGATATACTTCTTTTTGGTCTAAAGCCAGCCTGTTCCTCGGACAAGATTTCTTCTGATTTATGTTTTATTCTGTTCAAAAGTATCTTTAACATCACCTTACTTGGATGACTAATAAGGCTAATGGTTCTGTAGTTCTTGCACATTTTTAGATTTCCTTTCTTTGGAAGCGGTATTACTAATGATTGCGTCCACTCTTTTGGCCATTTTTTTTGTACTCCATATCTTCTGGCAAATTGTTGTCATGATTTTTACTATATCTGGTCCTCCATATTTCAAGAGCTCTGCTGGGATATTATCCACACCCGGTGACTTCCCTCCTTTCATCGAACATATAGCCTCTTCCACTTCTTCCCGTAATATTGCTGCATTTCCGAGTTCCCTGTTTTCGCACTTAATGTTGTTTAATATGCTATAGTCAGTGTCGAGTTTACAGTTATATAATTCTTTACAATATTCTGTCCACCTTCTCATTACAGCTGTTTTTTCATTGAGCAGAGCCCCATTGCTATCTTCTATTACAGTTACCCTGGGCTGTTGGGGTTTTGATAGTCTTCTTAATGTGTCAAAAGCTGCCTTGCTGTTACCTTTTATTAGCCTCGTATTAATGGACTCACATTGATCAGCTACCCATTTTTCTTTGGCCTGTTTCATTTTCTTTCTAATATTTTTATTCACCATACTGTATTGCCATGCTGCTTCAGGAACCTCTTTCTTAACCTTTTTCATTTCTCGTCGTGTATCACATAACTTCAGAATGTCATCTGTAACCCATGGTTTGTTTATTTTCTTTCTTTTACCAAGTATTTCTGTTGCTGATTCAATGAGCACGTCTTTCATGTTCTCTGTGATTGAGTTGATATCATCCTCCAAAAAGTTGAGAGTTGTGAATTTTCCTCCAACAGTTGCCTCAAAGATTCCCGTGATTTCTGGATCTTTCAGTTTGTCTAAATTGAATCTTAACTGAGAACATCTGTTTTGATTATAGTTCTTTTTGAGTTTAAGCTTGAGCATCATCAATACCATGTCATGATCACTACCAATGTCGGCGCCAGGAAAAGTCCTAGTCTTGGCTTTATTAATACTGGACTTGAATCTTTTGGATACAAGAATAAAATCAATTTGGCCATGTATCTCAGTTTTCGGGGCATGCCACGTTGTTCTTCTTGATAACTTATGAGGAAATAGTGTATTTGCAAGGGTTAGTTTATAGTTGCTGGCAAATTGTAGTAGCCTTAGTCCTCGATCGTTGGTTTCTCCTGTCCCAAATTTCCCCACTGTGCCAGCCCACTGACTGTATGCATCTGGCCCTATTTTAGCATTCCAATCACCTAACACGATGAGAAGATCTTTCGTTGGAATTTTCTTAATTGTTTGATCCAGATTTTCATAAAATGTATCAGTTGCCTCATCCTCATAGTCAGTAGTGGGGGCATATACCTGTATGATGGAGATGTTCTTTGGATGTGCTGCAATACGTATGGTAATAAGCCTGCTATTTATTGGGGTGCAGCTGATGACAGAGTTCAATCTATCTTTATGTACAATAAAACCTACTCCATGCTGATGTTTAGACTCATCTCCACTAAACCAAATTTTGTGACCATCATCCGTTATTGATTCACCTAATCCTGTCCATCTGACTTCTGCTAGGCCCAGGATGTCCCACGAGTAAGTTCATGTGTTAGTTCTCTGACTTTTCCACACGCATATAGCGTGCGTACATTCCAAGTTCCAACAACAAAACCTTCTCTAGGAAGTTTCAAAACAGGTGTTTGTACCCCATTCACTGACTTATCACTCTCAAGGGGCAATGAGAGCGCGGTCGTTGTTAATCCGGGCCTCGGCCGATCCGGCATATTATTACTGAGTTGTAGCATAGCATAGCATTTCAGTGGGCAAGAGGTTTGCTTGGCGGTGCCCATCTCCTCTCCAAGTATCCTTGCAGGTACATACAAAAATGTACCTGGAGCAATCTGGTAGGCGCCAGACACTCGCCCTTCGCCCCTTCTCCTGTTAGTTTTTAAACGGTGCCGCCAGGAGTTGGACTTTTGTTGTCAGAGGCTTTGTGTTACGCACGCCTTGGGAGCATTTGGTCAGATATTGAGAGCTCGTCTTCAATTCCACTCCTGGCTATGACAACAATTAGCACCAAAAGTAATTTAGTATAGAAGAATTTTAATGTGCAGAATGTCTACAATAAAATAATATGAAAAACAGAAAACAATATTAGATTATTTACAGGATTGCAATTCACCCATATTAGTAGATAAGGTGTTGAGAATAGACAGACTTAGAGAACTGCACAATATATTAAAGCAGTATGCAATGAGAACCAAAAACAAAAATTAATATGTAAGGATTACTGAGGGTGTAGTGGGAAATTGAATGTGTAATAAGGTTCTCATAATAGATATTGATAATAACAAATAAATAGTGAACCAGGTTTCATCACAAACACCCAAGACTTCACCCCCTCCTATTTTTTTTTTTTACATGCACAACAACTGTAGCCTACATTAACTGTTTCCAAAATTATTACTTACACTGTGCCTCAATTTTATGTGTTTGTTTTTGTCTTCCCAAAGTATTCTTAACAGCAGAATATACCATGTTTTTGTGTTAATTGTTTATGCGAACATGCACTTATTATATATTAAACTGCTGGGAAGTTGATAGGGAGTCAAGATGTGCAGTGTTTCTCCATTAGTATTAACACAAGCATAATTGGAATTTATTATAACACAATGTATGTAGTAAAAAAAACACCAACAATGTTAACAGTAGAATATGAACTTAATGAAGGCAGTTTATTCTTGCAGTCAATGAAACTTGCTTTCCTAGTCTTGGAACATCAAGGTAATTCATATATGGCCATACCTACAGTGCAGTCTGGATAAGTAGAAATTACTGGGGCCACCTAAAAAGCTTTTTTGCTCAGAGCTGGACATTTTGCAGTCAGAATAAAAGAGAAAGTAAAAAGTAATTATTTTTACCCTTTATTTACAAATGTTTCATCATTTGAGTAGCATTTTTCCACTTTTCAAAAGCAAATTAAAAGCATAAATTATAGCTTCATGTCCTTTGTTTGTACCATAGATGCAAATACCAGAACATTTAAAACTACATATTTCATAATGAAATACGGTGACAAATAAAAATAACAAAATATTGCTTTAATAATTTTAAAACAAGTCAAGTATAATATTCATAAATATTTTGACAATTGTTTGTGGTTTTAAAAGTTTATCTCTAGCTTTGTCTTTCACCTGTGACTAGTCATTAACTGTAGCTTTAGGTCAAGTTCTGTTGGTTTTCCAGTGGCCTACTCACTCATCAGCTAAATGTAATATTCCTCATCTCTCCCATAATTTGATAATGGATTATGACTATCAACTTAATTCTCTAAATTGTCAAATGTGTTTTTAAGTAAATGTGACACATTCATTTTCTCAGGAGACTTAGAATTTGTAGATACTTGGCTTGTCACATTTCTGTGTTAATTTAAAGAAAACCATAATCATGTGATTCATCACAAAACTATAATAAAAATGCCAAAGCATGTACACATGCACCATCAATGGTACCTATACCTTGTAGCGGTATGGCAGCTTGCGTACCCTGACAATCCCCAGAGCTATGCCAGTGGGAGTTTTACTCCTGGTAGGTTCAACCAAGTGGGTAGGGGTCAGACAAAAGCTGGTACCCTGGTCCTCCAGGTTGGGGGTTTTAGCATAGGGCTGACACCCCTGTCTATGTAAAAAAAATAATAAAGTTACGGAAACAACATCAAATGAACAAACTTTGCTGCGGGATGGACATTCGGAGTCTGTGGCTCATATGACTGTCAGTGGTGAAAGCCGAAAGAAAGCCACTGACATGAAAACGGATGTCCTGACCGCAAAACAGGATACAAGAATAGGTTTTTGGAATGTCAGGACAATGTACGAGACAGGTAAACTAAGACAGGTCACGGCAGAAATGAGAAACTATAGGTTACACATCCTGAGGATAAGCGAGAGCAGATGGACAGGGGCAGGAAAAGT
The DNA here is from genome assembly GCA_024509875.1 of Oreohelix idahoensis. Lineage (NCBI taxonomy): Eukaryota > Metazoa > Mollusca > Gastropoda > Stylommatophora > Oreohelicidae > Oreohelix > Oreohelix idahoensis. The sequence continues at coordinate 172,550 of JAMPIV010010095.1, read as the reverse complement.
TAAAACAGCAACAGGAGAAACAGTACTTTACTCTGGAAGAGAGGATGGACAGCACAGTGAAGGCGTAGCCATTATTCTACAGAAAGGGATAGAAAGGACATTACTGGAATGGAAACCCATCAACAACAGACTGATACGATTGAGATTGAGAGGGAGATTCACCAACACTACAATAATACAATGCTACGCACCAACGAATGATAGCGATGAGGAGGTCAAGGATGAATTCTACCAACAACTGCAGAAAGAAATGGAGGACACACCTAGATATGATCTTGTTATAGTAATGGGAGACCTCAATGCGAAAGTTGGTACACACAATACATATAATGAAAGTACAATGGGGAAAAGCGGCAGCGGAATAGCAAACGAAAATGGGGATAAGCTAATAAGTTTCTGTAGCATTAACAACCTGGTCATTGGAGGAACACTTTTCCCACATAAGGAAATTCACAAGTTAACATCTTCTTCTTTTTCGATCCTTAACCACCGACCGTCAAAGCAGTCAGTGGCTGTCACGCCTAGTGGCGTCCTGTAGGGCAACAACAAATTGATTCCACTTTGCACGGTCGGTGGCCATCCTTCGTACAGTGCCCCAACTCTGGTTCATTCTTTGCATCTCAGCCTCCACAGTCCTCCGCCAAGTTGTTTTTGGTCGGCCTCTCTTTCACTTTCCTTCAGGGGTCCAAAGCATAGCTGTTCTTGTGATGGCATCGGGGTCTCTTCTGAGGACATGACCAACCCAGCTCCAGCGTCTGCCAGCTATGATGGTGTGCATGTCCTCTTGCTTGCTACGAGTAAGCAGATCTTGGTTGGTGATGGTATTTGGCCAAAAGATTCGGTGAATTTTTCTTAGGCATGTTGTGTGAAAAGAGGACAATTTTGACATTTCCTTCTCTGTGACTCTCCAGCATTCCGCACCATAGAGAAGCACAGAAAGCACGCAACTCTGGTATAATCTTAATTTTGTGCTTGTGCTGTATTGGGAGGACTTCCAGATGTGCACAAGTTAACATGGGAATCACCAAATGGTCGGGACAGAAACCAGATAGACCACATCATGGTTAACGGTAGATGGAGACATGCTTTACAAGATGTGAAGGTAAGAAGAGGTGCAGATGTGGGAAGCGATCACCATTTAGTAGTAGCAAAACTGAAAGTGAAACTAAGAAGGGCTGGACCAACTGTAACTACACAGAAAAGGTTTGACATCAGCAAATTGAAGGACCCCCTTACCAGAAAAGCTTTTGCGGCCGACATTAAGAAACGATATCAATTTGCCAAAAGCCAGGAAAAGACATTGACTGATGATATAGACCAGAATTTCAACACCATTTCAACAATATATAAGGAAAGTAGCAAATCATGCTTAGGATTCTAGGAAAGGAAGAAGCAAGACTGGATAACACCAGAAACACTAAACACCATAAAGATGAGAAAGGAAATGAAAAGAAAGAAAACAGAAGCGAAGTCCCCCAGGTTAAAGCAACTATATTGCGAACAGTACAGTCAACTGGACAGGGAAGTTAAATGCCAAACCCGAGCCAACAAAAGGAATTTCCTAGATGATCTTGCAAAACAGGCAGAAGAGGCAGCACTGAGAAATGAACAAAGCACAGTATACAAAATAACTAAATTCATCAGCGGAAAACAAGGTGCAAACAATATTACATTAGTAAGAGATAAGCAAGGAAATCTCATCAAGACAGCAGAGGGACAGGAAACAAGATGGGCAGAGCACTTCAGAGAAACTCTGAACAAGGAAATACCAGAGACACAATTGAATGTTCCTGAGGCTGAAAACGATCTAGATGTAAATACAGACATTCCACGAAAAGAAGAAATCATCACAGCAATCAAAGGGTTAAAGAACGGTAAAGCTCCGGGCCATGATAACTTAAATGCAGAGCTATTTAAGACAGACCCTGAGCTAGCAGCAGAACTATTAGAACCACTATTTGCACAAGTGTGGAAACGGGGACAACACCATCAGAGTGGAACAAAGGAATAATTGTCAAATTGCCCAAGAAGGGAGATCTTTCAGACTGTAATAATTGGAGAGGAATCACTCTTCTCTCAGTTCCCAGCAAAATACTGGGCAGGTTAATTATACGGAGAATTTCAGGGGCAGTAGACTACAGACTGAGGAAGGAACAGGCGGGATTTGGAGGGAACGGAGGATGTGTAGACCATATATTCACTCTCGGGAACATTGTGGAGCAGTGCTCGGAATGGCAGAGACAGCTTTACATAAATTTTGTTGATTTTGGGAAGGCTTTTGACAGCATGCATAGGGACAGTTTATGGAAGGTGCTGAGGGCTTGTGGAATTCCAGGCTGCATAGTGTCAATCATAAAAAACCTCTATGCCAACTTTATGTGTAGTGTTGGGCAGAGCAACCTAACCTTCGAGGTGAGGACGGGAGTACGCAGGGATGCCCCTTGTCACCCACTCTATTTTTGACAGTCATGGACTGGGTGGTGCGCCGGACAACGGGGGGCAGTCCGGGGGGAATGGGATGGACTACATTTCCTACATTGGAGGATCTGGAGTATGCGGATGGCGTTGCACTGCTGGTACATTCACATCAGCACATCCGGGAAAAAACGGATAGACTTAATAAATTTAGCCAGCAGGTGGGCTTGAACATCAGTTTGGAGAAGTCTGGGGTCATGACGCTCAATGTGAGCAACCCTGAGCCCATATCAGTAAGGAATCAGCAACTGGTACAGACAGATACCTTCACATACCTAGGAGGCATAGTGACACCAGACGGTGGGGCAGGCAAAGACATCAACATCAGAGTGAATAAGGCAAGAACAGCCTTCTTTAGCCTAAATAACATCTGGAAGTCCTCCCAATACAGCACAAGCACAAAATTAAGATTATACCAGAGTTGCATGCTTTCTGTGCTTCTCTATGGTGCGGAATGCTGGAGAGTCACAGAGAAGGAAATGTCAAAATTGTCCTCTTTTCACACAACATGCCTAAGAAAAATTTACCGAATCTTTTGGCCGAATACCATCACCAACCAAGATCTGCTTACTCGTAGCAAGCAAGAGGACATGCACACCATCATAGTTGGCAGATGCTGGAGCTGGGTTGGTCATGTCCTCAGAAGAGACCATGATGCCATCGCGGGAACAGCTGTGCTTTGGACCCCTGAAGGAAAGCGAGGGAGAGGCCGGCTGGAGACGGCTTGGCGGAGGACTGTGGAGGCTGAGATGCAGAGAGTGGGCCAGAGTTGGGGCACTGTGCGAGGGATGGCCACCGACCGTGCAAAGTGGAATCAATTTGTTGTTGCCCTACAAGACGCCACTAGGCATGATGGCAACTGACTGCTTTGACGGTCGGTGGTTAAGGATCGAAGAAGAAAGAAGATGTACACATGCTGTTTAACTTCACTCAGATTGATTGCTAAAACAGTAACCAAAGTCACTTGATGGTTTTAAAATATAGACTAGATCAGCAGCAGGGAACCTGTGTGATGTGAGGATCTACTTTAGAAACACTGAGCTCTCTAAAGATCTGCCTTGATACAATCATATCTGTTTCAGGTTCTAGAGTATAAAAAATGTTGAAGAAGTGCAGCATATAATTTACTTGCATCTCTGCTGCATAACCCTCTTACTACAATTCTTTCAACATGGCATTGAAAAATTGGAACTAAATTATATTTTACCAAATGATAACGTCACATCAAATAAAGGATCCCATTCTTATCTTATAATAATAATAATAAATTCTTTAAGCGCCAAACACGGCGCATAAGGCAGAAACCAGTGCTCTCCAGGTTGTTCGTTGTGACGCCACTCCTCTTAGCTCTTGCACATTATTTAGGCCCAACGTTCTTCCTTCTCTTATTATTGTTCTTCTGAGTGTTTCTTTTGGTCTTCCTTTTTCCGCTTACCCTCAGGAACCCAAGTGAGCGCCTGTAGTGGTATTCTGTTGTTTTGCATTCGTAGGACATGACCGATATATGACCATCGTCTTTTCCTTATATAGTCGGAGACATATTTCTGCCTAGAGTCTTCTCTTATTTGTCGATTAGTCTTGAATTCTTTCCAACTGATGTTCATGAGTTTTCTAAGACATTTGTTCTCGAATGTATTCAGCTTGTTCTCCAATGATTTTGTTATTTTCCAACTCTCACAGCCGTATGTTAACACTGAGATAACATTTGAATTAAACAGACGAAGCTTGGTATGTATATTCAATGATCGTAATTTCCAAATGTTAGATAATCTATTGAAGGCGCTAGCTGCCAAAGCAATTCTAGTATGGATTTCTCTTGTTGTGTCACCATCCTGAGTCATTTTACTGCCTAAACTCTATTTATCTTATGCAAGTTCATAAATAAATTAATTTTAATAAGGCTTCTCATAGGTTATATACCAGGTTCGAAACCTGCTGCTGGCGGTTTGGTAGCTGATCGCTTTGTGTGGATTTTTAACAATGGTATAAGCACTGTACCGTTCAGAAAGCAATGGCAAACTACTGAACGTAAAAATTGCCTAGACAAATCACGAAACAGCCAATAAAAGCTGGGGTTGATTGCCACGTCCTGTAAAGGATAAGCAACTAACTTTTTAACTTTCTCATAGGTTATCAATGGAAACACAGAAAATGTACCTTTAATCCTGGGGATATCACACTTTTAAATACCTTTGAGAAAGAGTAAGTCCTTAGTTTGCTATAGTTTTTTTTTTTAATTTCTATCATGTGCAGATCTACTAAATCATCCCCTGTGATCTTCTTTACTTTTAAGTTTGGAGATAACTTTGGGGATTAGGGTATGTTCACTGCTGGAATCAGTTAAACAGATGTGGGTATAGGGGAAAATAGTAACTGTGGGTCACAGAAATATTGAAAGTGAAAAAGGAAAGGAGAAACTGAAGTAATGGAAAATGATAAAGTATTTATTTTTAAAAAAGCGAATTTGTTTATGGCTAATGCAGTCATATTAGAACCCACCAGTTGACTGATTATTGCTGTGAGGTAATGCTGCTTAGATATTGGTGTAAATATATGTAGTATGTCTTCATAGTCTTAAAATGTTACCCATCATCTGCTATATTTCATTGCCTTTAGGTTGAAAGAAATATGGAATCTAATGTCACACTTCTAATTACAGAAATGAAGCAGGAAACAGACTATGAGGTATGTCAAATATTTATGTCCCATGTAATTCCCCTGGGTCTCTGAAGAGAAAAAGACAGAATATGCCTACTGCACTCTTAAGCATGTCATACAAAGTGACTTGTGGGGTTGTGGGTGGGGCTGGCTACCTTATTATGTTAAACACATTGTCACAGACACCACTGCTGCAATTGTACATGAATGCTTGGTGCAGGTTTCTAGCAAGTGGTCCAGCTGTAATGGTGGCTGTATGCTCTGTTAGGAGCACACAAAGAAGATGAATGAAAATATTGACATTTGGAAGCTGTCAAGGGTGCATGGTATAGTGTTAAATTCCTGAGAAAAAAGGAATTTTTTTGCAGTATGCTGAACATGTAAAGAAATGATTTTGAACAATTTTATGTGAGCATTTTCATAATTTATATTGATCTATACTGTGAATTTGTTCACCAAAGTCATAGTTAGGCCTAATTCTATGTGTTTACTTAAATCCTAAAGTTTGTGACTTGTAATTTAATTTTTTTTCAGGCACCAAAGAATATTGAAACAAATGCCCCAACTGTAATTTTAGGAGAAAAGCAGGATTTAAGTTACTGGTTTTTTTAAATTTTACTGGTCAAATAATGGAAGTTAGCAGGTTCCCATTAAAACTGGGGGGAAAGGGGGGGGGGGGGGCAGCAGGGTGATGCATGTCTAAAATATCTTTAAAACTTTATGACTTGACAGCCAGAATGGTTGAGGTGCCTTAAAATGTCCACTCCTTACTGCCATTCGAGTTAGACTCTTTTCAGTCAAAGGTTTACAGAGATTCTTACCACACATAAATCAATGAAAGGAAGGGGGAAAAGTGTTCTTGTACAGTTATGAACTGAATCAGCTTCTACAGAAGAGAAGAATTATGTTAAGGTAGTAGGCTACCCACAAAAGATTAAAAAAAATAAAAATCCAACAATTTTCATTTTCATGCTTTAAATCATCGTCAACATGTTCTTGTACTAAAAATAATTCATAGAAGCTTAGAGATACTCTGGTATGATAGGAATCAGTATTTTTCTACACACACCCCCTTGAGTGATTTGCATAGCAACCAATGTTTATAGTTGGTTACCATGTGAATAATGACCCAACATGAAGGTGCGTAATTGTAAAACTGCGAAATTATAATTATACTGAGGCAACAGGAAAAAGATATTTATAACTTTTCCAAAGGGAATCACTCAATGATTTCTTATGAATTTTTCAAAAGTGTGTATCTAGAAAGCTTTGATCGTAAATTTCAGCATTTGTTACATGCATTGTGCATTTTCCCCCACATCAACTCTATTTATTGCTAGTTTTATACTGATTCTGTATAATAGTAGTTAGCAGAGCTTCTTTTGTTCACAATGGGAAATAAGACAAAGTTCCTTGGAAATCGGTACACCAACAAACCGTTGCCTGAAAATGAGACACCTATTGTCGATAGTGACGCTATAAAGCCTCTGTGCTCCTCAGCAAAGAAAATAAAGGTCCAAGAAAGTGAAGGACAAGCTAAAAATGACAACAGAGGAAATGTGTTTATCCTTATGGATGTAAAACTGCTGTTTGGGTTTTTATGCGCTAACTTTAGATGTGACAAATGTTATCAGTACTCACTGACCTGTGAGATCGTCGAAGAGACTCGGGATGGCTTTTGTCATGAAATCAGTATCAAGTGCACAAACTGTGCCAATTTCAATACTTCTGATGTTTCATCTCCAGCTACTCACAAACACAAAGAAGTAAATGTGCGAATGGTGGCATTTGTGCGTTCTATTGGGAAAGGCCACAGTGCATTGCAGAATTTTTCGATATACATGAACACAAGTCAACCCATGGCAAAGAAAGCATACAGGAGAACGCTGCACAGGATCTATTCAGCAAGTAAGGACATTGCAATGGAAAGACCCTAAGAGCACCGAAAAGGGGATTCATAGACACTGCAGCTGCAGTTGAAGGAGACCTTTATTCAACAGGAGCTCATTAAATTTCATTTTGTGAGTTCTTTTTCTGTTTTTCTTCGATTTCTCGGAATTGTCTTTTTAACATAATTGGTAATCTTTGAAACAAGATATCTCTGGATCTGTACATTCAATTGACATGAAAATTAACACAGTTGGTTGTCATATAATCTTACAGATTCTGACCTAAAATGGATACAATTAAATTCAAGGTTTTAGTTTTATGACCATCATGCATATATAATGAGGCACAAATATCAAACATTCCAGAAATATAAATTTTGAAAATTCATTAAAAATTAACCTTTCTGTCAATCTTTGTCATGTTAGGTCATGACCTCACGCTATATATAATGATTCAATTTGCCAAGTTTCAGTCAGATCCTTGTACAAATAACATAGTTATGATGTTTTGAAAAAGGTGTATAATTTGTTCACTACGGCGGCCATATTGGATAGCTAATTTGCATAATTAATGAGGTCATTATGTGGACAAAAATTTTAAGTCCATACTAACACTATACCCATGGTTGTTTGATTCTGAAAGGACAATTTGAGTTTTCTACCCTATCAAGGTAGCCTACTACCTTAAAGAGGGTTTCGGTGGAAATACCTCATCTGTTATGGAACATCTAGAGCTAGAAGTGATAGCTGACCATCTTTGAGGGAGAAGAAATTCCCACAAAACATTGTTATTGTTATAAAGAATTGACATCATTGCGCTCTGGGCAAACCCATAGGTGCTCAGTCTCCATCAGTATATGTCGAAGTGTGTGAATGCTAACTGTTCCTGTATCTCACTGGTTGTAAACATGATGGATGCATCCTCATACGTCCATCTCTATTAGCTTTACATTTGATGCCAAATTCCAACAGTCTTAACCTTGATGATTCATCTATTGCAGTGTCATTCTCTAACAGGCGATTATCAATTGTTCTCAGTATATCTCCCTTATCCATTTTGAATGTCCTTACAATGGGTGCTCAATGCTAATCTGTCAGATCTTTCATAACCACATACCCCAGCATGACCAGAACAGTATATCCACACCAGCTCTTGTAGACTGGAAACTTCTATGAATGTTTTCCATTCATGACACAACCAACCATTTTGAACCTTCCGAAGCATGAGCTGAGAGTCCGACACAATGATAGCCTTTGTTAATGATGTTTCAGTTATCCACCTTAAGGCTGCAGTAACAGCCTCGACTTCCATTCTCATGCTGGAAGTTGTTATCTTGTAAGCCCCAATATGTTTGGCAACGATTCTGCCCTGTACCCTAACAGAGAAGCCCCAACCGGATTTCTCACCACAGATCACAGAGCCATCTGTATAGACAATGGCCCCAAGAATTAAAAGAGTCCATACATAGATAGCGGAGAGATAAACAAACAGGTTTAAAGTAAAACAGATCCTGTACAGACCAGACTGCCACATTGAGAATAATAGTGGAACAAAGTCTGAAACGAAACTTGCCTCTTTACATAGGATTTGTGGACTATGAAGATACACTTGACATTGCGGACAGGTAATCACTTCAGAAATTGGTAAGACATTATGGAGTCCTCCCTGAAGATCATTAACTTAATAAAGAAAACATGAACACACGATATGCAGAGCTGTTCATGGACAAAGTTTTACAGAACTATTTTGGATAAGAAATGAAGTGTGACAGGGATGCCTCCTGTCACCATTTCTCTTCCTACTGGCTATAGATTGAATTTTGAAAACATTGACCTCAACCAACAACATTAGTCAACAGAAATGGTATCCAATGACTAAACAACCTGACTATGTAGATTTATTAGATGGCCTCACGACTCTTGTCCCATAGCCATAATCAGATGCAAGACAATGAATGTGCTTGATGGGAGTTTACAGCAAGTAGATCTGAAAATACACAGGGAGAAAAGAAAGATAATGAAAATAAATGCAGCAAATGATAACAGTATTGCACTTGAAGAAATGCCCCTTCAAGATCATACATATACCTTGGCAGCAATGTAGACCTAGTGGGATGGACTGACAGTGATATCAAAATAAGAATACAAAAAGCTAGAGGATCTTTCATTGCGTTGGGAAATATCTGGAGAGCAAAAAAGTTAAGCCGAGCAGAAAAATGTAAATCTTTAGTTCAATGTGAAGTCAGTACGGCATGACTCTGAAACCTGGAGAAAACAAAGACAACAACCAAAAAAGCTAGACTTTCATAAATGGGTGCTTGCATGGAATAGAATGATTGAAGTGGTATGACCAGATCACCTTGCGGAACTGATGACAAGAACCAGACAAGTACCAGTGGTACAAGAGATGAGAAGAAGACACTGGAGATGGATAGAGCACACATTGAGAAAACCTGTTGATAGCAATACCAGGCCAGTCCTTGTTCCATAGTCCCCAGGGTGAGAGAGGTAGAGGGAGACCAATGAGCACATGGAGAGAAGAACTGGAGACAGACATGAGGAAGACATAGTAGGATGTGAGCTGAAGGCACAAGAAATGAAGACAGCCTACGTTTGTTGAAGGTGTATGCTTCTTGGAGAGCTGAAGTATGATGATGAATGTTACTATCAGTGTCAGGGAAAAATCTTTAACTGGATCATGATGAATGTTACTATCAGTGTCAGGGAAAATCTTTAACTGGATCATGATGAATGTTACTATCAGTGTCAGGGAAAATCTTTAACTGGATCATGATGAATGTTACTATCAGTGTCAGGGAAAATCTTTAACTGGATCATGATGAATGTTACTATCAGTGTCAGAGAAAATCTTTAACTGGTTCATGCTTGAGAGATTAAGAGTCCATAGGGTTAGTCTAGAATTGTCATTCCTTTTGTGTTTTTCTGTCGGTTATTTTTATTTCCTTCATCGCTTAAAGATCTACTTAGTCATCGCATGTGATCTACTGATAAATTTTGATTGACGAGTTGCAAACTCCTGAACTAGATTAAAAGGAATGATTTCTAAATTATTATTAATAACTTAATTCTATTCTGTCATCATTGCTGCAGTACAGGTGTATAAACGAACCAACACTGTTAGCATTGCTCCTGTCTAAGAATTAAAATCTTGTCTAACTGTGATTTACTCATATCTCTGGGCAGTGAGATTGAGTCAAGAGTGTTCTGTCATTTTTATTATCATTTTCTATTTTTTAATTTGAGAAGTTATTTTCAGATCAGGGTTTGTTAACTGCTAGTGTGAAAGGTATTAAACAGATGTGGACCCAAGAGAGAGATGAGAACTGTGGGTCACAGATATATAGGAAATGAGGGTGGGGAAACAGGCAGAAATGGAAAGTGACAAATTGTTTATTGAAAAAAAAAAAAAAAAAAAGCAAATCTCTATAACAAGGGTCCTTGACCTTTATGGTACCATAGGCACATTTTATATTAACTAATAGCGTGAAGAGCAACAACCAATTTTTGGGACTCACTTATTACTTACTTACTTAGTCATCCCTCATCTGCCGTGAAGTGTAGAGGTTTGGAGGAGGGAGCGCTATACTATCCTATCAGCTGTCTTCCTTCTGGCCTGGTTCCAATCCAGTTCTCAGTCATTCCGAGTCCGAGATTGTTTAACGTTGTCCTCCCAGTGGAGTTGTCACTGGCTTTTAGTTTCCCATATTTGTCATGGTAGCTAATCTTCTTCCATTCTGCAGACAGGGCCAAATAATTGCTGCTGGAACTGTTCTACTCAAGTCTGCAGTGGCTGGGTTTTGAGGCCTTGCCAAATCCTCTGGTTGCAGACCATATCTCTTCTTGTCACTTTACCATCTTCCTCAGATACCTCATTTCTAAGATTTAAATCTGGCTTTTTTGTGGATTGTAGTCATTGCCCATGACTTGCATCCATGTGTCAAGACTGGAATATTGATGGGGCATTATACAGCCATCTTCTTTCTTGCTTGCTTACTTTTGTTGAAAAATCCTTCATTTATGGCCTGAAAAAGTATCCCAGCTGCTGCTCTTCAGGTAGCTAACTCTTCTTTGGTGTCACTTCCAGTCTGTAACAGCTTTGAGGTAATTAGACTGGTTGACCTGCTCCAGGATCTGTTCTCCTAGCTTAATCTGATGCCTTCTTTCTTTTTTGTCTCCATTTCTTTTCTTTCTAGCAATAGACTGGGTAATGAGATCATCGACAACACACAACAGAAATGGAATCCAGTGGACTCTGACTAAGCAGTTTGATGATCTGGATTTTGCTGATGACTTGGCTCTTCTGTCCCATAACCGTAATCAGATGCAGGACAAATTGAAAACACTCGATGAGAGGTCACAGCAATTGGGTCTGAAAATACACAGGGAAAAGACAAAGATAATGAGAATAAATGCAGGTAATGAAAACAGGGTTGAACTTGAAGAAGCACCAATACAAGATGTAGAATTGTACACGTATCTTGGCAGCATTATTGACAAATTTGGAGGGACAGACAGTGATATCAAAATAAGAATACAAAAAGCAAGAGGAGCTTTCATAGCATTGGGAAATATATGGAGATCAAGAGAAATCAGATCCAACACAAAAATAAGAATCTTCAACTCAAATGTGAAGTCAGTCCTATTGTATGGCTCTGAGACATGGAGAACAACAAAGACAACAACCAAAAAGCTACAGACTTTCATAAATGGGTGCTTTCGTAGAATAGAGGGATTAAAATGGTATGACAAGGTTACCAACGTGGAACTGATGACAGGAACTAGACAAGTGCCAGTGGAACAAGAGATGAGAAGAAGACAATGGCGATGGATAGGACACACACTGAGGAAACCTGTTGATAGCATTACAAGGCAGTCCTTGTTCTGGAACCCCCAGGGCAAGAGAGGCAGAGGTAGACCAAGAAGCACATGGAGAAGAGAGCTGGAAACAGAGATGAAAATGATAAGGAGAACGTGGAAAGAACTTGAGATGATGGCACGTGACAGTAGGACTTGGCATGTGTTTGTTGAAAGCCTATGCTCCTTTGGGAGTGGAGGGTTATGAATGAATGAATGAAATCTGATGCCTTCTTTCCTCTTGTTATGTCACCATGGTTTTTGTTTTGAAGCTGCTGATAACCATCCATCTCATCTCCAGCTCTTCCTTCCAAACTTGCATGTTGGATTGAAGATGTGCCTCTGATTTAGCAATCAGTGCCACAATGTCGGCAAATTCTAGCTCTGAAATACAGACCCATCTCATTTTCCAGTACCCCGATGAATACTTGTTGTGTCCTTTCCTTACATGTTTTGATGACATGGTCCATGAGGTGACAGGATATCACCTTGTCTTACACCAGTGGTGGTCTTGAACTCTTCTGACTTATGGTTTACCACCCTCACTTTCTAAACAGATTGTTTGTTTTTACAAAACTAAAATGTAGAGTATATAAAAGGCTAAGTAACACATTTAACAATACTGGTTGGTAACCCAGTGTTGCGGACAATTATTAAATGGGATAGAGTATCTCCACTAATGTTGTAGGGTTCTTTACTAAACTTTAATGTTGAGAAGGTGGTGTGAATCTTCCGGGGTTGTGTTAGTGAGTGTTCTGTAGTGCTTCTTGTTGTTTGGTGATGGCTTCTCTTTACTTGATGGTGTGTTAGGAGGTGTTCTGTGAAACTAGGCAATGCCCACGATATTGCAGACTACACAACACATCTGGTACACTGCACTTAGATAAAATGTTCTTGGACACCTGGCATAGACAACTTCTACAATTTATTCATGTAACACAAGATACTTCATCATACGACACATTCCAAAACAGTTTACAAGATATACGTCAATGTTAGCCAATATAAACATTTGGCACTTCAGAAACCCTTCTGGCAATTTCTAGAAAAATGTGTAATGAATTATATGTGGATAGCCCATGTAAGACTGTCATTGTCACGGCGATATTTTTGCCGAAAAATAAGGTTGGTTACGTTGAGAGTGGCGACACTGATTTAACTTGGAAACCCGCTTGGTCAGGTGACCGGATGGGAAGTGGGTACAAATTTAGGCGCAAAAAGGCAGTGGAGTTCTGGCCAGCATCCGATGCAGGTTGCCTTTATGTTCCCTGTCAGCATTTTTGCTGGGAAGTGTATGCCATGATTGGTTGTTATAGTGCTTGCCATTTTTCATGCGGTGTGGATTAGATTGCATAAGTCTAGAGTGATGGTGTATTATCTAGGGGCATTTCCTTAGGCCGTTAATGATAAGTTATTCATGATTAAGTATTGCTTTATCATAATAATAATAATAATAATAAATTCTTTAAGCGCCAAACACGGCGCATAAGGCAGAAACCAGTGCTCTCCAGGTTGTTCGTTGTGACGCCACTCCTCTTAGCTCTTGCACATTATTTAGGCCCAACGTTTTTCCTTCTCTTATTATTGTTCTTCTGAGTGTTTCTTTTGGTCTTCCTTTTTTCCGCTTACCCTCAGGAACCCAAGTGAGCGCCTGTAGTGGTATTCTGTTGTTTTGCATTCGTAGGACATGACCGATATATGACCATCGTCTTTTCCTTATATAGTCGGAGACATATTTCTGCCTAGAGTCTTCTCTTATTTGTCGATTAGTCTTGAATTCTTTCCAACTGATGTTCATGAGTTTTCTAAGACATTTGTTCTCGAATGTATTCAGCTTGTTCTCCAATGATTTTGTTATTTTCCAACTCTCACAGCCGTATGTTAACACTGAGATAACATTTGAATTAAACAGACGAAGCTTGGTATGTATATTCAATGATCGTAATTTCCAAATGTTAGATAATCTATTGAAGGCGCTAGCTGCCAAAGCAATTCTAGTATGGATTTCTCTTGTTGTGTCACCATCCTGAGTCATTTTACTGCCTAAATAATTGAAACTTTCAACTTTCTGTAGTTTTTCCCCGTTCAAGATGATATCAAAGGTCTCGTTAGAAAAGTTCATAGCTTTAGTTTTAGAGGCATTTATTTGGAGACCAATTTTAACCGAGAGATGACACAAATTATTTATTGCTTCTTGGGATTGTCTTGGTGTTGAACTTAAGAATGCTACATCATCTGCGAAATCCAGGTCCCCCAGGAATTTTCCATTTGTCCATTTTATACCCAATTGTTCATTGTGGGTATAGTTTCTCATAACCCAATCAATAGCTATTACAATCAATAGCTAGTTATGCAATCATCCATATCATCAGCATCAGTGCTGTGATCTTTTTAAAAATTGACTTTTTTGGTCGAAATTATTCCAGAAATTCATTATCATATAAATGAGATTTTAAAACATCATTCTGAAGGTCCAAAATCTTTAACTCAAGTTCTTCCTTGAGCAGTCATATTTGTATATGGGTAAATAACAGAAAAATTACAGGGATGATCTTGATTAAGATACAAAACGCAAGTTTATGGCTATTGCAGCTGCATTAAGCCTCACTATTTAACAATAATTATTGCTTGGTGTTGATGGTATTCAAGTGTTAGTGTAATATATTTTTATTATAATTTTATTTTCTTAATGTGATACCTACAGTAGTAAATCTACTAGAGTTCATTGCTTTCAGGCTGGAAGAAATGTGGAAGCTAATGTCACAAGTCTGTTTGCAGAAATAAAGCAGGAAACAGATGTTAAGGTATGTACACTATTTGTAACATTGTTTGGAAGCTTTAATAATATTGTGGCTTTAAGGATGTATGGTATACTGTTAATGCTCAAACATTTATATTGCAATATGCTGCACCCATAAGGAGTTGATTTTGGACAGTTTTAAGTGGTCTTTTTCAGAATTTATGATGGTCTATACTAGGTATTTGTTAATGTAAAATTCTAGCTTAATTATAAATAGTTAACTAAAGTTCATGACTTGTAAGAAACTCAGTGTTTACAAGGCACCAAAGAATATTAAAACAATTGACTCAAATGTAAGTGTAGGTGAAAAACAGGAATTGAGTTGTAGGTGTTTTTATCTTTATTTTACTGATCACATATTAAAGGTTAGGAGGTTTCACTAAAGCCTAGAAAGGGAGGGAGGATTAAGGCAATTGCCTATATAAAACATCTTTAAAACATTGTGACTTGACAGGAGGCAAGATTGAGGTGCTTTACCCTCTCCCCTCCCCACTGCCATTCGGGTTAGACTTGTCAGTCAAGGATTAATATAGATTCTTACCATATACCATTACTTACTTACTTAGTCGTTCCCCTTCTACTGTGAGGTGTAGAGGTTTGGAAGAGAGAGCGCCAGACTATCCTATCGGCTGTCTTCCTCCTGGCCTGGTTCCATTCTAGTCCTCGGTCCTTCAAAGATTGTCTAATGTTGTCCTCCCAGCGGACTCTGGGTCGTCCTGAGGGTCTGGATCCCTGGCTCTTTGTTTCCCATGCTTGTCGTGGTAGCCGATCTTCTCCCATTCTGCAGACATGGCCAAACCATCTTAGTTGGGACTGTTCTACTTGGGTCTGCAGGGGGTGGGATTTTAGGCCTTGACGTATCGTCTGTTGCGGACCATGTCTCTTCTTGTTACTTCAACCACCTTCCTCAGATACCTCATTTCTGAGGTTTGGATCTGGCTTTTGTGGGTTGTAGTCATTGCCCATGACTCGCATCCATATGTCAAGACTGGGACATAGGTGGAGTGGTATACAGCCATCTTCGTTTTCTTACCAACCTCTCTCTTGCTGAGGAATCCTCGATTTATGGCCTGAAAAAGTCTCCCAGCTGCTGCTTTTCGAGTGGCCAACTCTTCTTTGATGCCTCCCTTTCGGTCTATAATAGCTCCGAGATATTTAAAGTGGTCGACCTGCTCCAGGACCTGTTCTCCCAGCTTAATCTGATGTCTTCTTTCTTCTCGTGATATCACCATGGATTTTGTTTTAGAGCTGCTTATGACCATCCCTCTCTTCTCCAGCTCTTCCTTCCAGACTTGCAGGTTGGATTGGAGATGTGCCTCTGATTTAGCAATCAGGGCAACATCATCAGCAAATGCCAGCTCTGAAATACAGACCTGTCTCATCTTCCAGTACCCCACTGAATACTTTCTTGTTCTCTCCTTACATGCCTTGATGACATCGTCCATGAGGAGTATGAAAAGATAAGGTGACAGGATATCACCTTGTCTTACACCAGTGGTGGTCCTGAACTCTTCTGACTTATGGTTTGCTGTCCTCACATAATTTCTGCAAGACTTGTAGAAGCTCTGTATAGCATGAATCAGAGGTGCTGGAATGTTCTTCCTTGCCAAACAGTCCCAAAGTTTGCTCCAGGGGACCCTGTCAAACGCCTTTTCCAGATCTATGAAACAAAGATGGATCTCACTCTTAAACTTAAGGGCCTTTTCACTCAACTGTCTGAGTGTGAAGATTAGGTCTTGAGTACTTCGGTTTGCTCGGAATCCGCACTGGACCTCATCCAATTGTGGCTCAGCTAGGCGTCGGAGTCTCTGCTCTAGAATTCTAGAGTAGATTTTACCAGGGACACTGAGAAGGGATATGCCTCTATGGTTTCCACATTGTCGATTGTCACCCTTTTTGAAAATTGGTGTTGTGATGGCAATCTCCCAATCCTTTGGTATGGTCTTGTTGCACCATGCTGCCTGTAGGACCCTTAAGAGTAATAGGTCGCCTGATGCTCCCATGTACTTAACCATTTCTGGTGTTATACCATCATGCCATGCTGCTTTGCCCATCTTGATTTTCTCCAGTGCTGCCTTCAGTTCTTCCATCTTTATGTCATCTTCATCACCATTTGTTTCATCTTCTGTGCTAGTGGTTATCATTTCTGATGCTTGACCTTGCTCACCATCAAGGAGTTCTGAGAAATATTCTTTCCATCTTTCCATTACTTCCTTCGGGGCAGTAAGCAATTTGCCTTGCTTGTCCTTTATAAATTTGAGAGGGTATTGTTTTTCCTTCCTCATGTTCTTTAGGGTCTTATAGAACAATTTCTGGTTTTCTTGTGCATCTTTTTCTAGCTTTTCTCCAAATTCTTCCCAGGACTTCTGTTTTGCTGCTAGCACCTTGTTCTTTGCTTCTGTTCTGAGTATCACATATTCTCTATATTTCTCTATTTGTCCTGCTGTGTTTTTAGCTCCTAAGTATTGTTTCCATGCCATTTTCTTCTCTCTTATTTTCTCTTTGACTTCCTCTGTCCACCAAGGTGTCCTCTTTCTCTTGTTCCCAAGTCGGACTTCACCACATGCTTCTGCAGCAGCTGTCTTTATGATGTCCTTGAATTTAAGCCAGAGGGTTTCCAAGTCATCAGGTTGTTCTTCTGTGTTTCTCACCGCTGTAGCAATAAGCCCCTGATATCTGGTCTTAATTTCTGGCTCTCTCAGCTTGTAGGTCTTAATGCTCATTTCTTCCGTTCGTTTACTTGGTTTCTTGCGTGATGTTGGGCAGTTCCTAGGCTGAGCAACTCTTTCAGTTGTTCTTTTGATTGTAAGCAGGTAGTGATCACTTCCAATCTCTGGCCCCCTCCAGACTCTAGCATCCTGGACATATTTGAATGAGCTCCTCCTAACAATGGCATAGTCGATCACTGACTTCTCATTCTTTGTTGGTTCACACCTAGTGTATGCATGTATGCGCTTATGGGGAAACTTTGTGTTGGTAATGATCAGATTCTGCTCACTGCAGAATCTGAGGAGTCGCTTTCCATTGTCATTGAGAGTATCTTCTCCATATCTTCCGATAACTCCACCCCATCTAGCATGGTCATTTCCAACTCTGGCATTGAAATCTCCGAGCATGATAATTTCATCTAAGCAGTCATCCACTGTCCTTTGAAGCAGCTCGAAGAATTCCTCCTTGACCTCTGCTCTCTCATCCTCATTTGGCCCATACACTATGACCAGGTTGACTATGGTTTCTCCTTCTTTTAGTTTTACAACCATAATGCGCTCTGAGACAAAGTTCCATCCCTTGATACTATCTTTCTGGTTTTTGGCCACAATGCAACCCACGCCCCCTTTAGCTCTTTCAGATGTGGGTACACCACTGTATAGCAGCGTGTTGCCATCGAGATCCATGACTCCTTGTCCCTTTTTCTTTGTTTCGGTAATAGCCAGGATTTCTAGTTTTGCTTTCCTCATCTCTTCCACCAGCTCCTCTTCTTTCCCATTTATACTTCTTGTGTTCCAAGTTCCGTAAGTCGTAGTTCGTAGTCCGTTCCATTTTGTCGCCTTTAGAATCAGTCCGGTTTTCTCTCTTATATTACTCGTAATCATAGTTTAAAGCAAACAGGTGATTGGCCTGTTGTGCCTTTGCATGGTGGAGGGGCTGCCTCCTTACGGCCTCCATGCAGGCCACACTCCTCCTTTTTCATCCGGGCTTGGGACCGGCATAGGCGGAGTTTCCGCTCTTCACATTGGTGAAAACCGTATGAATGTAGCAATTTTGAGGACTTAGTGCCACCGCTTTGAATGAGATGAGGTCCTTTCAGGGAATTTCGCTCTCGTGAGCGCCAGTTAGCCAGCGCATGGCAAGACGGTTTTAATGGTCTTTTATTTTGTTGTCTCACTTAATTTCAAAGACACACAGAAAGTTATAATTGACTTTACGTGTAGTGTTGGCAGAGCAACCTAACCTTTGAGGTGAAGACAGGAGTATGACAACCACTCTATTTTTAACAGTCATAGACTGGGTGATGCACTAGACAACAGAGGGCAGTCCAAGAGGAATAAGATGGACTACATTTTCTACATTGGAAGATCTGGAATATGCAGATGACATTGCACTGCTAGCACATTCACATCAACACATTCAGGAAAAAACGGATAGACTTAATAAGTTTAGCCAGCAGGTGGGCTTGAACATAAATTTAAAGACGTCAGAGGTCATGACGCTCAATGTGAGCAACCCTGAGCCCATATCAGTAAAGAATCAGCAACTGGTGCAGACAGACACCTTCACATACCTAGGATGCATAGTAACACCAGACGGCGGGGCAGGCAAAGACATCAACAACAGAATGAATAAGGCAAGAACATCCTTTTTTAGCCTTAACAACATCTGGAAGTCCTCTCAATACAGCACAAGCACAAAATTAAGATTATATCAGAGCTGTGTGCTTTCTGTGCTTCTCTATGGTGCGGAAAGCTGGAGAGTTACAGAGAAGGAAACGTCGAAATTGTCCTCTTTTCACACAACATGCCTAAGAAAAATTCACCGAATCTTTTGGCCGAATACCATCACCAACCAAGATCTGCTTACTCGGAGCAAGCAAGAGGACATGCACACCATCATAGCTGGCAGACGCTGGAGCTGGATTGGCCATGTCCTCAGAAGAGACCCCGATGCCATCACAAGAACAGCTATGCTATGGACCCCTGAAGGAAAACGAAAGAGAGGCCGACCAAAAACAACTTGGCGGAGGACTGTGGAGGCTGAGATGCAAAGAATGAACCAGAGTTTGGGCACTGTACGAAGGATGGCCACCGACCAAGCAAAGTGGAATCAATTTGTTGTTGCCCTACAAGACGCCACTAGGTGTGATGGCCACTGACTGCTTTGACGGTCGGCGGCTAAGGATCAAAGAAGAAAGAAGATGAAAGAAGAAAGAACACGGAACCAGAAGATATAATTTTTATTTAGAAAAGGCAAATTATTTACTAGGCAGAGCGAGTTTGAAAAGGGCCCAAACTGGGCTTCGCTTGCGGGTCACATAATTTTTTGACCGCGGCGAAGTGGTAGTTTGTGGTACCTAATAACAGTATTGATTGGTAGTGATTGTAAAAAAACCTTTACATAACCTATGATTTTGTATTGCATGTCATCCAGGAGTGTTTTTGGAATAGCTTCTCTAAAGATTCAGACATTAATTTCCAGACAGTTGCAGGCATCAGCAGGAAGAGAGAGCATGAAGTAAAACAATCAGATATGTGGAGAAATGAAGGTACGCATGTAAATAAGCTTCTTTTTTAAGCAGTGAAGCATCTCAGTTGAGGCTGACTGCTGGTGCATATAATGTAGGCTCGTGGGCTGTTTTTATTATGTTACTTCAAGATGTTTGCCACCCCATGGATCTATCTCCTTCTGGATCATTCTGTAACACTGTTTTCTTCTATAGCTAATTTATTGGAGGAGGGTTTAAAAAGTAGTCATTGTGAAATCAAGCATTAAGAGATATTATAGCTTAAACTTCCACATACAAAAAATAGATACTGACATCTTTGATACACTTGTTTGTAATCTAGTATGACCTGTAGTTAAAGTGGGAATAGTAGCACATTCAATAAGACAGTATGCACATGCTACCAGTCTAGCTGTTGTCTGGAGACATGGGCTGTGGAAAGGGGTAGCTAAGTGCAGAACCTGTTTTACAACTATCAGTAAAAGAGTGTTTCATACATTTATTTCCTCATGAATGAAGGATTGTACCTTCTATGCTTTTTAAGAAGCATGGGGCTATCACAGCATTTGTGGTGGTGAATTCTCAAGTGGGCTGTTTTACCTGATAAGATTGCAAGCCCTTAGTCACATCTTAAGCTGTGACATTTTTGAAGCAGTTGTCCTCATATTTTGCCTTCTTATAGAACCCCTGAAACTACATAGATTTTTACCCATAGTGGCAGGTTATAATGGAAGATGGACTGATAGAATAAATGAACATAGGAATAAGTACCAAAACTGCACAAGATGATTTCACTGAAGGTTGGCTCAAGTAAAAGCTGCAGAAAATGTTAAATATAAGTTTCACAGGAAGAAAAGAACGCTGTGAGAATCACTGGCATATTTATAGGGATACTTGAAATTAACTGTCTCTTAGCAGGTTGAGAATCCTCTAAGTAGTCTAAGAGCTTATAGGTATCCAGGCCACTGTTTCTTATGGTACTTAATTATTGGAAAGAACCCCCGTTGATTAAATACAAACATGTATTAGACATCACAATAACATCAAAGAAAAGTCAATAACACTAATCTTGATTTCAGACAAAAATTACAATGAACCTTTACTGATGAAAGGGGAGCCGCGGTAGCATAGTGGTTAGTGCACTGGCTTCCTAGCGCAGTGGTTTATGGTTCGATTCCCAGATGAGGCGGGAATTTTTTAGGCCACAAACGGCTCCTGGGTCGACCCAGCCCCAAATGGGTACCAGAGCAACTCTGGGAAGGTTAAGGCGGCCGGCGTAATGCCGACCACATCACCCCTCGTGTGCCGACGGTCAAGATAATATGGGCCTAACACCATATTCCCAATATGCCTCAATGGGCGTGTCACGGGTTCCTTTACCTTTACCTTTTTACTGTTGAAAACAAAATGTCATATGTATACAGTTCAATCTTGTCTACACAGTTACTGAAAGTTCATCGTTAGGACTTTTAAGTAATTGAATCAAGTTGAGTGGTTCTACGAAGTTATTGATTTTTGATCATTAGGACTTTTATGAAGTTGTTGTTGTTCATGGTGGTTTTACCTAATGTAGCTAGATTTCTGGCCGCAATCACAGTCACTCCTGATTTATCCAGGTGTTGGAAAAGGTTGTGTGGTATGTGTAGAACTATCTCAGGGTTCCAAAGCTTTCTTTCCCTGATCCAGGTTTCTTGTCATTTATGAAAATGGAAGCTCTTTGTGTAGAGTACCCTAAATAACCACTTGGTTGTACTTTGTTGCTAAAAAACAAGATTTTGGCAAAGGTAAGCCTTTGCAACTACTACTGCTAGCTCTACAAAATGGGTTCTCTCATGACCAAAGTTTTCGATTGCAGTGTCTAGGCCTAGTGAGCTCTAGGGTTAAATACAAAAAGTCTCATTTTCAGCTGACAGATGTATGGGACCACACACCATCTTTCCTAAACAATTTCTCATCTTAAATTAATGAAATCCTGAACACTCTTCCCTTGAAAGAGTCTCAAGGATATACATTTTCTTTACCATGGGTTAAGAGTGTGAAAACAAATTATAACCACTACTACTGCAAAATAGCCACCATTTCAATTACATCCCATTAATGTTAGCTGCCCAGCAACTATCTGTTCTATTCAAGCCAGCAAGCACTTTGCACAGATGAAGGAAATTGATTGTAACAAGCTATTTTTGAATAACCATATAATCAATAGTTCTGTGCAGGTGAAAGAAGATTTAGTGTGAAATCAGGCCCACAGGTACGGTAATTTATTGAACATTCCTTTATAAAGTAATTAAGTTAAGTTTAATGACAGAAGATAGAACGAGAGAAAAATCTAGCCTATGACACACATGAAGGAATCTTGAAAAATAAATACTCATGAAAGCATTCACAGCCTCTGAGAATTTTCTTCACTCCAACATTAATGTCAGCAAAGTGTATTTGTGGGAATATTAGCTTAACTTAAGTCAAAGATCAGTGTTATATTTATAAGAGCTGAATATTATATTAAATTATTTTAATTATTAGACACATTAATTCATTGAGTGGTTTCATACTATTTTAAAAACTGCTAAAATTGTTTATATCATGGCTGCTTCATCCTGTAAAAAGTTGCTATTAGAATAATGTTACTATCAGTGCCAGGAAAAGTATTAAATAGGATTATCCTTGAGAGATTAAAAGAGTCCATAGACAAGAAACTGAGAGATGAACAAGCAGGTTTTCGACAAAACAGATCATGTACAGACCAGATAGCCACTTTGAGAATAATAGTTGAATAAAGTCTGGAATGGGATTCACCATTAGCAAAGAGTTGTAGTTCTGACAGAAAAGATTATTAAAAGTCTTTCCTTTATATTCATGTTACCTATTATGGGACTTAATTTGTTCTGACAAGGGGAATAATCTAACTTAGTGTGGTTATCTGATTCAAAGGAAAAAACCTGAGTGATAAAAGATTATTTAATATATGTCATTATACACATCACTTTTTTTTATTTTACAACACAATTAAAAGCATCAACTGTACACTTTTAGTGTAAATGAAACATCATCATCTCAACCCATAACCCGTCATGGGTCGTAGGGGTGCCATGGTGGAAGCATCAGCAGACAGGGTCCTCCACTGCTCTCTATTCTCAGCAATGCGTACAAGTGTGGAGAAACCGTGTCCTGCCCATTCTTTGATGTTATCAGCCCAGGATTTTCTTTGCCTTCCTCTTCTCCGTTTACCTTCGACTGTTCCCTGGAGGATCGTTTTCGAAAGGGAGTCATGACGAGTTACATGCCCAAACCAGGCAAGCTTTCGACGTTTCACTATTGACAAAAGTGGTTCTTGATGGCCTGCATAGGTGTTTATCTTCTCTCTAACATAGACATTTGTTTTGTGCTCTTTATAGCAAATGCGCAAAATTCTTCTGTAACATTTATGCTCGAAAAGCCTGAATCCTTCGCTCCGTATCTGCAGTGAGTGTCCAGCCCTCACACCCATACAAGAGAATAGATAATACAAGTGATTTGTATAATTTGATCTTCACAGGAAAACTGATGTTACTTTTCCAGATCACATTCAACCTTGTCATGGCAGCTGAGGCCATCTCAAGTCTTGTCTTGATTTCTTTATTTGATCTTCCATCACTACATATAGTGGACCCGAGATATTTAAAGGTGTTAACTTCTTCTAACGTTTGCCCATTTAACGTAATGTTGGTCGGAACATGTTTCTTATGGCTATTCACCAATATCTTGCTTTTTTCTATATTAATTTCCATCCCATATGTTCTTGTTACTTTCTCCAGTCTAGAGGTAAGGTCTTGAAGTTCTGATTCTGTTCCAGCTATCAGATCAATATCATCAGCAAAACGTAGATTACACAGAGGTCGGCCTCCAATCGATATGGTTGATTTATAATCGTAGAGAGCCTCCTGCATAATATGTTCTAGATAAATGTTAAAGAGCACTGGTGACAGGATACATCCCTGGCGAACTCCTACAGTTGTTTTGAAAAATTCTCCAATGTCATTGCTTGCAAAAACAGCACTGCTTGCGTCCTTGTATAGTGCTTCAATGATATCTATGATGTTGGTATCAAAATTGAATTTTCTCATTATTTGCCATAAACCTTCATGCCAGACTCGATCGAAGGCTTTTGTGAAATCGATGAAGTTATGGTATAAATCATGTTGATGCTGGAGATGTTTTTCGATCAGTAATCTAATATTGAAGATTTGTTCTGAGGTACTTCTTTTTGGTCTAAAGCCAGCCTGTTCCTCTGACAAGATTTCTTCTGATTTCTGTTTTATTCTGTTCAAAAGTATCCTTAACATCACCTTACTTGGATGACTAATAAGGCTAATGGTTCTGTAGTTCTTGCACATTTTTAGATTTCCTTTCTTTGGAAGCGGTATTACTAATGACTGCGTCCATTCTTTTGGCCATTTTTTTGTACTCCATATCTTCTGGCAAATTGTTGTCATGATTTTTACTATATCTGGTCCTCCATATTTCAAGAGCTCTGCTGGTATATTATCCACACCCGGTGACTTCCCTCCTTTCATCGAACATATAGCCTCTTCCACTTCTTCCCGTAGTATTGCTGCATTTCCGAGTTCTCTGTTTTCGCACTTAATGTTGTTTAATATGCCTAAGTCAGCAATCCTATTACATAATACAGAGCACCCGTTTATCTTAGCACTTATCCTCACACAGATAACATCTCAAACAGCTGTTACACCAATCATAGATACTGCTACTTATTCACAGAAAATTTATAGGCACAACTTCTACTTTTATTATAAGATAGCAATTGATGTTACTTCTGTCTAATAAATTTAATTTAACTCCCAGAAGAAAACTTATTTTAACCTGCTAAGATCTATGATGAAATGAACTATCTACGACGCTAATTAAGATGGACACATACCCAATTATCGAATTTCTGTCGCTGAGCATCTGATAACTCACTGAGCAAACGATATGCGTTGTTTTCACGGCAGCAAAATTTTAGACCAGAGAACGCTAACCGATTTCCATGGTACATATATAGTAAAATTGTATGATGAAATAAGATGCGAAGAGTCATCGCGTGGCATCTCTCTGGGCTGACCTTTAACCAATTATATTGCTTCATTTAAATAAACTCTGACCCCCACCAATGATATCATAAACAAACCGATGACTCATGTTTACTTTTCTCCCATGCTACGTATTGCATCACGTTAGATAATCCTACTGACCGTTCTCGTTACCAAAATAAATTTGATTGATTATCGCTTTGGGTCTGCATAACTGGGTCCTGTTTCTGCCCCCATCCCCACAACTAACAGGGTAGGTGCTGGTTTTCAGATTTTACTAGTCTGAAAAGTCTACCCAGCCTAGTAATATGAACTCCAACGCCTAATAAAATAAATGAATAAATTTATTTTACAGAGAAAAGAAGACTGGGACGTAATTGAAATTAAAACCCACATTAACTCCTCACAACAACCAGCCAGCAGAAGAAGAGCTACAAATTAATGGTGAAATACCAACGAAGGAAGAAATAAAGAAAGCCATAAAGCTTCTAAGAGATGGAAAAGCGTGTGGACCTGATGGCATTCCAGCAGATGCCATCAAAGAAGATATCGACACGGCTACAGAGATGTTACATAAATTACTTGGTAAAGTCTGGGAAAAGGAAGAGATACCAGCAGAATGGGAGCAAGGATATCTGGTTAAGTTGCCTAAGAAGGGAAATTTACAAGAGTGCACAAATTATAGAGGAATAATGTTACTATCAGTGCCAGAAAAAGTATTAAACTACATTATCCTTGAGAGATTAAAAGAGTCCATAGACGAAACTGAGAGATGAACAAGCAGGTTTTCAACAAAACAGATCCTGTACAGACCATATAGCCACTTTGAGAATAATAGTTGAACAAAGTCTGGAATGGAATTCACCACTATACATCGGATTTGTGGACTACGAAAAGGCATTTGACAGTGTAGACAGAGAATCACTTTGGAAATTGATACAGCATTATGGAGTTCCCATGAAGATCATTAATTTAATAAAGAAAACATATGAAGACATGACATGCAGAGTTCTTCATGAAGGACATCTTACAGATCAGGAGTGCAACAGGGATGCCTCTTGTCTCCATTTCTTTTCTTACTAGCAATAGACTGGGTTATGAGAACATCGACAACACACAACAGAAATGGAATCCAGTGGACTCTGACTAAGCAGTTAAATGATCCAGATTTTGCTGTTGACTTGGCTCTTATGCCCCATAACTATAATCTGATTCAGGACAAATTAAAAACACTCTGTGAGAGATCACAGCAATTGGGACTGAAAATACACATGGCAAAGACAAAGATAATGAGAATAAATGCAGGTAATGATAACAGGGTTGAACTTGAAGAAGCACCAATGCAAGATGTAGAATCGTACACATAACTGTGACATATTATGAAAATAACTTTCATATATCTTTTTCATTATCTACACTTTTCTTTTACCTTTTCTTTCACCTATGCGCATTTTGAATATAAAAACTTCTATTCACTCTGAGATCTGTCCTTTTTTTCAAATTTAAGCACACACATTTTTTTCTGTTCGCTATTTCCTTTGATGAACGTTCAACCAGCAGACCAATTAGCTAACGCTGAGCTGGTTACCTGGAAATTTAACGCCAACGATTGAAAAATTGTTGTAAGAGATCTGACAGCGACTAGGGGGGAATTCGTTTAAATAACTTGAGTAGAAAGGAGCAGATAAATTGAGAACCAAGGTGAGAAATTTATCTTACCTTTCAATAAATCCGTTCGTTTGAAATGTAATAAATGCGGTGAATTGCCAGATCAAAGAACATCGTGCACTGGAAAGGCCATATGAGCAGAGACGTGTACAATTTGCACTGATTAGCAAATTACGTTATGCCTGATCTAAGAAAGAGTGTGAGTTCTGGTTTTCAGCTCTAGCGTGAAGAATGGCTTTGATTTATGTAAAAGCCGAAAGCTGAACGAAGAATTCTCCGTATGTGCTAAGATCTGGCAGAGAGTCTGGTTTTTGGTAATAGTGTAACATTCCCTTTGATTTCAGATATATATATATAAAAAAGTCTATGTGAAGGTAATATATCTACTAGTAGTTTGAGTGATTTAATTGGTAAATTGTCAATTATATTTTTTTAAGATTTTTGTGCAGAGCGATTTACTAGATAGGTCAGACATTTATATTTCTCTAAGTTTTAATATGTTACAGTGGATAGCAGAACAAATAATAATTTCTAGCTAAATTCTTCCAGCTATAATATAAATTTAATTAACTGCTAGTAACCAGTCAGATAATATTTTAACCAACTAGTAAAGGCACTGATTCATCATGAGTATTCCCCATCGAGGCCAGCTCCTTGACGTGGAGATGGGGCTCAAGTACAGCCATCAGCGGCTGAAAAACCAAGACTGGCCAGGCCCTCCTACACTCGAGCAAGACCACAGTCTGCCCTAGCAAGTCAAGGTGCTGAAGACGGAGGCAACTAGCCAAGAGGCGCACCACAGCAATCAGGATGCCATGCACACGCGCTATGGAAGTATGTGATAAGGGTGGAATCAGGATGCCGTCAAATTACCACCTCTATCGTAACTTCTGCAACCGTGGTCAGCTGCAGATCCTTAATGTTCATAGACAATAATAATTATTCCTTCCTGATGCTAGCAGATCAGATGTATACAATACGTCCGTTTACTGTCTGCACGTGAGTAGCATACATGGATTACAGGTCAGCTCGACCTTTATAACCTTCCTAAGTCTAACCATCTGACTTGGACGTGATCTCTGATATAACGAATCCTGGAACACAGACAATAGTCTTGTTGGTCTAGAGCGACCCATAGATATATATAACTAGTTCAGGTATAAAGATACCGGTGACTTAATCCTAGTCAAAGTACCTCTCCATTTTGAATCACACAGGCGAGCAAAAAGGCGACAAAATGACGAACCTCTAGATGATAGCCTAAAGTTCGATACAAGAGGAATTACCTTATTTCGGAAAATCAACCATGAACATATGCCTCCAGGCAGGCTTGAATAATACGGGGAAATAGTCTAGTTAGCTAACTAACTCACAAAGACAATGTATTTCCCTCAGAGAATCACAAGACGCAGTCGCGTCCGCTCGCTAATCAGTCCATTTCTCAACTCCCCGACCTGGGCGGAACAACAAAACGACAACCCAGTCGAGACATGCGCAGAGTGACAATCTCTGAGTCGCTGTTCACAATAAGACGATTCTAAGAACATTCGAGATAAAAGTCTTACACAGTCGCGCCTTTTATGGACATGAACAGAAGCGTTAAGAAAGGTTTCAAACATCTACAACAGTTGACTGATACTACCAAATAAGGAGATATGGTCACGCTTCGTTCAAGACATTATAGACCGAACGTGTCTCTATACAAGAGGAGGTAAACTCATAAAAAAATAGCAGTATCGATATATCGGATTCTGTCCCTTTGACCATAAAATATATATAACATGCATTTCAGTCAAATAATGATCATACATACGAAAAACGATCATACAAAGACTTTGGAAAAAAAAGTAATTATTTGTGCGTAACATTACCGCACCCTCCCGGGAAAAAAAAAAATAAAAATGAAACATTTTTTTTTTTAAAATCCTGGAGCCGGAAAAATCTAGGCTCCTAACGCACGTATGATGCGCGGATATACCTAACAAAATAGCTCAACACTTGGAGCGAAACTGAGATCATATCCCAGGTCCTTAGAGAAAAATTTATCTAAGTATACGCGTATATATCCCAGGAAGGTGCCACCAACACAAACCACAATGCTGGCAACATCATAATAAAAGTCAAATTATTCTCATACCAATATATGAAATCAAATATATTATTATGATATCATACAATGTGTTGCAAATAGCGGTGTAATATATTAATATACCGCACTATTTTATTACATTATGTAATGCATCAGTAACTAATAAGTAATACATGTGTTGATCTTCGTTGACATAAAACATTCAATAGAAGAAGATGTGGACATCATCCGCTCCCAATCTAGGACAGGACTTGATACACTCAAAGTTCCACAATGGACACAATCTCGCATCTTCAATGATGTGCTGCGAAAATATCAATAACACAAATCTTAAAGACAACTGGTAAATCTCTCAATACAATCCTGAAAATAATTTATTTAAATGTGGCCGAGTGATCTTTTGGCCCGTATATCACTAACTAAGCCTTCTTAGATAATTACATGGAACAATGTTATAAATTCCCCCTCAAAAAAGTGAGAAAAAAAAAATCTACTAACATGTCATTATAACATTGGACTGTATATCAGGAAATATATATATGACAGAAGAATCATGTGGAATCGTGTGGGCATCTGGACAGAATGTCCGCCATTACATTATCCGAACCACGGATAGCTCGAACCGAGAAATGAAAGGGTTGAAGAGCTATGGCATAACGAGTGGACCTCGAGCTCTTCAAGTTTTTGCTCTGAATAGCAGTAAGCGCTTTCTGGTCGGTTTCCACAATGAAATGTGCGCCTAGAAGAAATCTTTGTAACTTCAGAATAGACCATACCATAGCCAATAACTCACGGTCTAAAAACGAGTAATTCTTTTCTGCAGCATTTAATTTCCTAGAGATATACATCACCGGATGCAGAGTATCAGAATACTCCTGCATTAGTGCTGCCCCAATCCCAGTTGACGAGGCGTCACTTCGAAGAACAAAAGTCTTCTCAATAGTAGGTAACCTAAGAATAGGTGGAGATGAAAATAGGTCTTTAACCTGGTCCAATGAGGATTGACATTCTTTTGACCAGCGGATCAAATTAGGCGACCCTTTCTTCAATAAAGTAGAAAGCGGTGCCATAATGGAGGACAGATTCGGAATGAATCGTCCGTAGAATTGGATCAAACCTAATAGACTCCTTACTTGTTTCTTTGTCTTAGGGACCGAAATGTTAAGTATTTTTGAAACATTGTGGTCCTCTGTCTTTAAAAGACCATGACCAACACGATGACCTAGGAAAGAAATCTCACTAAATCCTATAAAGGCTTTAGAGGGTTTTGCAGTCAAGTTATACTCGCGAAGAGTAGACAGTAATTCGTATAAACCCAAATAGTGATCTTCCCAGGAATCACTGAATAGACAGATATCATCTAGATATGCTATGACATCTGTACGATATGCGAGAATTCGCCGCATCATGCGTACGAATGTAGCAGGGGCGTTCATAAGACCAAAAGGCATGAAATTCCATTGGAATAAACCCCTAGGTGTAGAAAAAGCTGTAAAAGGTTTGGCACGTTCAGTTAGCGGGACTTGCCAATAACCTTTAGACAAATCTAGTGTGGTGAAGTGGGATGTTATAAATACTTATAGGGAACTTAGTGTACTGACTGAGATCAGCTGTGAAGGTATCTATATCTATTAAGAGTAGTGTATTATAGATAACCTTACTTGCTACCACATATCTATATATCTCAGTCAGAATTATTCTGGAATAGTGTGATGCTACGTTATGTGTCTAGGGTATGTGTATGATGAAGTGTAAGTCACAACAACAGACAGATAAACAATTTAATTTAATCCACTACTCTTGACAACACTGTGACACTCACATACATATAACACTCTACAAAGATATCTTAAAAAGAGTCACTGATAAACTTTCAAATAACAATATGTATTCATTACTGGCATGAATGAATATGTGTCCTGATTCAACTACAAGGGAACCAGGAATCACAATCAATTTAAATTACAAGTTATGTACAGAATGTATTTAATATGAATATTGTAGTGACATATATTATTACAAATGTTCTATGTGTGTCAGTTGTGTAGTAGTAAAATGAGGTAATACTGGTTTTGTTTTGTTCAAGCTCTGTTGGTATTTGTCATCATGACTTCAATAGTTTGTCTTTAGGGACTAGTATTGGAGATGTTCACAGTTCCCATGATTTTAAGACAAGTAAATTCCCCTCTTAATGTTAATTTTACAAAGTCAGTTCAAGATGAGGGGACATAATGTTGAGCTCAGCTGGCCAAGTTAGCTTATCTGGCGTGATGGCGGCAGGAAAGGACTCCTCTGCTCGAATTCTCCTCTGGGCTCTGGAGACACCTCACTGATAGCTAAAAGGACCAAGGAGTATGCTGTCCGACACTGGATTCAGCAAAGCTCTGACCAGGTGCTGCTCAGTACCATCAAGACCACTGTCCCACAATTCATACGAATAAACACAGATACGTTGATTAGCAATGAATTCTGGCACAAACTGGCACAAATTCCCATCTGCTATCTTCCAGGCTTTTATTTAGCCAAATATAAGCTGGCTTCAACGCACTGATGCTTTATCAAGCTATTTTAAACAAGTGGTTTCGAACTAACGCTCCCAAGTGTGTATATCAGCGAGTCTGACCAATGAGCCCCGTTTCGACAAGTGTTTGAAAAAAAATGTTACCTTTCCCCGTTTCCCCTAACAACCAAGATAGTATTTATAGCCCGACCAATCGTGGTTAGGCTTTCATTTGTTGCGCTCCAATCAATTTGGAGTTTACATGGTAGGCTATTTCTGTAACGTAAATTTTTTTTCAAACACGTTAAAAAAAAATCTTATGAGCAGAAATGATTTTATGCTGTCAGGCACCCCCAATATTTTATTTTGGGTATAATTTATTAATTCCTGGACTATTTGCGTAACGTTTTACATATTATTTGTCAGCAAGCCCTAAGGAACCCAAAAATACAAATTTAAAGGAGCTACGTGGCTGCATTCAAAATATGCAATTTCTTCTACCTCCTGTTTCGAAGATGTGCTGTCTGGGTACTGTTATGTTCTCAACCGTAAACCCATCTAATGTTATCTTTTCTAATAAGAGTTTTTTATGATTTATAAACCTAACTCTGGGAAAGGGTAGTGTATTTTATCACTGTCCGTCTGAAAAAAAATTAGTGCATGTAGACTTACACGCGTGATGCATGCGTTCCTGATTTTCCGCCCTCCCCTCTCTCTTTATCCTTTTGTCCATCTGTTCGTTCGTTTTGGTAACGCAGTATAATTAATGTTAGGATTAATTTAGGTCATTACGCAGTACGTCTCAATGTTTTTCTTAGAAATGCAGCACACGTTTCATTGAAGAAGGCGGGTAAAAATACAGTAAGCTTTTATATCAACGTGAAAGCGTTACAATTTGCAGACGAAGCAGAAAACAAGGGGGATTTCGAGTACATTCTTTGTGACAGCACTGTTATTTTACCATTGCTCTTCTCTTTATTAATTTTATTTGTTAGGCTTCATATTTACCTAATAATTTATATATGTGGATTAGAATATTTCATGACACCTCCCCTCTTAAAACAGACATTATATGTCAGTCCTTTATTCTATATACACATAGAGAAATTTATTATTATTTCTGGGGTTTACGGTGATTCTCATCACACGGATGGCGGCTTAAAAAATCAGCTCCCAAATTGGTTTTTCCAGATATATACTCAATGCTAAAATTATATGGAGCCAGAAGCAAAGACCATCGGAGTAACCTAGAGTTCTCATGCTTAGCCTGTGCTAAAAACGATAAAGGTTTGTGATCTGTTTGCAACTTAAATGCCTTCCCATATAGATAAATATTGAATTTCTTTATTGCCCATATTACTGCAAGACATTCTTTTTTCGCTAGTTGAGTAGTTGATTTCAGCTTTATTCAACTTTCTGCTAGCATATGCCACTGGGCTTAATTCCCCATCCAATGCATCTGATTTCTGTAGTAGAGTTGCACCTAGCCCAATATTACTTGCATCCGTCCTTACTATGAATTCTTGACTTAAGTCAGGTAATTTCAAAATGGGTTTACTTGTGAGCTTTTCCTTCAATT
Organism: Oreohelix idahoensis; assembly: GCA_024509875.1. NCBI lineage: Eukaryota > Metazoa > Mollusca > Gastropoda > Stylommatophora > Oreohelicidae > Oreohelix > Oreohelix idahoensis. The sequence goes on along the minus strand of JAMPIV010010095.1, from coordinate 139,730 downwards.
CTTGGTAAGTCATTTCACATTGTGGTGTCCATGTAATGCGATCTGGATGTCCTTTACGTGTCAATTCAGTTAACGGTGCACATATGGAATTAAAGTTTTTGATATACTTCTGGTAGAAACCACATAATGAGACAAAGGATCTCACGTCCTTCTTGGTTTGTGGTCTCGGGGCTTTCTGTAGTTTCTCTAAGTTCTTTGGGTCAGGGGTCATGTTTCCCTGATAAACTGTGTGTCCCAAAAATTCCAATTCTTTACATCCAACGCAACATTTGGTTGGTCGGGCTGTTAAATTTGCCTCCCCAAGTCGAGTAAACAGCATGTTCAGAGAGTCAATGTGTTCCTCAAATGTTTCTGTTGCTATAAGGATATCATCCATAAAATTTGTTATACAGGGATTATTCAGAGGATCCAATAATTTTCTCATCATTCTAGAGAAGACACTAGGCGCATTCTTCAATCCAAATGGCAATCTATTAAACTCATAGTGTCCTTCTGAGGTACTAAAAGCTAGGTATGGTCTAACCTCAGGCTTTACTGGAATCTGATAGTATCCTTTACTCAGATCCACTTTTGAGAAATATTTAGCTTTATTTAGTCTGGCAAACAGCTGATTTGTATCGGGCAATGGATCCACCTGTCCTTCTGTAATAGCATTCAGTCTCCTGTAATCTATACAGAGTCTATGTTCTCCAGAGGGCTTCCTTAAGAGTACAACACCCCGGAACTATACGAAGACTCACTGTGCGAAATAATTCCTTCCTTCAACAGATAGTCTATCTCTTCCTTCAAAGCTTTTTCCTTAGCAAACGGAATCGAATATGGTTTCATACAGACAGGTGTGGAGTCTATGAGTTTCATATCATATTCCAATAGGTTTGTATGCCCTGGTCGGTCTGTTAACACCTCTGCATGATTATTTAGAACCTGTTGCACTCTCTCTTTTCTGAGTTTTCGTTAAATGTGTACTGATTTTCACCTGTGCTGCTGTCTCACAGGGGTGTAATGGATATTCAAATGATGAAAGTGGTTCCTTTTTCATCTCCATGGCGATGGACAAGGTCAACAAGTGTGTCTCTTCCTGATGTTCTCTTTCCAAATATTTCTTCAGGAGATTCACATGATAGATTTTTTCTTTCCCCTTCTTATCTATCTTATAATTTGTTCTAGACACCTTCTCTAGAACTGTATATGGACCCTGCCATCCAATTTGTAACTTATTCTGACTCCCGGGCAAAAGAAGCAGTACTTTCTCTCCCACAGCCAAATTTCTGTCTTTCGCCTTCCTGTTATAATAGGCAGCATGTTTCTTCCTGGCTTGTTTCAAATTTTCATTGGCAAGTTTCCAGCCAGTTTTTAACCGAGTGGTCAGCTCATTCACATACTGGTATGAAGATGTAATGTTTTCCTCTGCCTTTTCATCAGTCCACGTTCTTAACATAGCTTCGAGTGGACCTTTTATTGGCCTTCCAAACAATAATGTTGCCGGGGCCATACCGGTTGAACTATGGGGTACCTCCCGATAAGCAAAGAGGGCGGCGTGCAGGTACTGGTCCCATGTATCTGGTTTTTCGTGTGCCAACTTTCTCAGGATCGACATTAATGTGCCGTTAAATCTTTCCACTTGGCCGTTCCCTTGGGGATGATACACACTACAATGGAAGTGTTTGGCCTGGAAGATCCTGAAAACTTCTTCAGTTAGTTTCCCCTTGAACTGAGAGCCATTATCAGTCAAGATTTGATTGGGAAAACCTAACCTTGTGAAAATTGTGAGCAATGCCTCTGCCACATGTTTTGAATCAATCGATGACAGGGCTACTGCCTCTCCCCACATAGAACAAGTGTCCACCAGAGTCAGAATGTAGCTGTTCCTTCTCTTGGTTCGGGTGAGAGGTCCCACAAGATCCACGGCAACTCTCTCAAAGGGTGTTCCCACTATGGGCATTTCCCCCAGAGTTGCTGGTGCAGTCCAATGTTTAGGTGCTACTCGTTGGCACTCTGGACAGGATTTTACATATCGTTTGATATCTTCAGTTATTCCTGGCCAGAAATAGTGACAAGCTATTCGCTGTCCTGTTGCGCTGATTCCCATATGACCACTGAAGGGAATCGCATGCCCTAGTTCCAACACTTTAGTCCTATATGAAGTGGGAAGGACCAGCTGTCCGTGACCATTGGATTCAGATCCAGCCTTCCTATATATCAATTTGTTCTTCATATAAAACTCTCCCTTGCCTGGAGGTGTATGAGATTTGGGCAACTTCTTGAAACATGGCTTGAGTGTTTTGTCCTCAGCCTGTGCCTTCCTCATCTCATCTGGGTGAGTATTTATGGGATTATCCTCCTCCTTCTTTGTCTGTGATCTGGTCTGCACTGTTGCCAATATCACAGGTCTCTTGGGATTTCCCAAGAAGACATATCTACACCCCAATATTAGAGGGTAGATTGGCTCATTTATCACTGCTGCTTTTATGATTCCTTCCACATATCGCGTTTTCACTTTTATTCGGGCGACGGGAAGTGTCATGGTAGCTACATCCTTGGTTGCAGTTTGAATCTCCACTGTTTCTGTGGTGTATTGATCGGCCTGCACCAGGTGAGAACTCACAACGGAATCGTAATCTAAACCGGTATCATATAAACATCTTATAGTGACACCATTACAAATGACATCTTCACACACTGGGGGGTGGTATGGTTCCTGTAATTCTTCAGGTTTGCCCTTCTTTTCCTTTTTCCCCGATGTCATAGCAGCAAAATGAGGAGGTTTCCTTCTACAATGGTCAGTGTCATGATTGTTCATCTTACAATTTTTACACCACCTTTTTCCTTGGTTGAAAGATTTTCTTTCATCATATTTCCTTTCATAGAATTGTGGGAATTTATTTTTAGTGTCATACCGTGGCCTATCAAATTGGTGCTTACCTTTATTTTGATCCCTAGGATCAAATTTATTAAAGTTCTGTGGTGCCCTAAAGTTATCCACCTGTTTCTTTTTATTACCTGTTACCTCTGCTTGAGCTGCTTGATACCTTTCAGCAACATTTAGCAACTCACCCAGCCTCTCTGCACCTTGTTCCATGAGAAACTTTCTCAGGTCTGGAGCCATGGACTCTCTTAGTTGCTCTATAAGGACCATTTCCTTAAGATCTTGGGTTTTCCCCAGAGAAGTCCATTTCTCCAAGTATGTCTCTATTCGTGCAGAGAACTGGTGATAGGTTTCACCTGACAGTAGTTTAGCATTCCTAAATTTTTTTCTGTAAAACTCTGCATTCTTTTCATACCTTAACAAAAGAGCCTGCTTTAGCATGTCATAATTTTCCTGATCACCTCTGCTCATTTTTGCAAAAACTTCATAAGCTGCCCCACGAAGTCCCTGAGATAACTTTAAGCTCCACCTTTCTCTCTCTAACCCATACGTGGTAGCTAATAGTTCATACCTATTTATATAGCTCTCAATATCATCGTCTTTCTCAACAAAATGATCTAAATGAAAGTTCATAGCTGAGGTTGAGGCTCCTTGAGTAACTGTAGCATCAGAGGCAAAGGGACTGGCACCATTTTCAGGAGCATGGCCTTGAAACTCAAACTCCCTTAGTCGTAACTCATGTTCCCTTTGTAATCTTTTCTCCTCCTTTTCTGCTTCCCTCTCTGCAGTCAATCTTCTTTCTTCTGCAGCTAATTTCTTCTCTTCTCTTTCTGCAGCTAATTTCTTCTCTTCTCTTTCTGCTTCCAATTTCTTAGCCTCAGCCTCAATCTGCAACCTCTTAGTCTCAGCCTCAGACTGTAACTTCTTAATTTCCCTTTCAGCCTCTAACCTTCTTTCGGCTTCAAACCTTCTTTCTTCGCGTTCAATAAATTTGTCACATTCCGTCGTGACATAGGCAACCATAACTTGCCCATCTAATCCTAACTCTTTTGCCGTCTGAACCGCAGCAGATCGAAATTTGGCCAGGTCCGCCATTGTCTATCAGGTAACTTTATATAATGTCTAACCAACAATTCAATCTCTAATGGACAACACAGGCACCGTGAGCTCAACCTTATTTAATTCCACCCAAGGATACCTTTTAATTCTTATATTCCCTGAAGTGAATTATCCCCAATATTTTTAATAAAGATTCAAAATCCCAAGAGCGAGACCCCAATATATGTGGTGAAGTGGGATGTTATAAATACTTATAGGGAACTTAGTGTACTGACTGAGATCAGCTGTGAAGGTATCTATATCTATTAAGAGTAGTGTATTATAGATAACCTTACTTGCTACCACATATCTATATATCTCAGTCAGAATTATTCTGGAATAGTGTGATGCTACGTTATGTGTCTAGGGTATGTGTATGATGAAGTGTAAGTCACAACAACAGACAGATAAACAATTTAATTTAATCCACTACTCTTGACAACACTGTGACACTCACATACATATAACACTCTACAAAGATATCTTAAAAGAGTCACTGATAAACTTTCAAATAACAATATGTATTCATTACTGGCATGAATGAATATGTGTCCTGATTCAACTACAAGGGAACCAGGAATCACAATCAATTTAAATTACAAGTTATGTACAGAATGTATTTAATATGAATATTGTAGTGACATATATTATTACAAATGTTCTATGTGTGTCAGTTGTGTAGTAGTAAAATGAGGTAATACTGGTTTTGTTTTGTTCAAGCTCTGTTGGTATTTGTCATCATGACTTCAATAGTTTGTCTTTAGGGATTAGTATTGGAGATGTTCACAGTTCCTGATTTTAAGACAAGTAAATTCCCCTCTTAATGTTAATTTTACAAAGTCAGTTCAAGATGAGGGGACATAATGTTGAGCTCAGCTGGCCAAGTTAGCTTATCTGGCGTGATGGCGGCAGGAAAGGACTCCTCTGCTCGAATTCTCCTCTGGGCTCTGGAGACACCTCACTGATAGCTAAAAGGACCAAGGAGTATGCTGTCCGACACTGGATTCAGCAAAGCTCTGACTAGGTGCTGCTCAGTACCATCAAGACCACTGTCCCACAATTCATACGAATAAACACAGATACGTTGATTAGCAATGAATTCTGGCACAAACTGGCACAAATTTCCATCTGCCTATGTTCCAGGCTTTTATTTAACACAATTATGAGCTGGCTTCAACGTACTGTTGCTTTATCAAGATCATTTAAACAAGTGGTCTCGAACTAACGCTCCCAAGTGTGTATATCAGCGAGACTGGCCAATGAGCCACGTTTCGACAAGTGTTTGAAAAAAATGTTACCTTTTCCCGTTTCCCCTAACAACGAAAGATAGTATTTATAGTTCGACCAATCGTGGTTAGGCTTTCATTTGTTGCGCTCCAATCAATTTGGAGTTTACATGGTAGGCTATTTATGTAACGTAAGGTTTTTTTCAAACACGTTATAAAAAAATTTTATGAGCAGAAATGATTTCATGCTGTCAGGCAGCCTCACTATTTTATTTTGGGTATAATTTATTAATTCCTGGACTATTGGCGTAACGTTTTACATATTATTTGTCAGCAAGCCCTAAGGAACCCAATTTTCCCACTTTAAAAGAGCTACGTGGCTGCGTTCAAAATATGTATTTTCTACCTCCTGTTTCGAAGATATGCTGTCTGGGTACTGTTATGTTCTCAACCGTAAACCCATCTAATGTTATCTTTTCTAATAAGAGTTTTTTATGATTTATAAACCTAACTCTGGGAAAGGGTAGTGTATTTTATCACTGTCCGTCTGAAAAAAAAATTAGTGCATGTAGACTTACACGCGTGATGCATGCGTTCCTGATTTTCAGCCCTCCCCTCTCTCTTTATCCTTTTGTCCATCTGTTCGTTCGTTTTGGTAACGCAGTATAATTAATGTTAGGATTAATTTAGGTCATTACGCAGTACGTCTCAATGTTTTTCTTAGAAATGCAGCACACGTTTCATTGAAGAAGGCGGGTAATAATACAGTAAGCTTTTATATCAACGTGAAAGCGTTACAATTTGCAGACGAAGCAGAAAACAAGGGGGATTTCGAGTACATTCTTTGTGACAGCACTGTTATTTTACCATTGCTCTTCTCTTTATTAATTTTATTTGTTAGGCTTCATATTTACCTAATAATTTATATATGTGGATTAGAATATTTCATGACATCTAGTTTGGTAAAGAATCTAGAATTAGAAAGTTTATTGAGTAGCTCTTCTAATGAAGGCATAGGTTCAGCGTCGAACTTCGTAACTTGGTTCAATTTGCGATAATCTACGCAAATGCGAATGTTATTATCCTTCTTTCGAACAATAACCATAGACGAAGAGTATGCTGAAGTGGATGGTTCAATGATTTCCAAACGTATCATTTCATCCAATTCTTTTTCGACTTGAGACTGGAAATGGATAGGTATTGGATAGGGTCTGACTCTGATAGGATTATGATCAGTTAGCACAATGTCATGTTCAATGACATGTGTGTGTCCCGGGATGTCTGTAAGAACATCCTGAAATGTTTGCAACATCGAAGAAACTTGTCGATGTTCCTCAGCGGAAAGATTTGGAGAAACGGTCACGTTTTTCCAAGATTCCGTAGAATAAAGTGGGACCATAGAAAGAGGAAGATTGACATCAGAAAAAGTAGTTTCCTCATCCTGTATAACTGACAGCGATGAGTATTGACCATGAGGTACTTGAGAATTGTCCGTTGCCTGGAAAATAGGCTGCAAATAGTCTGGTCTTTCATGAAATTCCGTGAGCATATTTATGTGGAAAGTTTTATGCTTTCCATCAATATCGACAACATAGTCGACATCAGAAATTTTGGAGACTATTGCATATGGACCTTTCCATGCAATTAGAAGTCTGTTCTCCCTTGAAGGAAGTAGGACGAGAGCTTTGTCACCTGGACAAAGTTGTCGTAGACATCTATTCTCATTCGCAAACTGCCTTGCCTTTTCTTTAGCAAATTCGGAAGACGAAGTTGCTAGTCTGCATGCCTCAATGATTTTTTTCCTAAGAGCAATGACGTACTCATAAGAAGACTGAGTCTCATCGCTAATATTATCGGCAGTGATTAGATCGTGAAGTAAAGACATAGGGCCGCGCGGTTGCGCGCCAAAGACAAGTTCAAAAGGGGAAAACCCCGTATGTTCATTGGGGACCTCTCTATACGCAAAGAGAGCCGCGGGTAAGACCCTGTCCCAATCCTGAGGATGATCCTCAGTTATTTTACCCAGTAAAGTTTTTAGAGTCCTATTTAAACGTTCGACCAACCCATTAGACATTGGGTGATAGATACTGCTGAGAGACCTTTTTATATGTAGCATAGACATTACCTGTGACATAGTGTCTGATATCAGTTGAGTGCCATGGTCTGACAATATTTCTCCGGGAAAACCCAAGCGAGAAAATATCAGCCAAAGAGCGTCTGCGATATCAGCAGTTGAGATGCTCTTGAGAGGTATTGCCTCTGGCCAACGTGTGCACATATCGACACATGTAAGAATAAATTGATGCCCTCTAGCCGACTTAATTCTAAAAGGACCGATAATATCTATTGCCATTTTTTGAAAAGGGCGAATTGGAATGTCAGCAGCCTGAATAGGCGCAGCATGTCGTGGTCCTTTAGATTTGACCTCCTGACATACTTTGCAAGAGCGACAGTACATTCGTATGTCCTTGCTCACAAATGGCCAAAAGAAAGCCGCAAGAACTCTCGACTTTGTACGGGAAAAACCCATATGTCCAGCACATTGCGAGTCATGAGCATGTTGCAATATTTGCACCCTCATGCTCTTAGGCACAAGAATTTGTGAATGAGTGGATGTAGTCGATTCTTGTACCATACGTACAAGTACGCCGTTCTTCATAGAAATCCAAGATTTTCTATTAGTATTTTGATTAGGATCACCTTTTTTTGCTAGAATGAAGAATTTTTGTAACGACGGATCTTCTTCTTGCAATTTGATAAATGAGTCACGTGTAATAGTCAAGTGACTATTTTGTTCATTTACTTCATCATTATTAGTTAATGAAGTTTGAGGTGGATCCAGAGCATGTGCTCTTGTGACCACCGTATTGGTAGCTTCAATGTTTTGCTCTTCCCAAACAGCAATCTGCTGTGGGGTACATTCCCTAACTCCGTGAATACGACCAATAATAAGGTCCGCAATAGGGTTTGGAAGTAGACACGCGTGGACCTCTCCCGTGAAGAAAGGAGTAGCAATATGTATTATGGCAGTAGGATATTTTTCCAACGTGCCACCAAATGTGACACATTTGATGACCTTTCCTGTAGCACAGAATGGATCTACAAGAGATTGCCTAACCCCGACAGTAGTACATCCAGAATCAAACAACACCGAGACTGGATTACTATTTACAAGCCCCTTATGTAATATAAGAGAACCTCTCCCATCATGAGCAACATTAGCAGGAAGAGCGGGCAAAGGATGACCACAGCTTAGAGTACTAATGGTTTTCGGATCAAATAAAGTACTGCATTGGATACATTTATTTGCCCTACCAAAGTCAAAAGATGAGCATCCGATAGCATTATGGTCTTTATCATTATTAACCTGTTTATCTGCTCCCTGAGATTCTTGTTGAACAGAGTTTGTCTGTTGATATCTTTTTCTCTTCTGTTGCGATCTACCGCGACCATTATTGCTTCTGCAATTATCATTAAAGTCCCTACTGTAATTTTTATCCTGGTTTGCGTTCCAGTTTCCATAACTGTCATTACCATCTCTATGCTGTTGAGAACCTCTATTATCTTGGTATTGAGGTCTCTGCAAATAATATTTTCCTCTATACCGATTACCTTTATGAAAATTTCTAAAGTTACCGGGAATAGAATACCGTGTAATATTAGGTTGTCTCCAGTTCTGGGAAGAAGAATCTCCCTGAAATTGATTACCATGGTTCTGGGCATAATTACGGTTACTCTTTTTATTGAAATTTTGCTGGCTACCCTGAAATTTACGCATAAAATTCGGGCCATAAGGTGCTGCCGAAGCAACTGGCAGACCTTCTTTTACCTTAGAGTTGCTAACGGTTATGTGAGGATGTGCAGTAACATACTGGCTACAGTATTCTTCCATTTCTTTTATATTTTTAGGCTTACGCTCATGAAGAAAAGAAAGAAAAGCTTCATTAACAGAAGACATAACCTTGTCTCTAAGAAGTAAGTCCATGAGGGCTTCAAATGTACTTTCTGTCTTAGAAAGCTCAACCCATCGTAAAAAAGTAAGACGTATGCCTGAGATGAATTCTGAGAATTCAACTCCAGTTTCTGGTAACATGTTTTTAAATTTAAGACGATATCCGTCTTCGTTAAGTTGGTACTTCTTTAACAATGCCGCCCTGACAACCTCATAGTTGTTCTTGTCAGGCACATCTACCATACCCAACAAAGTCAAAGCATCACCTCTAAGTATCTTGGACAGATGATAAACATATAATGTTTTATCTATATTATGCACCTTACATGCACTTTCAAATCTATCTAGATAAAATGTTATATCATCAATTGAAGCATTGAATGCTGGTAAATTAAGCTTGAAATCAACAGCATTAGACTTATTAGCAGATGATACCTTATTAGCATCATTAGCATTACTAGATAACTTCAACTTTTCTAACTCTAAAGCTAAGAGTTTTTCTTCATGTTCCATTTTTGCTTTTCTCTCATCAGACTCTCTTTGTAACCTTCTTTCCTCAGCCTCAGCCTGTAACTTTCTTTCCTCAGCCTCAGCCTGTAACTTTTTTTCTAATCTTTTATTTTCAGCCTCTATTTCAAGTCTCTTATTTTCAGCTTCTTTTTCAAGTCTCTTATTTTCAGCTTCTTTTTCAAGTCTCTTATTTTCAAACTCAGCCTGAAGTCTCTTCTCCTGAGATTCTGCTTCTCTTTTTTGTTTTTCCATTTCCATTTGTAATCTCTTTTCATCTACCTGCATCTGCAGTTTTAAATTTTCAGCATCTATTCTCTTTTGTTCAGTTAGTTCTTTCATTTTCTTTTCCTCCGACTTCAATGCCTTGGCATATTGAACAGTCGCAAATTCTTCTAATTTATCACCTGTCTTCCCAAGGGCTTTACCCTGCTCAATAAAGTACTCAAATGTAGACATGATGTCTAAAATGTGAGTACAGAACCTGAAATAATTAATTATCTTATTTCAATCTTAATAGCAACAAGACTTAATAAAGTGCTTGTATAATTACTATGTTTACTCCAATCTCTGTGGGAAACAAGACTTGACACCAATTTGTATTATCAGTTGTACAATAATATCACAAGTCACCTCTTAATTATCAGTGCACTACCCAAATCAGTGCATAACCATCAGTTATTTATCATAACTGCACTACAATAGTGCATAAGCAACAAACCACCAGTTAGTTATGATAAGTGCACTATAGATCAATAGTGCATGAGCATATATGTAACAATAGTGAAAGCTAACTATGCAAAACCTATGCAAACAATAACAAGACAATGTAAACAATAACAAAGTCATCAACAATGTAAACAAAACAAAGATCAAAGTCAACGTAAACAATAACAAAGATCAGAGTCAATGTAAACAATAACAAAGATCAACGTCAATGTAAACAATAACAAAGATCAGAGTCAATGTAAACAATAACAAAGATCAAACAATACGAAAACATTCGCATAAGTCAAATAAATAAACAGCGAAACTAAAAAGAATATGATGACAGAATGCGAAGATATGACAAACAAATGACGCTACAGTATATACACAAAAATTTACGTGAAGAACTGAATAATAGAAAAGAGGAGACCTACAAATACACACAATTGAAATCGAAACTAAAAAACAGAAAGAAAGAGAGAAACAAAAAAAAAAATATACAAAAAACGAAAATAAAGCACAACTCGTCACAACTAAACAGATATAGCAACGATTGTCGCTAGCAAATTCCACAGTAGGCAATTCGCACAGTCCCTAACGAAAACGCTAACAGTAGAACCTCTGTGGCGTGGTATCTTCTACTGAAAGACACCGCCCAACCGAGAAAACCCGCAGAAATATAAACATATAAATACAAATCCAAATAACATATAACATGTAAACATATAAAAAGTGCGAAAAATGTGATAGACAGAAGGCTCAGTTAGAACATAAGGGCACAGTTCACAAACAAAACAGGCCACTTAACTTCTATGTATCCACAACGTCAGCACAGTTCAGAACAGGATGTGATCAGCATTCTTAGGACAATGATCCAACGTTGATCCATATCTGCTCTCGTAAACTGCCATGACGAAGGAAATGAGCTTCTAACTGGAAACAGCTTCTGACAGGAAACAGCTTCTGAACTTGACCTTCTGAATCTGCAACAGTAATTCTGAGACCGGAACAGTTGTTACGGCACTTGTCCTTCTTCTCAACAGATCAGGAAATCCATTCGCTCGGTACTTGTCCTTCTATTTGTAGACAAACTTCAATACCGCCGAGCAGCGCCGGGTAGTTTCAAAATATCAACAACTGTCAGTACTGCTGCGTCTTTCAAAAAAAATTTCATCAAAGGTGATGAATAGCAACTGCAATGTTGTCTTGTAGTCTGCTGATGATGTCTGGGTTTGTTGACCCCCTTGAGAGTTGGTACCAGAATAAACCAACTATTGGCCACCATGAATTGATAAGGGTGGAATTAGGATGCCGTCAAATTACCACCTCTATCGACACCAGGTATTACAATGCAAGATGTGGGTGTCTTATCTGGTTTAGATTGTTGCTGTGTGTGTGTTGCAGTAGAACAGTTCAGGGTACACCACAGGCAACATGACGTGTAGAGTCATAGAAATGGTAACTTCGCTTTAGGTTTATACCATTTATTGCACGCCACAAAACAGTCATGATACTTATGTTATCATCGGCATAGTACAACGAATGCAGCATTCAAACTCATGTTAACTGACAGTCATGTAGAAGTCAATACTCAATAGTTGTATGGAAAACAAATATCATAGCGAAGCTTGATAAATAATACATATAACTTCTGCAACCGTGGTCAGCTGCAGATCCTTAATGTTCATAGACAATAATAATTATTCCTTCCTGATGCTAGCAGATCAGATGTATACAATACGTCCGTTTACTGTCTGCACGTGAGTAGCATACATGGATTACAGGTCAGCTCGACCTTTATAACCTTCCTAAGTCTAACCATCTGACTTGGACGTGATCTCTGATATAACGAATCCTGGAACACAGACAATAGTCTTGTTGGTCTAGAGCGACCCATAGATATATAACTAGTTCAGGTATAAAGATACCGGTGACTTAATCCTAGTCAAAGTACCTCTCCATTTTGAATCACACAGGCGAGCAAAAAGGCGACAAAATGACGAACCTCTAGATGATAGCCTAAAGTTCGATACAAGAGGAATTACCTTATTTCGGAAAATCAACCATGAACATATGCCTCCAGGCAGGCTTGAATAATACGGGGAAATAGTCTAGTTAGCTAACTAACTCACAAAGACAATGTATTTCCCTCAGAGAATCACAAGACGCAGTCGCGTCCGCTCGCTAATCAGTCCATTTTTCAACTCCCCGACCTGGGCGGAACAACAAAACGACAACCCAGTCGAGACATGCGCAGAGTGACAATCTCTGAGTCGCTGTTCACAATAAGACGATTCTAAGAACATTCGAGATAAAAGTCTTACACAGTCGCGCCTTTTATGGACATGAACAGAAGCGTTAAGAAAGGTTTCAAACATCTACAACAGTTGACTGATACTACCAAATAAGGAGATATGGTCACGCTTCGTTCAAGACATTATAGACCGAACGTGTCTCTATACAAGAGGAGGTAAACTCATAAAAAATAGCAGTATCGATATATCGGATTCTGTCCCTTTGACCATAAAATATATATAACATGCATTTCAGTCAAATAATGATCATACATACGAAAAACGATCATACAAAGACTTTGGAAAAAAGTAATTATTTGTGCGTAACAGTATGCCTATATCTGCAAAACGTTATGGCACTCGCCCTGTGATGGACACCCAGGCAGGCGAAGTGCCGGGCCCTCTGCCTCCAAAGGGCTCAACCCCTACTACTGGGGGTCCTTCTCAATTGCCCCGTGGAGCCAGGAGGCATGAGAATAGAGCTACTGGCCAAGCAAAGAAAAGACCATTTAAAATAATGCACTGGAATGCTGAAGGCGTCAATAGTAAAAAAAACGGCTACAGCAAAAAATTAGAGCTTGAAAATATCTTGAATGAAGAGCAAGTAAATGTATGTTGCTTGCAAGAAACCCACCTCAACAAGGACATAGCCTTCAAAATCAGAGGCTACCAGTGCTACCGATCTGACCGAATAGACAGGCAAAAGGGTGGAATACTGACACTCGTGAGAAATAACATCAGTGCATGTCAGCTTGAAACATATATGGAGGGGGCGGAATACCAGATGCTTCATCTCAGGACAGAAAGTTCAGAATTCCACCTGCTCAACTACTACTGTCTGAGCGACCGGCCACTGGCACTAGATACAATCCCAGCAGAAGAAAGACTGATTGTATGCGGAGACTTCAACAGCCACTCACAGAGCTGGGGCTATGATCACATGGACAGGAGAGGTGAGGAGCTTGAAAACTGGCAGGATGACAATGGGCTTATCCTGATTAACCAGCCAATTGACCCACCAACCTTCTACTCGAGATCATGGCACACCACCTCTACACCAGACCTGGCATTCCACTCACCCGGCCTGGAGTGGAACACCACATGCGTTGTAGGGAAATAACTTGGAGGCAGTGACCACCGGCCAGTCTTCCTAATTGTGGAAAATGAACTTGTCAAGGAGAGCAGCACTCTCTCTAGGGGGAACTACAAGAAGGCAGACTGGACAATGTACCAGCACCATACTAGTATACTGGTTAGAGATCTGACTGTAGACAAAGACATCAATAAGCTAGTCGATGAATTCAGCAGATGCATATTACAGGCTGCTCGTGAAACAATACCTAGAGGGGCTCGTAAGCACTACAAACCATATTGGAATAGTGAACTAGAGCAGCTGCACAACGACGTGGAAACATCTCGAAAGCAGACAGAGACCAGTCCATGCCAAGAACACCACAATAACTACCAGCAAGCTAAGTCCAAATTTCAAAGGGCCAAGTTGCAGGCCAGGCGAAGAGGCTGGAAAGAGAAAACAGAGTCCTTGAACTTCAAAAGAGATACAGGGAAACTGTGGAAGCTGGTAAAACAACTTAACGATGAAGGTACAGGGAGAAACTCAAGGATTGCTCTGTACAATGATGGAAGCATCCTCATCGGAAAACAGGCAGCTGATCACTTTGCGGACTCCTTTGCTAAAGACAACATTGACGTTAGCCCAGAGAAGCAACAGGAGACTCGTGAGAAACAACAACATGCAGGACGAGATGGAACCATACCTGAAGTTATGGAGGCACCAATCCCATTCAGAGAACTGGAGCTTGCAATATCCAAATTGAAAATGAGAAAGTCGCCAGGAGTTGATGGAGTGTCCAATGAAATGATTAAGAACTTGGGAACCACAGCAAAAACAAAGCTGCTGCAGATCTTCAATATCTGTTAGAACTCAGGCAGAGTTCCACAGACCTGGAGGGAAGCAATCATGATACCACTCCTAAAACCAGGAAAAGACAGTTCCACTGCCTCCAGCTACAGACCACTCGGCCTTACAAGCTGCCTCTGCAAAACAATGAAACGTATCATCAACCTCAGGCTACAGTGGTACCTTGAAAGTGAAAACCTTCTTGTACCACAGCAGGCGGGCTTTAGACAGTGTTATTCTACAGAAGATCAGGCAACTTACCTTTCCCAAGAGATTGAGGATGCGTTCCAAGATAAGAAACTGGTACTAGCAGCATGGATAGATCTAAGGAAAGCATTTGACAAGGTTTGGAAAGAAGGGCTTCTGAAGAACTGAGAAATTGTAGAGTGAATGGTAAGATGTACAAATGGGTGAAAGCATACTTGCATAACAGAAGAGCCCGAGTACAACTAGATGGCCTCAAGAGTAAGAAAACTCTACTGCGTCATGGCGTCCCTCAGGGAGGGGTTCTGTCCCCCACACTTTTCCTGGTCTACATCAACGACCTGGTTGCTGAACTACCACATGGAATGAAAGTGGAAATGTACGCTGATGACCTGGTAATATGGTGCACAGATGAGCATGCAACAGTGGCCACCAAACTGCTACAAAGAGCTATAGATGCCTTAACCTCATGGGCAAATAGATGGTGTGTCAGCATCATCACAGACAAGTGCAGCACTACGCTCTTCACTCTCTCTCTCCCAAACAAAAAGCTGGTGTCATCAAGATAAATGAATAGCTCCTGAGAGAAGATAAACAACCTACCTATCTTGGAGTTACATTCGATGATAGGCTGACATGGAAGCAGCACATCAACAAGGCAACAACAAAGGCTAGGAGGAAGTTAGCCATCCTGAGAAAACTAAGTGGAACCACATGGGGAGCCAGCGGGAAAATACTTAGTAAAGTTTACCAGCAGGGCATACGACCACACCTGGAATATGGGTCAGCTGCGTGGTGCCCAGCATCAAACACCACATTACAAGAGCTAGATAAGGTGCAAAACCAGGCGCTTAGGGTCATCATGGGGGCAATGAAATCAACGCCCATAGTGGAAATAGAGAAAATGGGGAGGATACAAGCACTGAGAGAACGCAGAGATATGAAAGTGCTAACACAGGCAGAAAAGTTCCTCTGTAAGCCGAGCCATCCAATGAAGGACAGATTCCAAAACCTAGCAAGGGGGCGACTGAAAAGAAGCAGCTTTATCCACCAGGCCAAACGATTTCGTAGACAAACCTCAGACCTGCCTGAAGTTAACAGCCCCTTAAAGTCTGTGCCAGAACAAACCCCTTGGAGAGAAGAGCCTGGACTACAAGTACACATCCAGACAAAAGTGAAAGGAATATTCGACAGGGATGAACAGAACAGTGTGCAAAGTAGGACAGTCACTCTCAGTTTCCTGGATGATGAATACCCACAGGACCTCTGGGTCCGAGTATACACGGATGGGTCAGCACAGAATGCAGTAAAGAATGGAGGAGCAGGAGTGTACATAGAATACCCAAACAACACTTGGGATACGGTCAGAGTACCAATGGGGAAATTCTGTAACAACTATGATGCAGAAGTCCAGGCAATCAAGGTGGCAACTGAGAAACTACTGAACACCAATCTTGGTCCACAGCCTGTAGTATTCCTGACATGCAAGATCAGCACTCCAGGCACTTCAGTCCAGAAAATTGCCGGGTATACAAGCCCTACTTTCTGAACTGTGCAACCAGCGCAGGGTCACCATGCAGTGGATACCATCTCATTGTGGAATACCAGGAAACGAGAGCGCAGACGGCCTGGCTAAAGAAGGTGCTGTAGACGAGCAACCGGATGTACCAGTTACGTACCATCAGAAGAAAAAGATGATCAAATCCATCAGAAAGCCACCAACACAGGATGACTACCAAGCTATGAACAGATCAGAACAAATTGTCATTCTGCGCCTCAGAACAGGACACAACCGCCTCAGCAGCCACATGTATACAAAATTCAAGATTGGCAATTCAGCCATGTGTACATGTGGACAGGCATCCCAGACTGCGGAGCATGTACTTCAAGATTGCCCCGAATATGATATATTGAGGCAAACCCACTGGCCCAGAGAAACAACACTGGAAGAAAAACTATATGGACCTCTGTATGAACTACAAAAGACAGTGACGTTTATACAACAAACAACATTGCAGATATAGACAATATAGTTCAAGTGAACGAAAGAAGAAGAAGAAAAAGAATCATGAGTATTGACGAAATATGTATTTATTTCTAATTCATGATGACATTTTTTTTAAGGACTATAATTTATTTCACGGGAGGTTTAAACGATAAGACAAGCTCTAAGCTTGTAGTTTTTAATTTAGGGTTAAGTAACCGAAGTGGATAAATATATTATATTTTATGCGGGGTAAGGATAGGATTGTGAATACTATATATTGGTTAAGTATTTTGTATGTTGTTTCTCTTTACACAGTATTTAGGTCAAACCCTAAACCTTACCAGCGGCTTCCATATGAATCTGAGAATAACTTTACAAAAGAACATTCTGATATAAATATCAGGTTTTATCAAGATGACCCTTCTGGCCTCGTGTTTTACACACAGAAAGAGACAGAGTACCAACCCAAAGAATATTAAGAATAAATTGTAACTGGACTCATAGATATTTCAGGTTTCTTTTCCCAAGTTCATAAACATTCAGCCAGGTGTGGGGAATTAATCAAAGTTTGACATTACCTGAATAACGACCACTGTGTTGTGAAGAAGATTTATCCTGAACATATTTATTTACCTGACACTCGATTTAATCTATTGAAGATTCCAAGCTACTGTACACTGTGAACATTAGATCTTATAATTATTTTACTACCTGGACTAAAATTGAAGTGACATAATCAGCATCCTACTAACAGTAGCGAATCAAGCGTTTCCCAACATTTGGATTAATTAGTCTTTGGAGAAACTGGGGCTTGATTCACCAAAAACCCAACCTTGGATGGGCTGTGTGTACCTTAACGTTTGTTCCAGATGTTGTGAAAGCACCTATTAGGTAAAAGAAACTGGTTGTGATCACAAGTTTGTCAGAGCGAGAGAATGCAGGGATGAATAATTCTTTTATTGTATAACCCATGTACTAACTTTGTATTTTTTTTGCAAGTTTTTGCTAATGCTGTCCCTTGCAGAATAGATTAACGTATAAACTCTGTTCTTTATTTGTAGAGGGAAATCCTAGACCATAGCATAAAAACCTTTGACTCCTTTGGGGGTTAATAACTTTGCTCTAACGAGATCTTGTCTCAAAAGAGGGAGGGAGGATTGCACCTATGAGTCTAACTCTTTAATTAATTCATTAACTTATGTTTATTTGTATTTGATTTACTTACTTACTTACTTAGTCGTTCCCCTTCTACCGTGAGGTGTAGAGGTTTGGAAGAGAGAGTGTCAGACTATCCTATCGGCTGTCTTCCTCCTAGCCTGGTTCCATTCTAGTCCTCGGTCCTTCAAAGACCGTCTAATGTTGTCCTCCCAGTGTACTCTGGGTCGTCCTCGGGGTCTAGATCCTTGGCTCTTTGTGTATTTGATTTGATATTCAGAATATATTGCTGTTGGGAAGTTCTTTATGATAAATAAAATTTACATAAACTTTATTTATGTGTGTTGGTAAGCTCCTCCCAAAAGATCCCTATTCCTTAGATGTAGTTTTCACATCTGTGCATCTAAATGTCGTCACGTACCTGTGTGTGTAGATGTGAGTGGTTGAATATATATATATACACATACATACATACATACATACATACATACATACATACATACATACATACATACATTACATACATTACATACATTACATACCCGCGCACCCGCGCCCGCGCCCCCGCCCGCGCCCCCCGCCCGCGCCCCCCGCCCGCACCCCCGCCCGCACCCCCGCCCGCACCCACACACACACACACACACACACCGTATATATTTATTTATAGGGAAACTGTCTGATCTTCAATCTCAGTCATGATTGATAGGCTGGATAGATTATCTCTCAACATCCAGGGACAGACTTTACCTTTCACCATTTCACTAGTGAAAATCTATTTCTTTACCTTATCTCCCACTGAGCTATCACCTGTTCTAGTTCTACTCAGACCAGACCATAATTGATCTTAAATTCATATAAAAAATCTACGACAATATCTTGGCAGCAATATAGACAAAGTTGGAGGAACAGACAGGGATATCAAAATAGGAATACAAAAAGCAAGAGGAGCTTTCATTGCATTGGGAAAATATATAGAGATCAAGAGAAATCGGATCCAACATGAAAATAAGAATCTTCAACTCAAATGTGAAGTCAGTCCTATTGTATGGCTTTGACACATGGAGAACAACAAAGACAACAACCAAAAAGCTACTGACTTTCATAAATGGGTGCTTTCATAGAATTGAGGGATTAAAATGGTATGACAATGTTATCAACATTGGACTGATGACAAGAACTAGACTAGTGCCAGTGGAACAAGAGACGAGAAGATGGCGATGGATAGGACATATGCTGAAGAAAACTGTTGATAGCATTAAAAGGCAGTCCTTGTTCTGGAACCCCCAGGGCAAGAGAGGCAGAGGTAAACCAAGAAGCACACGGAGAAGAGAGCTGGAAACAGAGGTGAAAATGATGAGAACATGGAAAGAACTTGAGATGATGGCACATGACAGGACTTGACATGTGTTTGTTGAAGGCCTATGCCCCTTTGGGAGTGGAGGATTATGAATGAATACAGTTCAATCTTGTCTACACAGTTACTGAAAGTTTATCATTAGGACTTTTAAGTAATTGATTTAAGTTCAGCGGTTCTACAAAGTTATTGATTTTTGATCATTAGGACTTTTATTAAGTTGTGGGTTCATGGTGGTTTTACCTACAGTAGCTAGATTCTTGACTGCAATAACAGTCACTCCTGATTTATCCAGGTGTGGGAAAAGTTTGTGTGGTATGTGTAGAACTATCTCAGGATTCCAAAGCTTTCTTTTCCTGATCCAGGTTTCTTGTCATCAATGAAAATGGAAGCTCTTCTAGGCTATCCTAAAGAACCACTTGGTTGTACTTTGTTGATATAAAACAAGATTTTGGCAAAGGTAAGCCTTTGCAACTACCGCTGCTGGCTCTACAAAATGGGTTCTCTCATGACCAAAGTTTTTGATTGCAGTGTCTGGCACCTAGTGAGCTCTAGCATTAAATTTTTTTAAATCTCATTTTCAGCTGACAGATGTATGAGACCACACACCATCTTTCTTAAACAATTTCTCATCTTAAATTAATGAAATCCTGAACAGTCTTCCCATGAAAGAGTGTCATGGATATACATTTTCTTTACCATTGGTTAAGAGCATGAAAAACCAAAAAAGCTTGACTTTCATAAATGAGTGCTTGCGTGGAATAGAATGATTGAAGTGGTATGACCAGATCACCTTGCGGAACTGATGACAAGAACCAAACAAGTACCAGTGGAGCAAGATATGAAAAGAAAACGATGGTGATGGAAACCTGTTGATAGCATTACAAGGCAGTCCTTGTTCTGGAACCCCCAGGGCAAGAGAGGCAGAGGTAGAGCAAGAAGCACATGGAGCAGAGAGCTGGAAACAGGTGAAAATGATAAGGAGAACGTGTAAAGAACTTGAGATGGTGGCCCGTGACAGGAGGACTTGACACGTGTTTGTTAAAGGCCTATGCTCCTTTGGGAGTGGAGGGTTATGAATGAAGGGCATGAAAAACTAATTAAAATCACTACTACTGCAAAGTAGCCACCATCTCAAATACATCTCAATAATGTTCGCTGCCCAGCAACTATCTGTTCTATTCAAGCCAGCAATTACTTTGCACAGATGATGGAAATTGATAGTAAAAAGTTATGTTTTGAATGACCGTAAACTCTACAGCTCTGTGCAGGTGAAAGAAGATTTACTGTGAAGTCAGGCACATAGATACAGTAATTTATTGAAAATTCCTTTATAACGTAATTAAGTTAGGTTTAATGACAGAAGATAGAACGAGAGAAAAATCTAGCCCATGACACCCATGAAGGAACCCTGAGCAATAAATACTCATGAAAGCATTCACAAGGCCGTAAGGAGGCAGCCCCTCCACCATGCAATGGCACAACAGGCCAATCACCTGTTTGTCTTAAACTATGATTACAAATTATATAAGAGAGAAAACCGGACTGATTCTAAAGGCGACAAACTGGAACGGACTATGGACTATGACTTATGGAACTTGGAACACAAGAAGTATAAATGGGAAAAAAGAGGAGCTGATGGAAGAGATGAGGAAAGCAAAACTAGAAATCCTGGCTATTACCGAAACAAAGAAAAAGGGACAAGGAGTCATGGATCTCGATGGCAACACTCTGCTATACAGTGGTGTACACACATCTGAAAGAGCTAAAAAGGGCGTGGGTTGCATTGTGGCTATAAACCAGAAAGATAGTATCATGGTATGGAACTTTGTCTCAGAGCACATTATGGTTGTAAAACTAAAAGAAGGAGAAACCATTGTCAACTTGGTCATAGTGTATGGGCCAAATGTAGATGAGAGAGCAGAGGTCAAGGAAGAATTCTTCGAGCTGCTTCAAAGGACAGTGGATGACAGCCTAGATGAAACTATCATGCTCGGAGATTTCAGTGCCAGAGTTGGAAATGACCATGCTAGATGGGGTGGAGTTATTGGAAGATATGGAGAAGATACTCTCAATGACAATGGAAAGCGACTCCTCATATTCTGCAGTGAGCAGAATCTGATCATTACATCACAAAGTTCCCCCATAAGCGCATACATGCATACACTAGATGTGAACCAACAAAGAATGAGAAGTCAGTGATCGACTATGCCATTGTTAGGAGGAGCTCATTCAAATATGTCCGGGATGCTAGAGTCTGGAGGGGGCCAGAGATTGGAAGTGATCACTACCTGCTTACAGTCAAAAGAACAACTGAAAGAGTTGCTCAGCCTAGGAACTGCCCAGCACCACGCAAGAAATCAAGTAAACGAACGGAAGAAATGAGCATTAAGACCTACAAGCTAAAAGAGCCAGAAATTAAGACCAGATATAAGGGGCTTATTGCTACAGCGGTGAGAAACACAGAAGAACAACCTGATGACTTGGAAACCCTGTGGCTTAAATTCAAGGACATCATAAAGACAGCTGCTGCAGAAGCATGCGGTGAAGTCCGACTTGGGAACAAGAGAAAGAGGACACCTTGGTAGACAGAAGAAGTCAAAGAGAAAATAAGAGAGAAGAAAATGGCATGGAAACAATAAAACACAGCAGGACAAATAGAGAAATATAGAGAATATGTGATACTCAGAACAGAAACAAAGAACAAGGTGCTAGCAGCAAAACAGAAGTCCTGGGAAGAATTTAGAGAAAAGCTAGAAAAGAATCCGCAAGAAAACCAGAAATTGTTCTATAAGACCCTAAAGAACATGAGGAAGGAAAAACAATGCCCTCTTAAATTTATAAAGGACAAGCAAGGCAAATTCCCTACTGCTCCGAAGGAAGTAATGGAAAGATGGAAAGAATATTTCTCAGAACTCCTTGATGGTGAGCATGGTCAAGCATCAGAAATGATAACCACTAGCACAGAAGAGAAAACCAATGGTGGTGAAGATGACATAAAGATGGAAGAACTGAAAGCAGCACCGGAGAAAATCAAGATGGGCAAAGCAGCAGGGCATGATGGTATAACACCAGAAATGGTTAAGTACATGGGAGCATCAGGTGACCTATTACTCCTAAGGGTCCTACAGGCAGCGTGGTGCAACAAGGCCATACCAATGGATTGGGAGATTGCCATCATAACACCGATTTTCAAAAAGGGTGACAATCGACAATGTGGAAACCACAGAGGCATATCCCTTCTCAGTGTCCCTGGTAAAATCTACTC
This sequence comes from Oreohelix idahoensis, assembly GCA_024509875.1. Taxonomy (NCBI): domain Eukaryota; kingdom Metazoa; phylum Mollusca; class Gastropoda; order Stylommatophora; family Oreohelicidae; genus Oreohelix; species Oreohelix idahoensis. The sequence continues at coordinate 117,193 of JAMPIV010010095.1, read as the reverse complement.
TAGAATCCTAGAGCAGAGACTCCGATGCCTAGCTGAGCCACAATTGGATGAAGCCCAGTGCGGATTCTGAGCAAACCGAAGTACTCAAGACCTAATCTTCACACTCAGGCAGCTGAGTGAAAAGGCCCTTGAGTACAAGATCCATCTTTGTTTCATAGATCTGGAAAAGGCATTTGACAGGGTCCCCTGGAGCAAACTTTGGGACTGTTTGGCAAGGAAGAACATTCCAGCACCTCTGATTCATGCTATACAGAGCTTCTACAAGTCTTGCAGAAATTATGTGAGGACAGCAAACTATAAGTCAGAAGAGTTCAGGACCACCACTGGTGTAAGACAAGGCGATATCCTGTCACCTTATCTTTTCATACTACTCATGGACGATGTCATCAAGGCATGTAAGGAGAGAACAAGAAAGTATTCAGTGGGGTACTGGAAGATGAGACAGGTCTGTATTTCAGAGGTAGCATTTGCTGATGATGTTGTCCTGATTGCTAAATCAGAGACACATCTCCAATCCAACCTGCAAGTCTAGAAGGAAGAGCTGGAGAAGAGAGGGATGGTCATAAGCAGCTCTAAAACAAAATCAATGGTGATATCACGAGAAGAAAGAAAACATCAGATTAAGTTGGGAGAACAGGTCCTGGAGCAGGTCAACCAATTTAATTATCTTGGAGCTATTATAGACCGAAAGGGGGGCATCAAAGAAGAGTTGGCCACTCGAAAAGCAGTGGCTGGGAGACTTTTTCAGGCCATAAATCAAGGATTCCTCAGCAAGAAAGAGGTTGGTAAGAAAACGAAGATGGCTGTATACCGCTCCACCTATGTCCCAGTCTTGACATATAGATGCGAGTCATGGGCAATGACTAAAACCCACAAAAGCCAGATCCAAACCTCAGAAATGAGGTATCTGAGGAAGGTGGTTGAAGTAACAAGAAGAGACATGGTACGCAACCAGATGATACGTCAAGGCCTAAAATCCTACCCGCTGCAGACCGAAATAGAACAGTCCCAACTAAGATGGTTTGGCCATGTCTGCAGAATGGGAGAAGATCGGCTACCATGACAAGCATGGGAAACAAAGAGCCAGGGATCCAGACCTCCAGGACAACCCAGAGTCTGCTGGGAGGACAACATTAGACAATCTTTGAAGGACCGAGGACTAGAATGGAACCAGGCCAGGAAGAAGACATACAATAGGATAGTCTGGCGCTCTCTCTTCCAAACCTCTACACCTCACGGTAGAAGGGGAACGACTAAGTAAGTAAGAAAGCATTCACAGCCTCTGAAAATTTTCTTCACTCCAAAATTAATGTCAGCAAAATGTATTTGTGGGAATATTAGCTTAATTTAAGTCAAAGATCAGTGTTATATTTATAAGAGCTGAATATTATATTTAATTATTATACACATTAATTTATTAAAAATGCCTAGGCCGGTCCCAAGCCTGGCTGAAAACAATAGGGCAGCCTGCATGGAGGCCGTAAGAAGGCAGCCCCTCCACCATGCAAAGGCACAACAGGCCAATCACCTTTTTGTTTTCAACTTTTGATTAAGTGAACTGCAAGAGAGAAAAACGGACTGATTCTAAAGGGGATGAAGTGGAACGGACTACGACTTATGGAACTTGGAACACAAGAAGTATAAATGGGAAAGAAGAGAAGCTGGTGGAAGAGATGAGGAAAGCAAAACTAGAAACCCTGGCTATAATGAAAACAAAGAAAAAATGACAAGGAGTCATTTATCTTGATGACAAAACCCTGCTCTACAGTGGTGTAACCACATTTGAAAGAGCTAAAGGAGGCATGGGTTGCATTGTGGCCAAAAACCAAAAAGATAGTATCAAGGGATGGAACTTTGTCTCGGAGCGCATTATGGTTGTAAAACTAAAAGAAGGAGAAACCATAGTAAACCTGGTCATAGTGTTTAAGCCGAATAAGGATGAGAGAGCAGAGGCCAAGGAGGAATTCTTCAAGCTGCTTCAAAGGACAGTGGATGACTGCCTAGATGAAATTATCATGCTCGGAGATTTCAATGCCAGAGTTGGAAATGACCATGCTAGATGGGGTGGAGTTACTGGAAGATGACAATGACAATAGAAAGCGACTCCTTAGATTCTGCAGTGAGCAGAATCTGATCACTACAAAACACAAAGTTCCCCAATAAGTGCATACATGCATGCACTAGATGTGAACCAACAAAGAATGAGAAGTCAGTGATCGACTATGCAATTGTTAGGAGGAGCTCATTCAAATATGTCCGGGATGCTAGAGTCTGGAGGGAGTCAGAGATTGGAAGTGATAACTACCTGCTTACAATCAAAAGAACAACTGAAAGAGTTGCTCAGCCTAGGAACTGCCCAACATCATGCAAGAAACTAAGTAAACAAACGGGAGAAATGAACATTAAGACCTACAAGCTGAGAGAGCCAGAAATTAAAACCAGATATCAGGGGCTTATTGCTGCAGTGGTGAGCAACACAGAAGTACAACCTGATGACTTGGAAACCCTCTGGCTCAAATTCAAGGACATATAAAAGACAGCTGCTGCAGAAGCATGCGGTGAAGTCTGACTTGGGAACAAGAGAAAAAGGACACCTTGGTGGACAGAGGAAGTCATAGAAAAAATAAGAGAGAAGAAAATGGCATGGAAACAATACTTAGGAGCTAAAAACACAACAGGACAAACGGAGAAATATAGAGAATATGTGACACTCAGAACAGAAGCAAAGAACAAGGTGCTAGCAGCAAAACAGAAGTCCTTCGAAGAATTTGGAGAAAAGCTAGAAAAAGATGCGCAAGAAAACCAGAAATTGTTCTATAAGACCCTAAAGAACATGAGGAAGGAAAAACAATGCCCTCTCAAATTTATAAAGGACAAGCAAGGCAAATTGCTTACTGCCCCAAAGGAAGTAATGGAAAGATGGAAAGAATATTTCTCAGAACTCCTGGATGGTTAGCATGTTGAAGCATCAGAAATGATAACCACTAGCACAGAAGAGAAAACCAATGGTGGTGAAGATGACATAAAGATGGAAGGACTGAAGGCAGCACTGGAGAAAATCAAGATGGGCAAAGCAGCAGGCCATGATGGCATAACACCAGAAATGGTTAAGTACATGGGGGCATAAGGCAACCTATTACTATTAAGAATCCTACAGGCAGCGTGGTGCAACAAGGCCATACCAAAGGATTGGCAGATTGCCATCATAACATCAATTTTCTAAAAAGGATGACAATCGACAATGTGGAAATCATAGAAGCATATCCCTTCTCAGTATCCCTGGTAAAATCTACTCTAGAATCCTAGAGCAGAGACTCCGATGCCTAGCTGAGCCACAATTGGATAAGGTCCAGTGCAGATTCTGACCAAACCAAAGTACTCAAGACCTAATCTTCACACTCAGACAGCTGAGTGAAAAGGCCCTTGAGTATAAGAGTGAGATCCATCTTTGTTTCATAGATCTGGAAAAGGCGTTTGACAGGGTCCCCTGGAGCAAACTTTGGGACTTTGGCAAGGAAGAACATTCCAGCACCTCTGATTCATGCAATACAGAGCTTCTACAAGTGTTGCAGAAATTATGTGAGGACAGCAAACTATAAGTCAGAAGAGTTCAGGACCACCACTGGTGTATGACAAGGTAATATCCTGTCACCTTATCTTTTCATACTCCTCGTGGACGATGTCATCAAGGCATGTAAGAAGAGAACAAGAAAGTATTCAGTGGGGTACTGGAAGATGAGACAGGTCTGTATTTCAGAGCTGGCATTTGCTGATGATGTTGCCCTGATTGCTAAATCAGGGGCACATCTCCAATCCAACCTGCAAGTCTGGAAGGAAGAGCTGGAGAAGAGAGGGATGGTCATAAGCAGCTCTAAAACAAAATCCATAGTGATATCACGAGAAGAAAGAAGACATCAGATTAAGCTGGGAAAACAGGTCATGGAGCAGGTCGACCACTTTAAATACCTCAGAGCTATTACAGACCAAAAGGGAGGCATCAAAGAAGAGTTTGCCACTGGAAAAGCAGCAGCTGGGAGACTTTTTCAGGCCATAAATTGTGGATTCCTAAGCAAGCAAGAGGTTGGTAAGAAAATGAAGATAGCTGTATACCGCTCCACCTATGCCCCAGTCTTGACATATGGATTCGAGTCATGGGCAATGCCTACAACCCACAAAAGTCAGATCTAAACCTCAGAAATGAGGTATCTGTGGAAGGTAGTTGAAGTAACAAGAAGAGACATGGTCAGCAACCAGACGATACGCCAAGGCCTAAAATCCCACCCCTTGCAGACCGAAGTAGAGCAGTCTCAACTAAGATGGTTTGGCCATGCCTGATGAGTCATGCAATTAAGATACTGCACAAAATCATACAGGAAAGAATAAAAAGTAAAGTAGACAGCGAAATCCAAGAAGAACAGTTTGGTTTTAGACGGAACAGTGGAACAAGAGAGGCAATATTTTGTCTAAGAATATTAGCAGAAAAATATACAGAGGTCCAAAAAAGTATGTATATGTGCTTCATTGACTATAAGAAGGCTTTTAACAGAGTCCATCATGAGAAAATAATTGAATGCCTCAAAGACATAGGTATTGATGGAAAAGATATAAGAATACTCAGTAACCTTTATTGGGAGCAAACTGCCACAGTAAGATCGGGAAGGAATTATTCACCATACATAGACATAAAAAGAGGTGTCAGACAAGGTTGTGTGCTGTCCCCCTGCCTTTTTAATTTATACACCGAAAAAATTTTCAAACAGATACAGGAAATACCAGGACTGAACATCAGTGGAAGGTCAATAAACAACCTTAGATATGCAGATGATACCGTGTTGTTAGCTGAAAGTGAACAGGAGTTACAAGAACTAGTGAAGCAAGTGAACAGTATAAGTCATGAATATGGACTCGACATTAATATTAAGAAAACAAAAACTATGATAATTAGCAAAACAGACGATAAACCCACATTAAAGATAAGCGTAAATGGGAAAATCCTAGAACAAGTCAAGAGCTACGTATATCTTGGTCATATAATAATAGAAGATGGCAGATGTGAAACAGAAATCAAGAAGAGAATAGGAATGGCCAAAGCTACATTCAACAACATGAAACGTATACTGACATCCAAACAGTTATCTCACAAATTAAAACTGAGAATCATAAAGTGTTATATATATTCTGCATTTCTGTATGGTGCAGAAACATGGACGATGAATAAGCATTTGGAAGAAAGAATTGAGGCTCTTGAAATGTGGATATATAGAAGAATGGGGCGTATCTCATGGAAAGAGATGAAAACAAATAAGGAGGTCCTAGAAAATCTAAGTATGAAAAGAGAACTAATGAGGGAGGTCAAAGTTTGGCAGCTAAAATACTTTGGCCACATAAAAAGGCATAACACCTTGCAGAAGACCATAACAGAAGGGAGAGTTGAAGGCAAATGTGCAAGGGGAAGACAGCGCTATAAGTGAAAAGATAACATCAAGAGATGGACAGGAAAGAGTCTATCAGAGTGCACTACCAAGACAAGAGACAGAAGACGTTGGAGATCCATTACAGCCAACCTTCGTTGTGGAGATGGCAACTGATGATGATGATGCAGACCCCCAGGATGACCCAGAGTCCGCTGGGAGGACAACATTAGACAATCTTTGAAGGACCGAGGACTAGAATGGAACCAGGCCAGGAGGAAGACATACAATAGGATAGTCTGGCGCTCTCTCTTCCAAACCTCTACACCTTACAGTAGAAGGGGAACGACTAAGTAAGAATTAATGTATTAAGTAATTTCATTCAATTTTATAAACTGCTAAAATTGTTTATATCATGGCTAACACATGAAAAGAGATGGATGAAAATGATGAGGAAAATGTGGAAAGAACTTGAGATGATGGCACCAACAGGATGACTTGGCATGTGTTTGTTGAAGGCCTATGCTCCTTTGGGAGTGGTGGGTTATGATGATGATGTGAATTCATCCTTATTCATTAGACTAAAAGAATGTTGTACAAAATGATTTCACACAAAGTACCATCCATGGGTAGATTTTCATTGTTATAATAGTTAAACAGCATCAAATTATCCTTTAATTGTGATAGAGGTGATTTATGTATTTGTTTTCTAAAAACATGTTAAGGAGTAACTAAACATCATCTCCCCTTAATTTGATCTGTGCAGCACGCCTCGTTAATTTAGGAGTCAATTTTATGAGCTTGGCATAACCAGAACAGAAAAGCTTTGTCATACTGCATGAGAGAAAACATTGTTTAGTTACCAGATGTTTGTATTTTTAAAGTGCTTTTTATTTTTTTCTCTTTGTGACAGTAGATTGTGATTGAGGTTGTCATACTTGAATAGGTAGATATACTAGCCGCCATTAAAAACGCATCAAAATCGTGACATGTTTTCACTGTTGAAATGTTTATGCAAGTGAGTGATTTTCAAACCCCGAAAGTGTGCAAGTGATGAAGTTCATGTATTCCCATTTTACTGTCGATATGATGTTTACTTCGAATCTTGCATGATAAATTATGGCTTTATTAAAAGTCGAATCACATTGAAATTTGGCACACGCATTAGTCAAGTTTCAGCGAGTAAAAAGCCATTATCTGTTTTCATCGAAAGAAAGTCTGTTAATGTTTGTCATGCCTCGCCTGTCGTCACAAGAGCGATGGCAAGCTGTTGGTATGCTCAGCAGTGGAATGGCGACCAGAGAAGTTGCCAGACATTTTAATTGTGACCACTTCACTATAGTGAGGCTGAACCAGCGATTTTGGGCGACAAGTACCACCAATGACCGTCCCAGGCTTGGTCAACCTCGTCTAACAACACTAGCTCAAGATCGCCAAATTCTATAGTTACATCTGCGCAATCGCTTCCAAACAGCAACTCAGACAACAGCTTATTCTACAATAGCATGAGACGCTGATGCCAAGCCTGTATTGATGCTGTAGGGGGTCATACACAGGATGGCTGTGACTGAATGACACTGAGTGCGACTTTTGTTTTTACACCTAGGGTTGACAACTGCTTAGGAGCTGGTTCTGATATGTCTCATGTTTAATAATACAGCAAATTTGGGTTAGTAAATGGATCAGAAATGTAAAATCAGTGGTTTCATGTATTTTAAATTTAGCACAACGATTTGTGGTTTATAAACTAATGCGATGCGTTTTTAATGGCGACTAGTATAGAATATTGTTTAGTCATCAGATATGAGTATATTTAGTCTCTCCTGCTCACTCTCCTTTACTCTTCTTCTTTGATCCATAGCCGCCGACCGTCGGAGCAGTCTGTGGCCATCATGCCTGGTGGCGTCTTGTAGGGCAGCAACAAATTGGTTCCACTTTGTTCAGTTGGCAGCCATCCTTCGTACAGTGCCCCATTTCTTTTTCATACTTTGCATCTCGGTTTCCACAGTTCTCCTCCAAGTTGTTTTTGGTTGGCCTCTCTTTTCCTTTCCTTCGGGGTCCATAGCATAGCGTGTAATGGTATCAGGGTCCCTTCTGAGTATGTGGCCAACCCAACTCCAGCATCTGCCAGCTTTGATGGTGTTCATGTCCTCCTGGTTTCTTCAAATAAGTTGTTCTTGGTTGCTGATGGTACTCTGTATGTTGTTTATTGCATGTAGGTCATGCACCTGTTTGGAAAAAAATGACACTGAATACCAGTATTAAACTCTTGTGTATTGCAAGCAGTAAGTCACAATCAATTTCATAATGATTATTAGCAACATGGTTTAATCAGGGTTTAATCAGGTTAAAAATTATTCATTTCAACGCTTGAATAAAAAATGAAGCTAACACTGTTGGGCAAAGAAGAAAACAAAAGTAGGTACAGAATATAGAATCTGTTAATATTTCCCAAACAGGATGTATTAAATAACACTGAACAAATTGGGTCAGAACTCAGAATGGCATTGAAATAATCATGCCCAGATAGCATTTACACATTCAACAATTTCCAGATTATTTAATATATGTGATTATCAACATCACTTCTCTTTATTTTACAACACAATTAAAAGTATCAACTGTACACTTTTAGTGTAAATGAAAATATAAAAATAAAAGTTTGTACAGCATTTATATTAATATTGCAAAATTGTGATGCAATTAATTTTAAAATACAGGTTCTAATTGAAACAGAACTGTATTGACACACAATAAAATTAATGACAGTCACAGTTACTCATCAGCATTGTATGCCTCCATTATTTTTTTAAATGTTGACTCCAACACTCTTATTAACCAAAAAAAAAATAGGACAGTTGCATTTCATCAAAACTGTTTGTGATTGTTTAAGATTATTGCTATAAAAGTGGCCATTTTGTAAACATATAACCAACTTGATTAAAAAAAAAAAGGTAAAGGCATTCCCATGGTAGATACTGCTGTAGAGTACTTAAGTGATAAAACAAAAATTTGTTATTGTGCATTGAAATGTATCCATGCGTTATCTGCAGGCATTGTATGCCTCCTGCTTTACAATTTTTATGTGGGCTCATAATTTGTTTTTTGTTTTTTAATTTCTGAAAGAGCCAACAAATTTAGTGTCTATGTATACAATTGTAGGCATCACTGAAATTGGGCAAAAACAAAGTTTGAATTTTACTGACACAGTACAGTTACTCCACAGATCTATCAGGTAAATGTCATGAGGTTCTTTTCGTGCAAAAAAGTTTTGGTCATGACAGAAAAAAAAAAAAAATCATTAACAATATAATATTTGTAATCATTTCAATACTGTTTGGAGGGAAGTAAGTCAGAAATAAATTGTTATTACTCATTTCTGACATCCAAGGGAAGTAATCAAACAATAAAAATATTAATTAATATATGAGATTAGCGACCACATTAAAAAAAATATTTTGCAACACCGTTTAAAATGATTAAATGTATACTATTAGTTTCATAGTAAGCAATACAGTTTTTATCATTATTTTTTTATTCAATGAATTTCAGGTGACCATTCCTGTAACAAGCGACCCCACCTATACTCTAGTGTTGACATTCCAGATTTGAAAATTATGAACAGTTTCATTAAGAGTGAACCAGTGCAAAATGCTGCATTCAATGAAGTGTTGCCAGAATTCACAGAAAACATTGTGAGTGAAATGAAAGCTGATGTAAGTATGGCAGCTGCAACACTAAATACAGACAATAACATTGAATCAAGATTAAAAGAGGTACAATCACCGAATGTCACAGACTCTGAGATAATGACTGTAGACATGAATCTGACTCCTGAGATTGATACTGCAGTCTTACAAAATGAAAACTGCAGCAGGAAATCAACAATAGTCTATGATGATTGTACTCTCAACAGTGGAAGTAGAGACGGTTTTAAATTGTGTGGCAGAGTACAAACAGATGAAATAATAATAAGTACAAAAGAGAAACTTTTGAGCTGTCGTGTTTGTGGGAACATGAACTTTCACATATGAGAGAAAAGTGTTATATAAGTAATGTTGGTAATATAGAATTAGCTTCAAAATCCAGTCTATGTCAACAAGAAAGAATACAAAAAGCAGAGAAGCATTCTAAATATGATCGTATTGGTATGGGGGCTGCTCATTTTGGTTATCTAAAGCCACATGTAATGCAGCATAAAGAAGAACTACCTAACAAGTGTAGTGGTCTTAGTAGGTTTTCTAGAACTGATTATCCAAAGAAACCCATAATGCAGCATAATAGTGAGACACATTACAAATATGATGTCAGTGGAGCAGAATTTTGTCAAAGTGATTACAAGGTGACAAATACAGAAGGAGAATCTTACATGTGTGATGAACTTACAGGACAAAAACTTTATTTAAAATGGTACAAAAGTCGAAATACAGAAGAAAAACCATATAATTGTGATGTTTGTGGAGCAGAATTTTCTCATAGTGGTGCTTTGAACAGTCACAAAAGGACACACACAGGAGAGAGACCTTATAAGTGTGATGTTTGTGAAGCAGAATTTTCTCTAAATAATCATTTGAAGAGACACAAAAGGACACACACAGGAGAGAAACCTTATAAGTGTGATGTTTGTGGAGCAGAATTTTCTCATGGTTGTGCTTCAAAGAGTCATAAAAGGACACATACAGGAGATAAACCTTATGTATGTGATGTTTGTGGAGCAAAATTTTCTCAAAATAGTCATTTAAGGAATCACAAAAGGACACACTCAGGAGAGAAACCTTATAAGTGTGATGTTTGTGGAGCAGGATTTTCTCAGAGTGGTGATTTAAACAGTCACAGAAGGACACACACAGGAGAGAAACCTTACATGTGTGATGTTTGTGGAGCAGAATTTTCCCGAAATGATTATTTAAAGAGTCACAAAAGGACACACACAGGAGAGAAACCTTATAAGTGTGATGTTTGTGGAGCAGAATTTTCTCAAAATGATCATTTAAAGAGTCACAAAAGGACACACACAGGAGAGAAACCTTATAAGTGTGATGTTTGCAGGGCAGAATTTTCTCAGAATGGTGCTTTAAAGCGTCACAAAAGGACACACACAGGAGAGAAACCTTATAAGTGTTATGTTTGTGGAGCAACATTTTCTGAGAATGGGACTTTAAGGAGACACAAAAGGACACACACAGGAGAGAAACCTTATAAGTGTGATGTTTGTGGAGCAGACTTTTCTCGTAGTGGTGCTTTAAAGAGACACAAAAGGACACACACAGGAGAGAAACCTTATAAGTGTGATGTTTGTGGAGCAGACTTTTCTCGTAGTGGTGCTTTAAAGAGACACAAAAGGACACACACAGGAGAGAAACCTTATAAGTGTGATGTTTGTGGAGCAGAATTTTCTCATAGTGGTGCTTTAAACAGTCACAAAAGGACACACACAGGAGAGAAACCTTATGTGTGATGTTTGTGGAGCAGAGTTTTCTCGTAATGGTGCTTTAAAGAGACACAAAAGGACACACACAGGAGAGAAACCTTATAAGTGTGATGTTTGTGGAGCAGAATTTTCTCAGAGTGGTGCATTAAAGAGTCACAAAAGGACACACACAGGAGAGAAACCTTATAAGTGTGATGTTTGTGGAGCAGAATTTTCTCAGAGTGGTGATTTAAAGAGTCAGAAAAGGACACACACAGGAGAGAAACCTTATAAGTGTGATGTTTGTGGAGCAGAATTTTATTATAGTGGTGCTTTAAACAGTCACAAAAGGACACACACAGGAGAGAAACCTTATAAGTGTGATGTTTGTGGTGTGAGATTTTTTTTAAACACTACTCTAACAAGGCATACAGGGGAAAAGCCACATTGGTGTGATGCATTTTCTCAAGCTACTCAGATAAAGAGACATGTGTTCAAACACATTAAAAAGATGTATAAATGTGATGTTTGTTGTATTATGTTTTCTCAAGTCCATATTCTAAAATTACTCAAAAGAATACGCACATGAGAGGGACTTTCTAAGTGTGATGTTTGTGGTTTTAGGTTTTCTCAATTCTTCATTCTAAAACAGCACACAAGAAGACATACTTCAGAGAAAATTTCTAAGTGTGATATTTGTTGTATTAGGTTTTCTCATGTCTGTTCTCTAAAATAACAAAAGAAGGCACACATGAGAGGGACTTTCTAAGTGTGGTGTTAGGTTTTCTCAAGTCTTTATTCTAAAACAGCACACAACAAGACCATCTTGAGAGAAAATTTCAAAGTGTGATGTTTGTTGTATTAGGCTTTCTCAAGTCTGTATTCTAGAATTACACAAAAGAAGGCATACATGAGAGGGACTTTCTGAGTGTGGTGTTAGGTTTTCTCAAGTCTTTATTCTAAAACAACACACAACAATTTATAAAAAATACATGAGAGACAATTTGTAAGTGTCTTCTTCTTCTTCTTCTTCCTCGTTCATCCTGAAAAGGACGTTGGTTGCGTTGTGTCTGTTTACAGCGAAGCTGCGATATCTGCGCCTTTCGGCCGACTCATCCGACTTCAGCACGGCATTTTTTGGGACTGGGTTTGCCTTCCCTCTTTGATCCCTACTCTCTCAGCCAGACTGCAGTGATGCAGCCTGCTTCCAGGACCACCACATGGAGGTGGAGTAGGATCTTGGTCAGCTCTGGTTTGCTGACCCTGACGCAAGCAGTCAAGCTATGGGTCGCTGACTGCATTCTCTGTTGATGCGTCTTTGGGTCCCATTTGTAAGTGTGATGTTTGTGGTGTTGAGTTTACTCAAGTCTGTATTCTAAAACTGCACACTAGACGTACATCAGAGAAAATGTTACCTTACACAATTTGTAAGCATGATGTTTGTAATGCAAGTTTACTCATTCATTATTCTTTAGCCCCCTATTTACGAAATATCTTGATGGTTTAAATTATTTGATCACTTCCTGTGGACATTTTTCAAAGTGGTAGTGACAAAAATATTTTTTTGTGTAAATTGAAATCTCAACCAGATTTGTTGTTGTTTAATAGGGCTAAGATAACTCCAGATATGCCTCCATGCATCTCAGCAAGTTGAGCAAGATAAATATAATCTCTGTGGTGCAATATTTTGTGATATACTACAGAGCGGTCTTATAAATGTGATTGTCTTGTTGTAACGTATGGCGTCTGCTGTTAGTAAAGAACATATTCAGACATACAGAAAAGAAGCCATGTAATTATGTTTCTGATGCACTGTTTTCTATGGATGCTCAAATGTGCCATTAAAAATAAAAGTGCTATAAATATTTTATGTGTGGTACTTTTTGTGTGTTTTTTTTTTGGTCACATTGAGAGACTACAGACATACAATCAGCATTATTTTTTTCAGTTCCCTAAGGAGCAGTGGGGCCTCAACAAATGTATGCCAAGCCTTTACGTCCTGTGTCATCTGTTCAATGTCTTACCATAACTTTTTTTTATCTCTTTCATGTCTGCCCCCAGTTCCCATCTCAAACTGTTTTTTTGGTTTCCCTCTTTCTGCCTATCTCTCCAATAATAAATAAAATACATACACTTGTGTGCGCAAAATGGTACATATTACCACCTCAACAAAAGTTAAAGATAGGAGCTACTGATAAGTGTAACAGTGGCACTGATCTTCTTCTTCTTCTCGTTCGCTGTTGTTTAGAAATGTCTACACAAGAAGTCCGGTTTTCTGGATGTATGTTGCTGTGGTTGAAAGTTCTTCAAGACTCCCAAACAGCTTTGTGTGGATGTGCGTCTCTGTGGGCCAATGTTCAGTTCGCAATTGACTAAGCATGTGGCAGTCTTGCAGGATGTGTTCGGCTGTCTGTGCTGCCTGTGATAAAATTATATATATATATATATATATATATATATATATATATATATATATATATATATATATATATATATATATATATATATATATATATATATATATATATATATATATATATATATATATATATATATATATATATACTGAAGCACATTAAAACGCACCACTGTTATATATACTGATGCCGAGAAGCTGGAAAAAAAAAGTGTGGGAATGGATTTTCCCCGTGTTTGCCAAGAGGTAGAGAGCGAATGGCTGCTGGAATGGAAAGTGCATGATTCAACCCACAGGTTTGTGTACAGACTACATGAAAATGATGAAAGTTACACGTGCAACACGATTCCCAACAGCTATGACCCTGAAAATGTATACACGTTGTGGCAGTATACTCGGTATAAAAAGGCCGTTGAGACAAAACACCCAGTACATGTGCTTGAAATGCCATGACTATCTGAAAACGACCGCCAACGAGCCATTGGTATGTTGGAAACCGGAATGAGCTCGCGGGCCATTGCCAGAAGGATGAATTGCCACCACAGCACTATTGTACGTCTCAATGAACGTTACGGAATCACTGGCAGTGCCCGGGATAGACTTCGGAGTGGCCAACCACGAGTTACTACCCCTGCACAAGATCGTCATATTGTGCTGAGTTACCTAAGGAATCGTACTCTCCCGGCAAGTCAAACAGCAAGAGCAATAGTGGGTAGACATGGGCAAGTCTCTTGAATGACAGTCATACAACGACTCAGAGATACAGGCCTTACTGCAAGACGACCTTATGTTGGGCCAAACTTGACTCACAGACATCGTCAGCAGCGCCTGCAATGGGCAGAGCAACATGTCAGATGGACTAGACTGCAGTGGAATGCTGTCCTATTCACAGACGAGAGCAGATTCAACATATCCTTTGCAGATGGACGTACGCGGATTTGGCGACGGTGTGGAGAGCGCTTTGCAGATTGCTGTGTCAACCGATTTGGAGGTGGCAGTATTCACATTTGGGGATGATTCAGTTTTCACCATCGCTTGCCTCTTCACGTCTTCCGTGGAAATGTTAATGCTGTGACATATCGAGATGAGGTTCTGGATGCACTGGTTGCTCCTGAGTTCACAATTTATCCAGACTTGCAGCTTCTCCAGCAGGATAACGCACGTGCATTTTTTTGTATTTTTGGTTTTCTCCCTTGCCTGCACAGAATGCAATTTAACAATCAAATTACAAATTTTTGTATGACCAGTTGGTGGGGCATGGTTCATAGGAAAATGAATAAAGTATGTTGTGTAAATATGTATTTAAACTTGGTTATTATTGTAAACACTTATATTTACATTGTCACACTCTGGTTCCTGGGGGGGATTGGGCAGGATGGTGCATTTTGTGTTTAATGTGTGCTATGATATATATATGTTATATGTATAAACTATTGTGTATGTACAAATACATATG